>PVIJ01000802.1:74812-86787 GCA_004024925.1 Scalopus aquaticus
CCCCCCCCCCCCCCCCCCGTTTTCCCGACTCCGACCCTCGCCTCTAACCCGTTTCCTGCTTCTGCCGACCACATTGTTTTCCTGGATGTGTCCCGTGCCGAGCAGGCTTTTTCCTGCAGATCTCCACCCCCTCCCCCCCCAACATTTTGCTGCCAAGAGAAGCTAGTAACCAAAAACAAAACAACTGGGAGGAGGGGCAGGAGGGGAAGAAAAGTTGTGCCCGGGTGACTTGTCCCTCCCCGGCTTTGATCCCCTTTGATGTCCAGGGAGTTGCCCCCACAGGAGGTCAGGGGCCAAGTCGGAGTCAGGGCCGGGAGGGCTCCCTCCGGCTGGCCGCTGCCCAGCTCTGGCGGGCCTCGGGAGGCCTCCTAGGTGCCGCAGTCCCCGCCCGGAATCCCGCGTTCCCGCCGCAGTCCCCACCCTGAGCCCTCGCTGGCGGCTGCTCCAAAGTGTTTTCTTCCAGTCTTAAAACAAAATCCCGAGGGAGCGTCCTTCTTCCCTACCTGGCAGCGCCGGGCTGTGCGGGGCAGGCGGCGTTTGCCGGTGATGAATGGGCTCAGGCCTGGCTCGCGACCGCGTCCCCTACCCCACCCCCGCCGCGATTAGGATCTGCGTTGGGGCTGATCGCCCCCTCCCCTTCCCCCTGCATTTACAGGCAAGTGAACCGGAGCAAACGACTTCCGATCCCGTCCGCGCTGCTGCGGCTCCCGTTTGGGATTTGATTTGCAGCATCTTCCAGCCTGTGCAACAAAAAACCGCGAAGCACGCCCAACCCTTCCCAGGCACCCGGGTACGCACCCATTCCCTGCCGGGGACACAGCTGGGCGCGTCCACACCCCCGCACCCCCACACGATGTTGTGCGGAAGGACTTCCACTCCCCGCCTGTGTCGTTGATGTCAGACCCCAGGCCAGCCTCCGGGCGCTGCAGTTCTCCTGGCTAATGCTGAGGCTGCGGCTGCGGCTCTAGTGCAGGAACCAGCCGCCGCCGCGCCCGGCCCCAGCGCCCACCGTCTGCATGTGCCGCCGGTAGCCGCCTGCCCAGCCCGCAGCCCGCGCTCCCCGGAGCGCTGGAGACCACCGCGGGGGGCCCCTTCTGCCCTCGGGAGAAGCGGTCTTGGAGGTATTGATCTCGGTGGTTGGATTTTTCCCGTGGATCTATCAATTCACAATTTGAATTTGGAAGAAAGAAGAAAAACATGACGTCTCCAGCCAAATTCAAAAAGGATAAGGAGATCATAGCAGAGTATGATACTCAGGTCAAAGGTAAGGGCTTTGAAAAAATAGCATAATGCATAAGCCCAGTGGGCCATTTAAGCACGCATTTCCAGCCTGATTTGCAGGATGTTCATTTCTCTGGGTGGAGCAGGTGGGGTTAGACTGACCACAAGGGGTGGTTTCATAGATGGGGCTGAGCCTCCAAGGGATGGGCAGTGTCAGGGGCGACAGGCTCTGGGAAGGAATCTTTGGCGTGGGCTTTAGATTTGACTCCGGGCTGGCCATTATTTTGGCAGCCCTTTGCTCTGGGCTGGCTAGGGTGGGGGGAGGGGTGAAAGGTTCTTGGAGAGAGAAAGGGGGCAATTTGCTTCTGGGTGTCTGGGTGGGCTTTCCTTGAAGGACAACTGAAATCTGACAGGTGTTTGGGATTTTATTTCTGAGCTTGAAGAGTCCAGGCAGAGAAAGGCAGCCTTGAGAAGGGGTACCGTTGGCGAGCCCTGGGCGAGGCAGGGTTTTTTCTGATGCCCTCTATCAAAACCTGACATTTACTATGGCACCAGACACGGAAAGTCTGTAGCCACTTGGGTGCACCTGTATCTGCCTGGCCTGTGGTCACCCTGCATTCGACCAGAGAACAGAAAGAATAAGGTCACTCACTCCCAGTCTCCTCCCTCATCTACACCCGAAATAAATCGGGTTGGGATTTAGGATTGCTGAGTGGTGCTGATTCTGGAGAATGGGAAGACATAATTGTTTAACCCTTGGTGGTGTTACCCACTGCTCCAGAATACGTGCTTTTAAAGGCCCACTTCTCTCTCTGCAGAAATGGGAAGGGTAAAGCAAAATGTGGCCCCGGGGAAACCGATGACCTGCTTGCACATTTAGGGGACTGCCTGACTTGGCGGTGAATCAGAGTCCCTTCTTCGAGAGCCTTTTCTTAACTAGCAATTCCCATAGGAGGGGTTCCTGCTTGTTACAGAGCCCCAGCGTGTGTCTTTGCAAGGCACTGTCCCTTCCTGGCCAGTCCCTGGCAAGAGTCCTGAGGCTCTTGCCCCCTGTCACCTCAGCTGAGGAGTGGGAGAGGTGGGTGGCCTTGAATGTTACACCACATGGTTGGAGCTCTGGGTTTTCCTTTGTTTCAGAGTGTAGAGGGAGGGGCCCCTTCTTCTTTCCCTGCACCAATGCAAGGAGACCTTTCTTATCATACAGGACTTAGGAAGGTCCAAATCTTCCCTTTAATGATTGCCTGGGGTGGGGGTAGGGGTAGAGCTGGAAATGAGCCCCTATCTTTTGGAAGGTTGGGAAGGTGGTTTGGAGACCCCATTGTGCCTATAGGATATTTTTAATGTCACCCACTTGGTCTGCTGGAGATGCCCAGAGGGACCTTCTATCTACTTGGCTGCAAATATTGGTGGGTTTAATACAGAGATGGGGGAGTTGACTGATTGATAGCTTCAGTTGAACTGGGATTGAGAGAGGTGTGGTTGTGAGTTATAATTGAGGTCTTGGCCTCTTGTCACTGTTCATAATCTGGGCCTGTTTTTGTAAACAATGGGCCACTGGCCTTCATGTCCTGTCCAGATCCACTGCATTCTGCTCTTGGAATCTCCCCTGCAGTTTTAACCAGATTTATCTTTTTTTTTTTTTTTTTTTTTTAACACATCCTGTTCTGAACTGTCACGGTAGGGAGCGTTAATAACTTTGACTTTCCCAGATTTCTCTCCAGAAGCATGCCATTTGACTGAGGTGCAAAGTGATTTTACATGTTTGTTTTTTGGAAGGTTGAGGGCTGATAGGTGTTAATAGAAGTGTATCTGCTGATTCCTTATTGGTGAAGTTTTTTTCATGAGCCTCAAAATTAAACACTTGGTGTATTTACAAACATTCCTCATTGAGGTGATGTAATGCAGTTGGCTATTTGGGGTTTCTCCTTAACCTTGCCACTAGCAGGGGGCTGTTTTGCTTTGCTCTGATATTTTTCCTTTGATACTGTTCTATTTGGGATCATAGAATTTTATAGATGGTTGAGCATGTCTTACCCAGAGAAGGTGCCCAACGAATGGTTAAAGAACTCATTTAAATGGTTTAGTGCCTTATTTTACAGCGGAGGAAAATATAGAGAATTTAAGAGGCTTGCCCAAGGTCACACAGCTATGTGACTTAGATCTGAAAGTAGAAGCAGGTTATGCACCCCCAATTTTCTATCCTATTCATGTTTACTGTGAACCTTGACCTGAGTAGGAAAAAGACATCCTTAAGAAGCCAAAGTCTGTCAGTGAATAAGAGCAATAATAATGATAATAGTAGATTACATTTTGGGTGCTCATTATGTTCTAGCCTGTCCTGTGTGCTTTACAGGAGCTGTGTGGTTGAATCCTTACAGCAACCCAGGAGGTGGATATTATTTCACCTTCCACTCACCACATGAAGAAACTGAGGCTTCACGAGGATGAGAAGTCCTCCCAAGGTCATAGCGCCAAGCCAGGCAGCCTGGGTCCTCTCCTCAGTCATCATTAGTTGTTGGTGCCTTCTGTGTGTGGGGTGGAGGGGGAGAGGATAGAGCAGTAAATAAGACAAAGCCCCCTCCCTCATGAAGCTTCCACTCTAGAGCCCATGTTCTCTGGGTGACAAAAGGCTTGGGTTTTGGGTTGGCTCTGCTCCCCTATTAGCCGGAAGCCCTCTGTCAAAATTACGAGTTTCAGCCTTTTCCATGTTACATGAACGCACGGTGCTCTTATAGATGCCAAGGTAAAACGGGAAATTGCTCTGTTGGCCTACGGGTTAAGAGGGCAGGCTTTTGAGTCCAAGGGATCCGGTTTAAATCTCTGTTCCACCACACACTTGTTTTGTACCTTCAACCTGTCTGGCCCTCAGTTTCCTAATTTTCAAAATAGGCCAAACAGTGCATTTCCTAGGGTAGCGGTGAGGATTCAACAACATAAAATAACATAAAAATCATTTAGCGCAAGTCCTGGCACTTCTGAATACTCACGATGACATGGTCTGCTCTGCGAGGAGTTGGCCTCGCCACTGTGGCCACACTGCCTGCTCCTGCCGGAGCCCCAGCTGTCAGGGGCAGCAGATGAGTCTAGGAATGAAACTTGAACTCTAGTTGAAGTTCTTCCAGTAGTACTGGCAGGTAGCTGGGGTCAGTCCCTCCAACTCTCTAGACCGTATTTTCCCTTTCTATAAAGTGGCCAGGTAAACTGTCCAGTTGTCGGCTACTGTTTTTTTCTGTGTATTTCTGATCAGAGTCCTAGACCCTGCTTTTCATTCAGAATTAGAATCAAGTGGACTTAACTGGACTTTGCGGGGCCCTGGCTATGCTGTGGTTTTTCCCTCCCCTTAAACCACCTGCTTGCGTGTACCCTGAGGGACTTCTCAGGCTGCAGCCCCAAACCTACCCCAGTGCGGTTTTCTGAAGGGTGTGCCTCCTTAGTCAGCCTGCCTTGTAGCTGCCTTCTTAAAACCTATCATTGTTTCTGGTTTGTGGGTGTTTAGATTCCTCTCAAAGTTCATGCCTCCCAATGTCTGACTCGAAGCAGTAATATTCTTAGTGCTTTTACATAGTCTTTCCAGTATACAGAGTGCTTTCATATACAGCAGTCTCTGGAAATTCTTGACCTCCCTGATGAGCTTCACGGTCATAACCTGAAGGCTTCTGGCTCTGGCCTGTTTGCTTCTTGTGGGACTGGAATAACAAAAAGTGATCCGTGCAGGGAGGGCATGGTTCCCAGAGGTGATGATCTGGGTGGCATCTGGGTGGGTTCGCCCACTGCCTCTAGTGCCAGGGGTCATCCTGTCCTTAGTCAAGGGCCCTTGCCTTAGCGTCTCCTACCTTGGGTTTTTACAGTCCCACAGAAGGCTCAAGATCGACAGTTAATGCAAATATCCTGGGAGGAGCCATCTGAGACAGAGTGGCACTGTGTGCTGAGCAGTCAAATTCTCTTTCTTGAGAACATTAGGGGTCTTGTCTTTTTTTTTTTTTTTTTAAATGTCTTAGAAGAACAGTGTGTGTGTGCACCGCGGAGCTGAGAAGTGAAATTTTGTAATTTCCATCTGGAGCATTTTGATAGAACAGACTCAGGCCTTTGCCTGGAACAGTTTAACCCTTTCAGGTCCCTTTTAGAGTAGGAGGTGAAATTTTAAACTTGGAAGTTACTGTGTGTGCACATGCACTTGGGAATGCGGATTGCCAGTATTTAAACAAGCTTGCTCCCCTGGGAGGTCTGCGGGTTCTTCACTCATGCCAACAAAGGTCTTTTCCCCAGCCGCCTTCTTCCCAGCCCCCATTCCCCAAGGGAGCTTTAAATATAATCAGTTTGTGAAAAGCTGCAGTAAAACATCTCCTTGGAATCCCCAGGCAGATGGTATCATCTTCCTGCAAGATGATTGAAGGCTCTTCTTCCTTTGCTCAAGGAAAACAGGATTCTCCTTAAGGTGACTCCTAGAAGAAGAGGTCGCTCTGGGAAAAACGCAAACATTCAGGATCTTAGCATCGAAAGGTTCTGGAGGAACACGTTGAGCAGGAGCTGGGAGGCTGCGCTCAGCAGAGCCGCAGTGGTAGAAACTACGAGGAGTCCTTAGCTTTGCTGCTGTCAGGCCTTCCTTTGGGGAATGGGGACAGAAATTTCCTTTGGTGAGGCTCATCTGGCAGTCAGTTAATGGCCCCATCCTCATGCGCCACACAGGTTGAAAGCCTGGAAGAGCCCTGATCATTTCTCGTCTAGGAAGTGAGCAGTGTGACCCGGGCCAGCTCTGGAGTGTCCACACCCTTTTAAAATCAGCAGGTGCCTGGCCCCTGACTCATCAGCTCCCACTGTTTGCTCCAGATAAATGTGGGTTTTCAGTGGCACCTGTAAAGTTCTCTGTTCAGATGAGAGGTTTTCTTCCTGAAAATTGCACTTACCTAACACCCTAGGCCTCTGAGGGCTTCATTAGGAAAATATGTCTTGTTACAGGGAAAAAGAAGTCAATATGTAGATTTCTGTTGGTAATCAAATTCAAGTGAACAGTTTTAACTTGGGGTCAGCTATGGAATTGGCCTTTTGGGGGAAATCTGGGAAAGTTACCTTGGAAGTTGATTTAAGTTGATTTAATAATGAGAGCACTTAAAAATATTTTTTAAAATTGCCAAATAATATCTTTACTGATTATACAATAATGTGTAGGTATTATGCCTTCCTCTTTCTTTAATTGGTAAAATACACATAACATAAAATTCACCGTCTGAACCATACTTTTTTTAAAAAAATATTTTTATTTATTTATGCATACAAGAACGAGGGTATAGGCCAGAGGTGTGGGGTGGTGAGAGGATTTACCACAGACAGAGTGGGGAGCAGAACAGGCAGATCTGCTGAAGTACACAGCTGAAGGGAGCAGCGGGCGAGGCAGGAGAGGTCTGCTGCACCATGTGGGAATCTCGCTGTCCGGGGATTGAACTGATGCTGTAGTGGCTCTGCTTAGCCTCAGTGCTGCACCTTAACCTGTTGCGCCACTAGGGAGGCCCGGAACCATTCTTAAGTGTACAGTTCAGGAGCATTAAGTACATCAACATTGTTGTGCTGCCGTCCTGACCTCTGTCCACAGAGGCCCTTCATCTTGCATAGCTGAAACTCTGAACCCATTAAACAGTAACTCCCACCCCCCCCCTTTTTTTCCTGTGTGACAGCTCATACAGGTACCTCATACAAGTGAAATCATACGGTATTTGTCATTCTGTGACTGGTTTATTGCACATAACATAATGTCTTCAAGATTTATCCATGTTGTAACTTGAGTCAGAATTTCCTTCCTTTTTAAGGCCTTTGAAGATATATATCACATTTTGTTAATCCATTCATCTGTTGATGGACACTCGGTTGCTGCTACCTTTGACTATTGCAAATCACAATGTTCTGGTCATAGATATAGTCCTATATTTAAGGAGTGTCCTCTACATTGAAGTTTCAAACCTGTGTATACATTTCTATGTAATTACCTGTCCTGATAAATTTTTTGAGTTAAGATTTTATTTATTTATTTTTTTTAAAGATTTATTTTTTATTTATACATACAAGCTGGGGTAGAGGCCAGAGGTGTGGGGTGGCGAAAGGGCTCACCAGAGACAGAGCGGGTAGCAGAACAGGCAGATCAGAAATACACTGCTGAGGGGAGCAGCGGGCAAGGCAGGAGAGGTCTGCCGCACCATGTGGGATTCCCCCCGGCCGGACGTTGAACTCGCGTTGCTGTTGCCGACAGCTCCACAGCGCAGTGCTGAACTGCTGCGCCACCGGGGAGGCCCCTTGAGTTAAGATTTTAATATGTTTAATATGTTTAATATTCATATCTCCATGTTATGAATGTGTGTATTTATGTTCATGGTATGAGCATTCCTAGTCATATGATTTTAATGATTGCATGTTTACTAAACTTTTACTTTTTCTGTATTTTTACAGTTTTGTTGAGATTCAATTGATTTATAAATCACACATGTTGCAGGTATACAATCTATTAAATTTTGACATATATTCATGAAACCATCATAACCAAGATAGGTGAACATAACCATCCATCACTCAAAAACCTTCTTCCTGTCCTGCTAATAAACGAGTGATACAGTAGTAACCATCTTAGCCTCCCTGGTGGCACAGTGGTGTGCCGCAGTGGTTAAGTGTTGTGCTGTGGAGCTGTCCCCAGCGGTGATGCCCGGCTGGGGAGATCCCCACATGGCATGGCAGACCTCTCCGCCTTGCCCGCTGCTCCCCTCAGCAGTGTATTTCTGCCGATCTGCCTGTTCTGCTCCCCACTCTGTCTCTGGTGAACCCTCTTGCTGCCCCATGCCTCTGGCCTGTACCCCAGCTTGTGTGCATAAATAAATAAATTAAAAAAAAAAACATCTTATAGAAGTAGGGTAAAAGAGAGAAAAGCTAAACATTACCAAGTTTTAAAAAGTAATAAATAAATGATGATCCCAGTTACCCAGATGGGTTCCTGAAAAGGTTCTTTAGCATTAGTGAATGAAGACAAACTGTCTTCCAGGAAGGCTGGTTTAATCTAGTGTCTCAGCCATTACTGTGTGTTTAGGAGGGAGAGTATAGAAGGGAGGGAAAGAAAAGGAAAAAAATCGCGGAGGTATTAGGAGTTGACGAGTGACAGTACCTGTTTTCCTCTAGATTTTCTTGAACCAGTCCTCAGGGCCTCACACCTCTTTGGAAGGGGTCCCAAGCGAGCCAGATGCTGAGAGGGAGAGGGTGGGGTCACCATGGGGGGACATGTACTCAGAATGTTATAAATGTCACTTCTTTCCTTTAATGATTGAGTCCTTCTTGCCTGCGGAGGAGACCTGCTTGGCAGGTGAACATTCACTCGCTCCTCCATCCGGCTGCAACTTACCATTTCAACGTATTGTTCATTTACCTTGGGAGGACTGGAGGCTAACTGGACTCTGGGCATTCCTTCTCCATATACACTGTATGCTAACACCTTGCTGTTTGTTTGGGCCTTACCACGTACTAGGCACATGCTAAATATTTCATGTAGATTATTTCCTAACCCTCACACCAACTCAAGGAGGGTATGTTGCTGTTTATCCCGCTTTGCTGATAAAGAAAGGAATGTGGGAGAGTCAAGGACTTCCCCAGGGATGGATGCAGCCCGTGAGTGTTGGAACAGGAATGAGAACCCGGGTTGTCACCACTGTATCTGGAATACCCCTTTGTCTCCACCTACCTCCACATCTCCATGTCCTGAAATCTCACTCTTCCAGGAAAAAACTTTTCTGGAATGCCTTCTTTGGTCAGTGTGGCCAGGAACAACTCTCCTCTCTAGTTTACTCACATAGTTAAGTCCTTTAGCAGTGCTCCTATACTGCCTTATGTTTTAAATATTTGTCTTTTGGTCTTTTCTCTCCTACTGGACTTCTGGTAGGATAGCTTTTAGGTTGTCTAGTGCAATGCAAAAAGTCCAGAATTTGGCACCAGCTCTCAGTGGAATCTTGCCAACATCACTACCTTGATCAGTTCACTCAACTTTTCTCCCAAGTGCCCTCTTCTGTGACACAGAACAAGTCTACCTTGCTGGCTTACTGTGAATGTGGGTACAGTAATAGCTCAGTATGTGGGAAATACGAAACGCTTATTAGAGTATTGTAAGTAAATATTAGTAGCTCTTATTATGAGGGTCCCTTCAGAGGGGAAACCTGTCTAGAACCGTGTTGGAACTTAAATGACAATTCTTGGCCAACAATTATTGACAGAGTGATAAATGCAGGGCCAATGACTTAGACTGCTGCTGCTAAGATATCTTTAGAAATAGTTTCAAAATTTAGTTTTGACAATATATCTTATATAATACTCCCAAAGCGATTTTTTTTTTTTGATGACAAACATACTATTCCTGCTAAAGTCATAGCATGAAAGACTTAAACCCAACACTTTCTACTTACCCTACTTACATTTTATGCTACTATGAAGCTGGCTGTTTCTAGTTCCTTTCCACATGATGTTATTTCGTACTTTTTGCTTTATCTGTGCTAGTCCCTCTTCTGGAGTGGATCTTTTACCTTGAACCTGGACAACTTGTTCACCCTGTAAAACAGCTGAGAGGCCACCCCACCCTTCTCCCCTCCAGAAATTCTTGCCTGCTTCTCCCTATGTCTGTGCAGTGATGCTACAGAGATCACAACCTTTTGGGGCCAGATCCCAAGCAGGATTCCTTAGCACCCTCCAACCCCACCCCTGCTTTTTAACACAGCCTTGCTTAGTGCATCTCCTCAGCAGAGTCCTTGAGCAGACTAGTATTGTTGCACTTATTATATTACACTGTAATCTCTTTGTTTGCATCTGTTTGTTTTACAACTCACTGAGCACCTTGGGGACAGAGCTGTCTCCTTCGTTTCCACCGGTCCATCTTCTGCTGTAGTAAACACTGGAATGCTTGTAAATCGAACTGAATATTGTCTTGAGTTGAGGCTGGATGTGACAGCGCCATGATGGGATGCTTCTGCAGTTCTTCCTGCTCAGTAACGAGCCTTCTCCTTATATTAGTGTTATTTGAAATTCTAAGTAGACGTTTGCATTGTGAATATTGTTACGCAAGGGCAAGTTCAGACTGTATAGCACCATGGATGCTCCCCTGTGGGGGTGAGTTTTTCCTTATTACCATCTCCACTGCCCTTTTTAGAGTATCTGCCCTAGAGCTATGCTTGAATTGATCAAATTCCTTCAGTCACATCTCTCTTCTTGGAAAGCAAGAAAGATATTAACTCTAAAATTCCCAGAGTTTAAAACAAAAAGTTAAAAAAAAAAGGTGGGTGGATGTTTATAATTGAAGCCAAAACTCATTCTACATTTATTCATCATTTGAAAACAGATATTCCAAGTCTAGTTGAGAAAGTTTATGTCTGTTTGGACCAGAAGTTAAGAGTCAACTAGAAAAGGCACGATGTTACAATGTTTTCGAGGGACAGGTCTATGGAGAATTGGTTGCCATGTCGGAAGCAGACACCGGATCTCTGAGAAGTGGGATGGAAAGGGCCAAGGGACAAACAGGAAAGTTCTCCCTCTGGGTGTTCAAACCATCTGGCATTAAATAGGCCTGACCTTGTTCATAAATTGCGAAAGAATGGTTTTGAACTTGAAATACATATTCCCGAGGAAGGAAAAACAGCAGGGAAGTGAGCCTCCTGCTTTTCTGTGGTATTTCTATTAGGGAGAAGACAACGCCTATTTTGTTTGTTTTTTAATCTTACAAAAATTCACTAGTCAGTGGGCCCGAGATCCTAACGGGCATTGTGAGAGCTCTGGGGTGGTCTCTGTGGCCTGAGCCAGTCCCTGCCTCCTGAAGCGCCACATGCCTGGCAGCGCTGGAGTGCGCTCTGGAGAAGGTGCCCTCACCAGCCATGGGTTGCTGACTGGCCAGGGCTCCAGAGAAGACAAAGCACAGAAGATAAAGGGACCCAAGAGTATGAGCTGGCCAAGACATGACACGTCCCGAGCGTGAAGAAATAACATCCTGTTTCTGAAGCTTTGACAACAGTTTCTCTAAACACCGAAACCCCTTTCAGGTCTGTTCTTGTTTTCTACCCCTCTTTTTTGAGTTTCTGTATTGATTTGGGGGGAAGGTGTTTGGCCAGATCTTGTCAGATGAGGGAGCTACTCTATTGGGCGACATGTTGACTGAGGTACCTACCTTGGGGCAATATTTTATTTGGTCCATAACAAATTGAACTACAAGGTTCTATACAAGCAGAATGACTCCAAAGGGAAGAGAGCTGGATTTGGGGGTAGAAAGCTTGCGTTCTAGCATGGTTTTGTCATTAACTACTGTGCTTTGGGGGGTAACTCAACTCAGGCCTCAGAATCCCCAGTTTTCTCATCTATAAAGTAGGTTGATTTTTGGCCTGGGCTAATAGGACGTTGGCCAGCATTTATTGAGTGCTTCTTGTCTCAGCTCTGTTTTAAGTGCTTTACATATATTAACTCATAAACCTCCCAGTAGCCCTCTGAGGTAGCTACTGTTATTATCTCTATTTTACAGATGAGGCACAGGAAGTTTAAATAACTTACTCCAAAGCACATGGCAAGTAAGTGATGAATCCAGGCTTGCCTTATGCTGTTGTGAAGCTCAAATGAAAGACTTCACTTGAAAGACCTTTGAAACTGTGAAATGCTGTTAGTTGATTGCTTTTATTTCCTAGTAACTTGCTACAAAAAGATTTTTTATTTTAAAGATTTTTATTTATGCATTCAAGAACTGGGGTGTAGGTCAGGGGTGG
>PVIJ01000802.1:86887-236187 GCA_004024925.1 Scalopus aquaticus
TAACAAATCCTTCACCACCAGGGAGGCCCCAGGTTTTTTTTTTTTTTGTTTTTGTTTTTTTTTAAGAATTTATTTATTGTTGCATACAAGCTGGGGTGTAGGCCAGAGGTATGGGGCAGTGAGAGGGTTCACCAGAGACAGAGTGGGGAGCAGAACAGGCAGATCGACGGAAATACACTGCTGAGGGGAACAGTGGGCGAGGCAGGAGAGGTCTGCTGCGCCATGTGGGAATCTTCCCTGGCCAGGCATTGAACTTGCACCGCCGCAGCTACCAACAGCTCCACAGTGCTGTGCTTAACCTGTTGCGCCTGCAGGGAGGCCTGTTTTTTTTTTTTTTAAGATTTATTTATTTATGCATACAAGCTGGGGTACAGACCAGAGGCGTGGGGCCGCGAGAGGGTTCACCAGAGGCAGAGTGGGGAGCAGAACAGGCAGACTGACAGAAACGCACTGTTAAGGGGAGCAGTGGGCGAGGCAGGAGAGGTCTGCCACGCCATGTGGGAATCTCCCCAACTGGACGTTGAACTTGAGTCGCATTGCCGACAGCTCCTGGTGCCTAATTGCTGTACCACCAGGGAGGCCCCCCGGGGTTTTTTTTTTTTAAAGATTTATTTTTATTTATTTATGCATACAAGAACTGGGGTGTAGGCCAGAGATGCAGGGGATGAGAGGATTCACCAGAGATAGAGTGGGGAGCAGTGAGGGAGATAGGAGAGGTCTGCTGCACCATGTGGGGCAGCTCTCTGGCCAGAGATCCAGCTCATGCCACAGTAGCTGGCGACAGCTTGATAACACTGAGACTTCAACCCCTGCACCACCATGGAGGCCCACAAAAAGTAATGCAGTGTTCTCCATGCTTTCCTGGTTAACATCTACCTGACCTTCCTACCCCTTGGTTTTGTCATCTGGGAGGTTAGGGGTTAAGTTAGAAAGCAACCAAGGTCATGTCAGTTTTCATGGTTTGTGATTCCTACTTGTTTAAGATGTTCAAGATGGCGTGGCAGACCTCTCCTGCCTCGCCCGCTGCTCTCCTCTGCAGTGTATTTCAGTCGATCTGCCTGTTCTGCTCCGCACTTTGTCTCTGGTGAACCCTCTCGCCTCCCCACACCTCTAGCCTGTACCCCAGCTTGTATGCATAAATAAATAAATCTTAAAAAAAAAAAAGATGTTAAAGATGACTATGTTTTCCTCACGGAGCGGGCACACCTAAGTTCGGACATTAGCTCTGTTCTCCGTCCGGTCTGCAGGCTGCTCTCCACAGGTGGCGGCTGTGCCCACGCGTGGAAGGGTGGCAGCTGGTCTGGGGAGCAGTTGACCTGATTCTTGGTGAGATGTAGCTGTCTGATAGGAAGCTGTACCTCCCAATCGGAGGGGAGAGAGAATTACTTAATGGACCTAGAGGCAGCCTCATGACTGGATTTTAGGGACATCAATGCTTTAGTCAGTAGAAATGATGTTAAAGCTGGAACTTCAGATTTCCAGAGAAAAGTCCGTGCTATTTTGGTCCATGTCTGTGGGCCAGAGGTGGAACTGTATACCTCGTGGTGCTTTAGGCATTTATGGGGTGTGTACAGTACTTGAATTTAAAAGAAAAAAGAAGTTGGGTGATTGTTTTTAATTAAAATTAAAGAAAGAAGGAAGTGGGAGTCCGTGAATCCCCAACTTCTGGCTTGGGACCGACTGGGGGAGGTGGTATGGATGAGGGACTGGAGCTGGGTTAACCTGGGCGGCTGGGCCATGGGGGAGAGAGCGGCTCAGGCACTCCTCGGAGGTAGGATGCCTCTTGCCTCTTACACCTCTCTTCATATGTTAGGCCCTTTGTCAACTAAGGGATTCCTTTGTGGATTGTGATGATGCTGTATTACAGCGTTGAAATGTTTTCATGCTTATGTTTCACCTACTGACTAGGCTAAGTCTTGTTTTAAAATGAGTACCATTAATAATAATGACAGCTCGTATTTTTGTCATTATGGCATTTAAATATCTTCATAGGGCGGGTTGTAGGTTCATGGAAGACCAGCTACCTAATGTGGGCCAAGTCATCCCACCTGTGGTATCTTCAGCTTCTCAGCTGGAAACCGAGAAGTTGAGTTACTGTTTCCTTGCTTGCTTCATTCTTTTAAGGACCTATGACCTGGTTATTATAAATTGCATTGCCTCTGAGAGTTTAGCTGTTGGTTAGTGTTCTGAGGGAAGGCCAGAAAGCAGAGAATAGATACATAGATTCTCCTACTCTCTGCTACTCCTCGTTTAAAATTTCATCTTTGCACAGCGCTCATAGGCTTTGTGTAGTAGGTGTCTTTTGGAGTCAGTTGTGCTGTATCTCTTGATCTCTTTATTTACTCAGTGATTTGTGGTGATGTAAGTTATCTCAACTCTTTGCTGTCAGCAATTTTAAACGAAACATGGAAGCATTTTAGGTAGATGATATCTGTTAGTTTGATTAATGAAGTTCTTGATGTGGATATTTTGAGGCCAGTAACAACACAATTTTGTTCTCTTTAAAACTACAGTAGCGCTTCTGTTGCCAAAACCCGAAACCGATTTGGGCTAGTTATTTCTTCCTGAGAGTAAACGTGTGCGTGTGTGTGCACATGTGTGTGAGCTTTCTCTTGCTCTGTAGCCAGGCAGCGAGCAGCACTGCCCCTGGAAATGCTCGCTTGTCTGAATTCAGCAGCAAACAGTTAATCATTAGGCAGAAATGAACCTCCCAAGTTTTCAAATTTCCCTTGCCTCAAATCTCTTACTCCTACCAGAAGAAAAGACACTCATGGGTCTGCGCTCACTCTCTGTCTCTCTAACTCTTTCACTCCCCCCCACCCCAACTTAATGTAAAACTATCTCATGTTTATGAGAGCTTGAATTACTGGGAGGGGTACTCGTGTTCTGGAGGCGCAGTGGGCATGATGTGAAAGCAGGGCTGTTCGGCCTGTGGAGATTGCAGATAAGAGTGCGATATGTAATTGAGTAAGAATTTGAAAAATTATCTGATAACACTAGAAGCAGCAAAGCACCCTCTTGCTTGCGCTTTTTTTTAATGCTGAAAACTATTTGGAGGAGGAGTAAGGAGCTAGCATTGTTTTCAGGGCGTGGGAACCCCCTCCCCACACTGTGAGCCAAATATGTCTGCCCAGGCAGAGAGTGAGGTCTGAAGGATCCTGACAGATCATTTAGTACATTCTGTTGCCCCTGGGCAGTTCTTCAGTCTTAATCATTTCAGCATAAGGGCTGTCAGCTAACCTTTAAAATCCTTTCTGAAAGAGTATACCATAGCCTGCCTTTCCATCTTGTTCTAGAGACCCAAACTATAAATGGTCAATCTTTTCATTTGCAGAGTTTGAAGTAGGATTAAAAAAAAGAGTTCTGAAGAATTGAACTCAGGTTTTGGTTCCTGCCACCATGTCGCTGCAGACTTTTGCTTCATTTGAGTTCTCAGCAGCCCAGGGAAGGAGGTCACTGAAGAAACTGTCAAGGTGTGGGCTTGTGGCTGCCAGAGTGGGTGATCCTCCGGACCTCCTCTCCTCGCTTTGCCAGGGTCAAATGCTTTGTATTCAGTGAGAAAATCATGAGCTCATTTCAGCCAGGCAACCAGCTATTAGCACCTAGTTATGCTTAGTCTTAAGGTAGGTTGTGGGCATGTAGAGATCAACACTAGGGTTTCGGCTTTCTAGAAGCTTCGGCCTATTAAAAGGGATGGACAGATGATACCAACACAGTGGTGCAAGCACAGCAGAGGGTGTAGAAGGCCCAGTGGAGGGAGAACAGCCTGACAGTGCTGGTGTGGCGGCTGCTTGAGGAGGGGTATGGTGGTCCACCAAGTGCCTTTCCACTCTACATCTCATTAACCTCATAATGGTTCTATAGCAGGTTGGGGGTAGGCTGTTCTGTGTGGCTTGGTCTGTATTTTATTTTAAGGAAATTATACATTAACTTGCAACAATAAGAAATAATACAGAGATTGCATAGACCCTTTACTTGGTTTCCCCCAGTGGTTAACATCTTGGGAAACTTGAGTGCAATATCACAGTCCGATTATTGACGTCGATATAGCGAAGATCCTGAAGAGTTTCATCACTGCAGGGATTGTTCATGTTGAACTTTCATAGTTCCGTCCCCACTTTTCAAGTATACTATATAACTGTAACCCTTTAGTCTTTGGGGTTGGCTTTTTTCCCCACTAGACATAATTCTCTGGAGATCCATCCAGGGTGTTTGTTGTGTGTCGCTGGTTTAGTTATTGCTGAGTAGTGTTCCACAGTAGGTGTTCACCAGAGTTTGTTAAGCATTTATCACTGAAGGACAGTTGAGTTGTTTCTAGCTTGAGTTGTTTCTGGCTGTTCTGAATAAATGCTATGAACATTCATATGCAGAGTTTTTAAAATTTATTTTTATTATATATTACTCTCCTTTATTGCAATATAAATAACATCATTGGGAAGGAATTACAGATTTTCTTTTGAATTCACGTACAAATTTTTGTGTGAACAATTGTTTTTTTAAAAAGTGGAAGTAGTTTTTGAAGTGGAAAGGTTGTGGATTGGTAGGAAAATCTAGACTTCTTGCTTGGAAGTGAGATGTCTATGGCTATCAATATCTGTCTCTATAGCTCTTACTCAGTCATATACCTCCTTAAGTTTCAGTTTCCCTATCAATAAAAAACATAGTGTCATGTATGTTTTGCCTTTATTCCAGGGTTGTTGTGTAGATAAACTGACATAACATGATAACACATGTTACAATATATATTTTGGGACAGGATTTCGCCTCACTGTGCTGTCCTTTGAAAGAATATGAACTGGTGGTTCTTGAATTGCACTTGAGACAGCTCTTTTAGGCTCTTTCTTTTTCATATAAATTCTAGTTATTCATCCTTTGATGGTGATATATTTGCAGAGTTGGTTTTTACTTTTTTTTTTTTTTTTAAAGATTTATTTTTTATTTTTACATACAAGCTGGGGTACAGGGGTACAAGCCAGAGGTGTGGGGTGGCGAGAGGGTTCACCAGAGACAGAGCGGGTAGCAGAACAGGCAGATCAGAGATATACTGCTGAGGGGAGCAGCGGGCAAGGCAGGAGAGGTCTGCCACACCATGTGGGATTCTCCCCGGCCGGGCGTCGAACTCGCTTCGCGGCTGCCGACAGCTCCACAGCGCAGCGCTTAACCGCTGCGCCATCAGGGAGGCCCCTACTTTTTATTGATGTATAAGACATTTTAAATTTTAATATACACAAACCTATCTAACATTTCCTTTATTGTTTGACCTTAACACACACATTCACACACACCACACACACACACACACACACACACACACACACACACACACCCTTTTCTCTCCTGAAATCATGAGGATATTTTCTCCTGTGTTTTTTTCCAAAAGGTCTAAAAGTTTTGCTTCTCAAACATTTGTCTTGCATAAATGAGGAATTTTTTTGTGTGTGAATGGTGTGACGTAGGGATTGAACTGCATATTCCATGTAACTAACCATTTGTTTCTGTTCCACTTCCTGAAAGGGTTCATCATTTCCCCATTGATTTCTAACGTCACATTTTACATCTATGTTGTTCCATATATTCGTGGGCAAGATGGAGCCTCGTCCATGCTGCGGTGGAGGTGACACTGTGCCACCTGAGCCGTGTGGCCAGGGCCTCCAAGGAGGAGTGGACGGTTTCCTTCGCTAAGTGGGCAGCCTGAGCTTGTCACCACTGCTCCAGCCAGAGCTGCTCTGCTGTGATGTGGATTGTATTAAATGTCCACCTAAGAATTTATGGCAAAACTTCTTGAACTTAAAACTTATTTTAAAGATTAAAGGCTACAGTTTTAGCAAGTCATGCTAAACTTTGGCAAGTTCTTCTCTCTCATCTTGCACTAGACACAGAGGTAAGCTGAGCAGAAGTTATGACCCAGTAGTGAGGGGCGAATGTGTTTGACAAAGTTAAGTGTGTTATTTTCTGATTAGTGGTGGTTCCAAATATATCACCTATTCCACAAGTAACTACCTATGTAGATTCACGAGGGATTTATAGTCGCCTCGAGTCTAGTCTGCGTCCTTTACGATCCTGTAAACCAGTGGAGAAAAGCATCCAACACGTACAAAAAAGGAGTAGAAAAATACTTAACCCGTAGCAGTACAAGGCATTCTATTAGCCAGGGGTTGACTAAAGATGAGTCATGTTGATAAGAACTTGAGGAATTCAGAGATGGAAGAGGTGTGGGCCACAATGAATAAGACCTTGACTTTCAGAGTAGGATTTGGCCAACTGGAGAGTAGGAGGAGAGAACAGAGGTAGTGTGTGTGCTTCCCGCAGCCCCCACTGTGCTCACCACTCCTGCATCGCTTCCTCCACAGAAATACAATGATGGTTTTATCCACCCTCACCCAGCCCCTCCCCCTTACGCTAGACTGCGCCCTACCAGAAAGGCCTTGTGAGTTCCCCAGTGGCCCATCTTTCCTTTCCACGTTTCCAGCATCCAGTACCGTTGCCTGTGGTAGGCACCCAGCACCTAGCACCCAGGAAATGTTTGCTGAGTGAGTGAGTAGAAGCTGGCCCGAGCGGAGGAGTCAGGCAGAGGCGTGAGCTCAGGCTGGATGGGTCTTGATGCTCTTGAAGGTCAGCCAGGGTCTGACTCTGCGCTGAGGCAGTGGAGAACAAGAGAGGCAGTGTGAGCCGCGTGGGGAGTGAAGGTGTGCAGGAGAGACTCCCGGCTGCTCCTGCCCACGCAGCACACGCCAGTCTCCGGGCCTGCCCTGCGTGCTGCAGCCTTGAGCATGTTGCTGAATGGGACCGATTCTTCGGGCCCTACGAGGAAGTGTGAAGAGCCATTTACCGAGCCAGAAACTCGGGTTCAGATGGTTGGTCCAGGGTGAGGATGGCCTGTGATCCAGTGGTAACTGGTGCCCAGGTCGTCAGACTGCAAGGCCGGCTTGTTCTTTCACCTTCCATGCATGCTTGACCTCGTTGTAATCAGGGGCTCTCCTGGGATAGGAGAATGCACAGCAGAAGTGGGCGTGACAGCCAGAGGCGGGCGTGCAGGGAGGCCTGTGGTTTCTGAACTCTTGCAGGGAGAACGATGGTGGCTGTGGCAGGCTAGACAAGAGGAAGTCAGGAGTAGACACTGTGCTTGATGGAGGAAGGAGCATTATTTTAGACATCTGACTGGAAGGTGACGTTTCCATTCAAGCAGAAATCTCATCCGGCAGGTGACAGTGCCGTCCCTTCCCACTCTCCCACCCACCCCACTTTCCTTAAATCTGTCATCTTCCTTTCTTCTAAATTGGGATTGTGGCAGAGAAGCCGCGAAGGAGATGGCACCTCGTGTACATGCCAAATACCTGACCTCGTTGGCAGCTTCTTTATTACTTTAGTTTGAGAAATGTTCTCCCTCGAAGGGGACTTAATGTGTGGGCGCTTGAATTAGTCGCGTTTTCTTTCCCTATGATCGGCAGGGGGTAAGTCACGCTAAACACAGAGAGGAAATCTTGAATTTGGAGCAGCCCTGCTCTCCCCTGATATGCCTCTCTGGGCTCTGAGATGCCATTAGAGGCCCCTGGTGGGGCTCAGCCTTGCATTAGGGAGAAGTCGAGCCCCGCCACCCCAGAGCCCACGGTTGCAGAAGAACTGGCTGATGAACATGTTACTTTAAAAGCTTCCCAGGGAGTGTGGGAGAGGCCCAGTTCAGCAAAACTCGACTGGGTGGTGCCGGCCCTGTTTCCAGGGGTGGAGTGGGAGTGGCCAGTCGCCCTCTGTGAATGACTTGGGGATAGTGAGGTGGCTTCCTGGTGGGGTTTGGCTGGTGGTCTTGATATGGACCTGTTGGGAGGGGGATCAGGAAAATGTATTTTCGATTTTGGCAGTCACCTTAATGTATTCCATTATCACCTTCAAAGATTTGGGGTTTTTAGTGTCATTTCATTTTTGAGCAGAATGATCTGATTACTTCTCATCCAATATACTGCATCTAGGGAGACAACAGGAATTATTATTTCCCTCCTTGCTTTTTGTTTCTGAGTAACAGAGATCACCCATTGATGGCATGTGAATTTTAAGCTGCAATTTGGTAGGAAAAAAAAGCACCCACCTGGAGGGCAGGCGACTTGACTAGAAGGCCAAGCCCTGACCCTTGCTATTAACTGCATGGGCCTGTGTGAATCTCTACCCTGCCATGGCCTGAGTTTTTGTAGATAGAAGATGATCATGTCACACCTATACTTAGGGGTTGCTGTGTTTGATTAAATGAGATTATGTGCGTGTGTTTATAAATGACACAGCCCAAACAAATATAAATTAAGATTTTATTTGCTGTGACAGAAGAAGATCGACAATCTCGTGGAGTTTGTTCTAGTGGGTCCTTGACCTACATAACACTGACTCAGGGATGTTTGTTAAAGTGAATCACCTGTTGCTTTTCTGGACAAGTCTTTTTGAAAAGACATGTCCTGTTGTGGTGAACCCCTTTGTACCGCCCCAAGTCTAGATTGCTCTTACACAATTTGGGCAAGCTTTAGCCTACATGCTCAGCCCCTTTAGAAACCAAGCAGTGACTTGGGCAGGGTAGACGTTGGGAAAGTGACTTAGTTGGCAAATATGTGATTAATGACATAGATTTGGCCTAACTATTAGTGTGGGCCTCCGTATACGGATGAGTAAATGATAAATAGCAAGCTTGCCAAGTGGAGCTTGCTGGGAAGCCTGTTGGGCTGTTGATTCTTTAAGCGTGTTGTGCCAATGCAGCTCGTATTTAACTAAGCGATTTCGTACCCGGTGCCCTATTTTGCACTTAATGTTTATACATCTTTCTCACCTATTAAACTGTGAGCTCCTCGAGGGCAAGACTGTCCCTTGTTTATCTTTGTTTTTCCTGGCAGCTAATGTGATGCTTGGCACACGGTAGATGTTTACTGAATGGTTGGATGTGTGAGTGAATGAAATTCTCTTCGCACCTTACTCAGTTTGAGGGCTTCTTGTAAAAAGCATAGATGTGTGCTTATTTGTACTTTCATCTGCTAACTTGCAGCTGTAGACCCTCACTCTGTGCGGCTGTGGAGGAGAGATCTCCGTCTATGCCTACAGCTGGATTGTGGCTGTTGCCGCCTTCACCGCTCTCCAGACAAGCTGCTTTGGCCTGGGCATGGGGTGAGGGTGGAGCCAGCCCCGTCCCGTCTCTAGAATCTAATGGTGCCCTCTCTCACCCCTTCCTTCCATGGCTTGCAGTTCTACCTTAGACAGCCTTCTACAGACGTTTGACCTCTTCATCACACTTCTCCCCTTCTCTTTTCCGATGCTTACTCAGTTATCATGAGAACCCTTCCTGGTGATGGTGTTTTCCTGTTCGTGAGCTCCAGTGTACCTTAATCGTGGCAAATGGCTTTGCCAGGCCCTGGCGATGAACCTGAAAGGAAGAGAAGCCCCTTCACAAGATTCTCAGTGACGTGAATGCACTAATGCATCAGGGCTGTCAACGACTTAAACTTCTAGAAGTAGCCCTAAGCCTCCTTTTGCATCACTGAAAGTTTCCATTTACCTCCTCATCTTTCTCAAATGAAATGTCCTTTCTCAGGCACTGGTCTCAAACAGCAAAGTGAAATGAAACACCCCATGTCCATTTCTTACTCAGTTCTACATTAGTGAAAAGGGAGTGGGGCTTGGAGTCAGAAGGCCACTATTCGAGCCCCGTCAGCACTATGTGACGGATTTCAGGCTTTCTGGGCCTCCATTTCTTTAAACTTTGAAAATATTACCATGTTAGAGGAGACACTGCCTGTCTATCTGGTGGTGAAGTTCATGTCTGTGACACTCTTAGTCACAAACGAAAGCACCATCCACACGTCAGCTATTTCTAGTATTACTCCAGCTTTCTAGCAATGTGTCCTGTTTCATTTGCCCATACTTGGTATTTTTACATTATGGGCAAAGTCAGTTTTCTGCCAACCTGAGAACTGAATCACCATAGCGTCCCTTTTATGGAGAAAGGTGTTTGAACTTCAAAAACCACATTTACAAATAATCTTGCTATGTAACATACCCTGTTGGTAAATTAATTGAGAGCAGTCTCTAGATTGTTGGGTGTAGATGACAGCAACTCTGTTTTATACTTCTTTCGTACCTGCCACTGGTATTTAACATTCTTCGGACTAAGCATTTAACAGGTGATTAAGACATACTGTGGTTGACAGTTTGAAAAGCTATCTTAATCATGACCTAGAATCATTCTTATTTAGCATAATCTCGGTATCTTGACTTTATGTTAAACTGACTAATTTGTTTTGGAGCTGAGAATGGGAAATTGGAGCGACTTCTTATAGATCTATTTTGGTGTTACATACTCCAAAGTTGGCTAAACTTGGGCAAAGAAAATCAAATCTGTAAAAATGTTGTAACAAAGAGTGGTGTGTATCTGCCATTCCTTAGCAGGGTTTTTTGTTTGTTTGTTTGTTTGTTTTGTAATGACATTCCTTCCCAACTAGCCAAGGAGGCATTTCTGATCTCTTATCTTGTTGGGGCATTTTAGAAAAATATACCAAATGTGAGAACCTCTAAGCATGGAGTTTATTAATCTGCTTAAAACCAGTTTTCCTTCATTGGTGATCTTTAATGTTGACCATTGTACTTTTGTCTACAGGAAACAAGTCAAGTTTAGTCCTGTCCTCAGTAAACAGTCAAGAGGCAGGGTTGACATTAGGCAGAATCCAGGTGTTTGTGGAATACTAGGGTAAAACTGAAGGAAAGCTGTTGAACTCTGCTCACCAGAGTTTAAAGAAAAGAAAGAATGGAATAGTTTTCCGGAAGGGTGTGGAGTTGTGGCAGCAGAAGAATGAACCAGAGGTCTTCCAGCCTCAGTTCTCTTGTGGAAGGTTCCATCTTGAGGTTGTCATCGCGTCACCGAGGGCTGAGTGTGTTCTTGGTTAGATTTGGTTTCTCAGCTGTTAGCTTCTTTTTGTCTTATCTTGCAAGCATATCACTGTGAATACTTAAATCATTAACAACTTATTAAAACTCTTGGCCATTTTCATTTTCTGCCAGGCTGAAACCTGGGTGTGGTAGAAACCTGTGCAGGCCTGCTTGGCTGGGCCACACCTAAGCGCACCTGAGCGCCTCCTGTCAGCCTCCTGTCAGCAGGCCTCTAAATAAACAGACCGATTGCGCCAGCGAGGGGCCGGGCAGTGAGGGGCCTGACGCGGGAGCGCTGCCTGGTTCAGGAGCCAGGGCCTTCAGGGTGGCTTCTTCACCCCAAGGACTTCAGCAACTAACACCTCAATTCTCAATATTTATTTTTTTTTTTCGCATAGAACAGCTGGGGTGTAGGCCAGAGGTGCAGGGGGTGAGAGAATTCACCAGAGACAGAACAGGGAGCAGAACAGGCGGAGCTACTGAAATACACTGCTGAGGGGAGCAGCAGGTGAGACTGGAGAAGTCTGCTGCGCCATGTGGGTCAGCTCCCTAGTCAGGGATCGAACTCAGGCCTTAGAGGTGATAGCGCTGAGACTTAACCCTTAGGCCACCAGGGAGGCCCTCAATTCTCATTTTATGTGAGATTGTTTGAGCTTTTTGTTCTTCTTTCAGGATTTCTATGGCTGCTTTTGTTCAGAGACTCAGAATATTTTTAGTCCTGTTGTCTCATTTACATTTACTCTGTAGGGGCAGGAATCAGGTGTTGATGGGGAGGAAGTGGGGTGTCACTTACTGGGCAGGGGAGTCTTTTCCACAGGCAGTTGCAGTTGGAGTCCTGCTTACCTGTGGCCCGATTTGTAGAAAGATATATATACTTGTGCATATATAGACATATTTGCACGCCTACTTTTGTACATCTCACCTTATTCTAAACAGAAAATGGGTAACTGTGTCACAGTTGAGTGTCTCCTGAAAGAAAAATTTAAGTATTAGTAATTTTCTGTATTTTAAATACATATCTGATAAGTTAAAAAAAAAAAGGATGATGAGAAGAAGAGTTTTTTTGACTTGAGTTGTTGAACTGTCTGTCCCTTGGCAAGCTTATCTGCTGCCACTTGGATTGGGAGAAAGATGCTCAGGTCAGTCACAGCGTTTCTGCTCCATTGGCGTGCTTTGTGGTGGGAATGGAAACGACAGCATGTGTTTGTCAGTTTAAATGAATAGCTTTCCTGCAGATCGATCCTAGCGTTGTCATGACAGATCTCTTGGTCTGAGAGTCTGATGATTAATTATGGAGATGCCTGAGGAGGTGGCTCGTGGTCGCACTTTGGCATCTCGACATGTTTCCCTGTTGGTGAAGTGTGTGCCAGTGTTGGCATTTCTTGTGAGCGCGGCCGTGACCTAGGACAGTGTCTCTGTGGGGTATGTAGGAGGACCTCACCCTGTGTTTAAAGACATCCAATTAGATTCGTTTAAAAAAAAAAACCAAACCCAAAACCAAAACATTCATTCATGTCCTCGCCGCACAGTAATGCATGTCCTCTGTGTCTCAGACTCTGGTCGGGAGCTCGGCATAGAATAATCAACAAGATGGGGTAACCCTCCACTTTTTTGTGATCTTAGGGGGAGGAATATGTGGTGAATGAGTAAATAGATTAATACGGCAATATGAGTGTCCTGAAGCACACAGAGATGGGAGCGCTCATTGGCTCAGAGGGACTGGCAGGGCAGGAAGGCAGAAAGGCGCTAACAGTCTGTGTGTGGTCGGGAGGACGCACTCTGGGAGGAGCGTCTGAGCGGCCCTGTGAGGAGTAGGAGTATGCTGAAGGGACAGAAAGGTCCGTGTGGCTGTAGTACAGTGAGAAAGGGAGGGGTGTGGAGTGAGGTGGGACAGGCACGCGGATCACGGCTGCGTTTGACCCCCAGGGCAGCGGGACTCCAGTGGGCAGTGAGCAGGAGGTGACAAGTCGATTTATTATCATTACTATTTTAGAGATCGTGGTTTGCTGTGTAGAGAGTAGATGTTGGCAGTAGAGAGGGAAAAGAAGGGCACCGGCTGCAGGACTCTTGCGGTAATCAAGCAAGAGGTGATGGTGACTTTGGGTGAAAAGCAGACAAACGTGAGGCTTTTTCTCTCTCCACTGGTGAAGCCAGAGGGACTGGTGTTCCTCAGACATGGACATAAAAAGGAACATTTGCATGGGAGAGCGGCATGTGGGGCTCTGATTCCCATTTATACAAGACATGTCACCCCCTTCCAAAGGACAGTGTTGCCACTTCTAGCCGGGGCTGTGTAGGATAAGGCGGTTTGCAGATAAGACCCGCATCTCTGCAGGCCCACTTGAACTTCTTTGTAAGCCCATTGAACTTGTCTGGAAGAGTTTCAAACTCCGAGACTGGCTAGACAGCCAGCTATCGGGTATGACTTTAGGACAGTTGTCAACATCCTCTGTGGGGGATGGGCTGAAGACATGACTTCCACTGTTAGCGTCATCCATATAAAATGGTCCAGTCCTTTACCTTACTTAGGAGAGCTGTGTGTTTATTAGTCCTTGAGTGTGAGATTCCATTTGTTTCCTGTAAGAGGTTTTGGTAAGGGCCTGATGCTGTAATGGATGCTATTTAGGGAAGGCGAGCATCTGAGTTCTAGCTGCACTTGGAGCTAGACCGGGAAGGCTGTACCTGCCTCATAGGTTTGCTTTCACCTTGAACTCTTGCCCGCTCAGAGAATTTAGTCTTCTGATTTTTTGAATGAAGGAGTTGGAGTAGATGATCTTAGTCCCATTTAGCTAATTTAACAGAGTTGACTTGGGCCTACCTGCCACCATTTTTCCCCCATCTGTCCTTCTGTAAGGAGAATCCTGCACTTTCTTCCTTTCCTCCTCCCAGGAAGAGTTGTCTGTGGTAATTCTTAAGATGCCAACTCTCTAACTTCCCCAGCAAGGGAAGAGCCGGTTTCAGGCTGAAGCGACAGTGAAGTCTGCTTTCTGGTCAGGTGCTGGGCTTGGAGCTCTGCTTCCGCGCTGGGTGCTTTTCTGTGGGATCCAGAAGGGCCTCTGTGTCCACAGTTAGTTACGTTCATATACTGAAGAGGTGGACAAGCAGTGGTCTGAGCAAGCAGAAAGAATGCGCAGGTCAAGGTTTTCCAGAGGAAAGAGTTTTGAAACATTGGCAATTAGAACAGACTTCCCCTCTAAAGTGCCCCCCGAAATCATCAAGCAAATGAGGTCCCACGTATTATGGAATCGATATAATTACAGTTCCCTCATATTTGTTTAACATTTGGTGCTTTTTTTTTTTTTTAAAGATTTATTTATTTTTGCATACAAGCTGGGGTGCAGGCCAGCGGTATGGGGCAGTGAGAGGGTTCACCAGAGACAGAGTAGGGAGAAGAACAGGCAAATCGACCAAAATACACTGCTGAGGGGAGCAGCGGACGAGGCAGGAAAGATCTGCTGCTCCATGTGTGAATCTTCCCAGTCGGGCATCTCACTTGTGCCACAGCTACCTGCAGCGCCACAGTGTTGTGCTTAACCCGTTGTGCCACAAGGGAGGCCCCCAACATTTGGTGATTTTTGAAATGTGTTAACATGTATGATCTCATTTGACCTTAAAAACCCCATTTAACAGATGGGAAAGCTGAAACAGTAGACAGGTAGGCCAGCGACTTGCCCAAGGCCGCACAGTTGATAAGGGCTCTCTATTTTTTTCTTTTCAAAACAATGGAAGTGTAATTTACTCAACATAAGATATATTTATTTTAACTTATAGTTTGGTGCATTTTACAAATGCACACACTTGTGTAACCACACTCATAATCAATATATTGAATGTTTCCAGCACTCCAAGGACATTCCCTCATGCTCCTTTACGTGAACCTCTCCCCCCGCCCAAGGTCTTTTGATGTCTAATCCAGTGCTCTTTTCACTACCCTACTCTCTGACAACCTTTCAGCTGTATCCTTCTGGGGAGAACGCTGGCTGCCAGCCAGCCTTGGTGTTGAGTTATAAGAGTGAATGAGATGCTAGTGGGCTGGTTACTGCATTGCTAGTTCCTTCCTTTCCTTCTTTTATCAGCTCTAGGCTATAGAAAGATAGTGGGGGTTCTTCCCAAGGGAGCTTGAAGAAAGGTACATCTCACCTGTCTGTCCTGACTTCCCTGTAGACCGTAGAAGTGGGGGAGGTTATGGGGTGGTGGAGGAGACGACCTCTGGAGGATGCCCCATTCCTGTATCATCTGCTCTGCCTCCTCCCTGGAAACCAGCTCTCTGCTGCTTAGCTGCAGTTCTCCAGGGCCCGGAGCAGCCTGCATCCCTTATGTGATTGAATGAATCCCCCGAAGTGTTGAAAATCCCAGCCTGAGAAATGAGCAAACCCAGAATTTGATTGCTGTGTAGATCCCTCCCTTTACACCTGCGACGAGAGACACTTCCCAAAATTCTGTTCCCAAGTCCTGGGTTTTGTGTTTCTGGCACATTCTAGACAAGCAAGAGTGAGGATGGGTGAGCCATGTTCTGTGCCCCTAGAATGTCCACAGGAAATGACCCAGAATGTGGTCTCTGATTTTCTAGGTGACGTTGCTCCCATTGAACCACCCAGTTTGGGGAGGGCCCACGCACCACTAGCAAGTATAATAATCCCTTTCATGTGCCCTGGGTTCTGTGAGTTTATGGGCCCTTTTATATCCATCATCTCCTGTTCTTCTCAAGTCTGGTAACTTCTGTTAGGGTAGAAGGTTCTGACCTAGGACAGCTGCAAATACAGAACAGACTCAACTTACTCTAAAGTCTCCCTTAAACCTGGCACCCTGCTCTACTGATTTTTTCTAGTTATCTTTACAAATTTCTGGCTTTGCTGAAGGGGATAAAACTCCCAGGCTGCTTGCTTGAGCTTCAGGTTTCTCCTTAGTGGTCACCCCAATCAGAAAAATTCTCTTTTAAAGAATCGGGAGACAGTGGATTTGCCTTGTACTCCCTCTGTCTAGCTCATGACAGCTGGTGGCCGTCTGTCACCTCGACCTTTAGTTTGCTGCTGGCCTCAGCTTGGTGAGTCCCTGGGTGTTGACTCCTTGACCTCTCTGCCCTCCTAACCCCCCTGCAGGGGCCTCTTGCTCTCGATGAAAACAGTCAACTTCCTATGTTTTGTCTACCAGCAGATTTGGGCACCTGAAGTCCCAGGTGGCCGACTCCAGCGTGTTTCAGGAAGACACAGAGTTAGAATCAAAGACTGAGCAGAGGGCCCCGAGTGTGTCCATCTGAGTTGGTTGCACAGAGTTGGGGTCAAAAGACGCCCCACATCTGCAGAGAGAGGGGCAGTCCCAGCTTGCAGAGGTGACAGTCATAGCAATGCTTCCCTTGTATTTCCCATTAGGCTTAAGTTTCTAAAAGTCCTTGAAGGTTTTGTTCCTTTGGTTGCCCCATGAGAGCTTTCCATAGTAATGAAAGAAATGCAGAAAACGGGGAGGGTTACAGATGTCCAAGTAGCTGAGCAAAGAAAAAAAGTGCGTGTTAAAGGAAAACTCTTTGGAGATGTTCCTTGGATGCTTCGCGTCACCTGGGGAGATCTTGGGTTTATTTGACAATTTCCATCTTTCACTTAGGCTTCCTGAAGACACTGGTTTGGGACCCAGGGACTAAGAGCCTCCCCAAGGATCTGTGGCTGAGCTCCCGGTCCCCAGGACTGCATGGAGCGGCGGCAGCTGGGAAGCAAATTGGCTCTCTCTCCCTGTCTTCTCTTCTGCCACTCCCATCTTCCCTTTCACAGGAAGCCTCAGCAGCCCAGCCCACAGCTTTACCTGGACCCGGATGGGCTGTTGCCTCCTTCCTTTTCTCTCATCCGCAGTCTTCCTTGAGGGAAGGAGGGCTGTGTGCTGTCCCCTGCCTCTTGGAAGGTCTGTACCTACCCAGACAACTGGCAGCCTTGTCTATTTTTAACTGTCTCCAGGGAAGATAATTCCACAACCTATTTTGAAACCCGCTCCACTGATGGGCGACTCTCAAATTAGGGCTTTCTTGCTGATACCTGACTTCAAATTCGACAGCTGGAATTGGAACTCGTTTCCTTTGGTTTCTTGGGTGGGAGAGGGACTTAGTGGTCACTCAGGCTCATCCCTAATGAAGAAAGTGAGCCCCGCAGATTTCCTGACTCCAAATTGAAATGGAAACTAGCTCTGTGTCCTCTCACTGAGCACCCTATCAGTGTGGGGTCTGCCTTTAAAAGCACACATTTGGGTGCTGTTCTGTGAGAATCAATTTAATTTTCTGGGGAAAACAAGTGATTCTAGAGTTGGAATTGGAGTTGTACAATGCAAGGCATTAACTGCCCTACTTTATTTTGTTCTAGTGAGAAAGTTAAATGATGCTTATACAATTACCTTGCCTCTGTTGGCAGAGAGAATGAGAGTAAACTCAGCTCTCAATATACAAAGGTTACTCTAGTTCTTTTCCCTCCCCTCGTAGCAATGCCTTATCTTTAAGAGAAAAAAAGGGTGGGAGGCGGTTTCCTCTAGATGTTTAATATCTCTTTTAAGAATATTGTCAGGTGACTGAAACTGCTGAAGACTTGCTTCGCACTGCAGAGACTTCTCTTTGACAGGAGGCCTTGTGCTGCCGCCCTGACAGATTGCATCTTGATTGCATAAAGCTCTGGTGGGAAGCTAATGATGTCGGCTTAGTGCAGTGCTGGAATCTTGTTATGTGCTACAGAAATTCAGCATTCTATGCAAATAAACAGAAACCCATCAGGCTGATTGTAGAGGCGTCTTGGGAAGGGATCGCAGACTTTGATAGTTAGTACTTGGGCCTTCTCCCACGTAATGCTCTTCTGAGACATTTTCTTCTTGCAGATGTAGCTTCTCATGCCAGGTTGGAAAATCAGGTACTTGGAACTACCAATGCGCTATGTCCAGAACTGTGACCAAAGCTGAGATGGCATTGGGGGCATCTCTCTTCTCTCGGTCCGTGCTTCAGGCCATGAGTATTCAGTTGTAGCTGATGCTTGCAAGAATCAGCCTCTTGGGCCTATTTCCTATTTCCACATGGAAATAGGATTGAAATTCAGTATTCCTCCAAACTTAGTCTCTTTGAGAGGTAGTTTACAAATCTGTTTTATAAAATCCCAGGCCAAGTTTCTCTGCTACCTGATTTGATTGGGCAAAAATGTAAACTCAGTTTAGTGTCAGTGTCAGAGAAACAGATTGAGAGACTGGAGACACCTTGGCATTCGGGCCATTGGACCAGGAGGTGGTTAGTCACTCCCAACAGTCAGGGAAAGCAAAGAATCTTAAAAAAAAAAAAAAAAAAAGGGCCTCCCCTATGGCGCAGCGGTTAAGACCGTGCTGTGGAGCTGTCGGCAGTGGCAACACTAGCTCGATGCCCAGCCGGGGACAATCCCACATGGCATGGCAGATCTCTCCTGCCTTGCCTGCTGCTCCCCTCAGCAGTGTGTTTCCGTCGATCTGCCTGTTCTGTTCCTCACTCTGTCTCTGGTGAACCCTCTCGCCGCCCCACGCCTCTGGTCTGTTCCCCAGCTTGTATGCATAAAATAAATCAAATCTTTTTTTTAAAAAAAGGATACGGTCCTAACATTTTAACTTAAAGCTATATAAATGTACACATATTCACAAATCTTTGGATGTGGACCAGGGCTTTTCCTTAGAGTGGACCCTCACAGTGTTTTCTGACTTGCTTTCATAAATTATATCCTTAATTACACATCATCTGTGATTTCCAGTTTCAGTTTGTTTAAGTGAAGTTCTTAAATACATTTGAGAAGCAAAGTGCATACTATTTCCAGATTTTTTTAGTTCTAGCACTAAAGTTTTTTATTGTTGTCTTGCTCATATCTAATTCATCAGCACTTTTTAAAAAAACAACTAATCTTCAAATCTTTCCAAAGCATTCAACTTATTTTTCATAGAAACACCTTTTTGCACTTGTATTTAATCAGTTTATATAATAATTGAATATGTAATTAAGGTAACACTTACACCTATTGTGAATAGACTGTGGACCTGGGAAAGCGCTTCGCCTGGCTGGCAGCGGAAGTCTACAGGTACATGAGTGGGTCTGCTGGGAACCCACCAGTGTGGTGTGGAGAGTAGCAGAAGTGTGGTCAGACAGATGGCAACTTGGTTACACCATCTGTATACAGTTCTCTCCTTTTTGCATCCATTGCTCACTATAGGGAATATTATCCTAGTACTTAAAGTTGTAATTCCTCTATTAGACTGTAACCTGTGGGAGGACAGGGCCCAAATCTTTTTCTTCTTTTTTTTTTTTTTTAAAGATTTACTTATTTTATGCATACAAGCTGGAATGCAGGCCAGAGGTGTAGGGTGATGAGAGGGTTCACCAGAGACAGAGTGGGGAGCAGAATAGGCAGATCAACCAAAATACACTGCTGAGGGGAGCAGTGGGTGAGGCAGGAAAGGTCTGCTGTGCCATATGAAAATCTCCCTGGCTGGGCATTGAACTTGGGGCACAGCTGCCGACATCTCCACAGCACTGCATGTAACCTGTCACGCCACTGGAGAGGTCCCCAAATCTTCTTCATCTGGCTATCTTCACTTCCTAATATAGTACTTGGCAAGTCAGTGTATGTGTGTGTAAATGTGTCTCAATTATATGTATGTGTGCTTATGTGTACACACACACACACACACACACACACACACCCATACCAATAACTTCTTTCGAATAAATGAACCTATGTGTGTGTCACTGTACAGTGTGCTCAAAATCCAAACAGGAATCTGTAAGGTCTCTATCGTTTAGGATTTTTTTGTGCTAATTCCTTCTCTTTGGTATGAGAAGCTGGAAATCAACTGTGGTGAGTTTACACTTAGGTTAGATGACATGTCTTTTAGGAAGATAGTTTCTTAATCACTATGCCTCATTCTTAGCATAATAAAATAATACCATTAATAACTATTATTATGCCAGACACTGCTAGTGTATGTTGGTTAATCTGTGCAACCCTGAAAGAAGACACAATCAAGCCCGTCGTGCTATGGTTCCTGTTGACAGATGGGGAATCTTTGGGAGTCGACATGGATGACACGGATTAGAGGAGGCCTAATCCCTGAACAGTTGAGTAAGGAGTGCAGTTTGTTTTCAGGGTGCTGCTTCTTATTTTAGGGTGGTGGATCTCTGCGTGCAGGGACAAAAGGTGTCCGTGAATCTAAAGAGACTGCCTCGAGGAAGAAATGGATACTTGCTTTTGATTTTCTGGGAACCACGGCACTCTTGACTCCAGAGAATAAAGGATCCTGTGGCTGGGCGTTGCTCGGTGTTTGAATGGCTCTGGCAGCTGGTGAGGTGAGGCCCAAAGTGGCCGTGGAGACTGGTGACTGCGGGACTCTGGGTCCTGCCTGTCATTTCCCTCCGGCGCTTCTCGCGGGCTGGAGGGCTCTGCTGAATTCCTTCTGCTGCGCGTCTGGATGTGTGTGAACATGCTGGTTGCAGGCCCCGCTGTGGGTCCAGAGCCCGGGCTGGGAGCCTAGTGGTGGAGCATGATGATTGAGTCAATTCCCTTGTTGTTAGCTTGAGATGGATTCCGAGCTGAATTAAGAGAGTCCTTCCACATTTGGGACCTGGCAGGTGCCATAAACCCAGTCTTTACAAATCACTCATAGCCAGAAATAAATCTAAAAAAATGCTGGTCTGTCGGCCCCCTGGTCAGGAGGGCTGCGGCGGCCATGACTGCAGCAAACAAAGCTCCCCTGGGCTGCAGAAAGAAGTTTTTTGCAAGGCTGAGTCTGAGTGTCAGACTTGACCTTTTCTGTAGGTTGGAGGACAGCATTTGGAAATGACCTTCTCTAAGTCTTTCTTCTTAAAAGCAGTAGCTAATTTTGTGCTTAGTTTTAAACTGATATAAAGATACTCTGACTTGGAAGTTCAATAAAGAGGTTCTTGGGGTGCTTTTCAGCCAGAGGGATTTTAAGCTGCTGTGTGGCCATTTTTTCCACTTGTCTGTAATGGTTTGTTTTTGACAGATTCTAGACTAGAGGAATGGTTTTGATTGAGGCTGGTGGTTTATTTATTAACGAGACTGATTTCACATTGGAAAGAATTCTCTGGGTCTCTTGTGTACTTTATGTTCCTTGAAAAGAAAGACATTGACTGTTCTTGGCCCTTTTGGGGTTTTATTCTGAGTTGGATGAAGTTGGCCGACTCAGGAATTCTAGAGTAGGTGAGAAGTCTGCAGCGGTGTTGGTCATGCGCATGGGAACGTGTGATGCTCATCGTAGCGGAAAGCTCCAGTCTCACCTGGTTTGGACTTAAACTCACAGGACTGGCTCCCTGAACCTTCCTAGCCACGCGGGCGAGCACACATTGTCCACACCTAGGCTGCTCTGGGCGTCGCTCCTCTTCAGGTTCATATCCAGCTTCTGCTTCTCTGAGACAGAATGAATGATTTTAGGGTTGTGGGGCTCCACAACCTTCTCAAAACCTGACCTCCAAAGCTTCCTCCAAAATATACACCAACTCTGTGAGGTGAGGTGGTGTTATCTCAATATTAGAGAGGAACTTGTGGCTCAGAGGGAAATTAAGGAATGCCCAAGGTCACAGCACCCTAGCAACTGAGAGCCAGGATTCCAAAGGCTTACTCTAAAGTCACTTTTCCTTTAGGGCCTCTGAACTTGACCTCAACTATTTTCCACTTACGTTGCCCCTTGCATTCCTTAGAAATGGATTGAAATGGGTTTGAGTGGCAAAAAGAGAAACTGAACTTGGAGCATCCAGGTAGGTGAAGGACCCTCTGGCTTCAGAGGGAGCAGCCAGCCCAGTCCTTTTCATTTTTGCCCACAGGCTCCCCCAAGCCGCTGCTTAGAAAGAGGGCTGCTGCACCGAGGGGAGGAGCTCTATGTGGCTTTCGGGGATTTACATAATAAAATAAGATTCCCCAATGATCTTTTCTTGTCTGCTGGTGGCTGTGATCTAGTGGGCCACCCTGGGGACAGCCTCACTTAAGGGCCTCCCTAGGGTCATCAGGCCCACAAAAGGTCTTCGGATCAAATGCACAGTTAAATTGATGAGCTCAATTCATTAGGATAAAGACTTCCTCTGCTTCCAGAGAGTGCAGCTGGGCCCGCCTCTCTTCACAGGTTAAAGTCTGGAGAGAAGATCTCAGATCAGGAAGTGATCCCTGTTGCTCTTTCTCAGAGCTTTGATTATTTGAAGGGAGGGAAAGATTTCTTGAGCCTGCAAAATACTCAATTTTGGGCCTTCTTGGTGGCGCAGCGGTTGAGCGCAGCGCTGTGGAGCTGTCAGCAGCACGCGATGAGAGTTTGATGCCCGGCCGGGGAGAATTCCACATGGTGCTGCAGACCTCTCCTGCCTCGCCCGCTGCTCCCCTCAGCAGTGTATCTCTGATCTGTCTGTCCTGCTCCCCACTCTGTCTCTGGTGAACCCTCTTGCCGCCCCCCGCCTCTGGCCTGTACCCTAGCTTGTATGTATAAATAAATAAATCTTTAAAAAAATATATATTCAATTTTGAAAGATGATTTCTTTTCTTTTTTTTTTTTGCAGCTATTTTTCTGCCTGCTGTTTCTTTTCGAAATGATTGTTGGCTTAGAAGGAGATTCAAAGGACTCTTTTAAGTTTGGGAGGGATTTTGCAGACAGTGACTGTGTTTTACCGTCTCCAATTCTGAGCATCTGGTTAGCCAACCATCATCTTGATTCTTTAGTTCAACATTTAATTACATATTTTGAAGTAGATTTTAAAAGAGATTTATTTATTGATGCATACAAGAACTGGGGTGTAGGCCAGAGGTGTGGGGTGGTGAGAGGATTCACCAGAGACAGAGTGGGGGGCAGAACAGGTGAATCGACTGAAATACACTGCTGATGGGAGCAGCTGGCGAGACAGGAGAGGTCTGCTGTGCCATGTGGGAAGCTCCCTGGCCGGGGATTGAACTTGTGCTGCTGTGACTACAGATAGCTTCATAGTGCTGAGACTTAACCTGCTGCACCACCAGGGAGGCCCAACCATTTGATGTAGATTTTTAAAAAAAAATTTTCTGAACTCATAAAAGGCATCCCAGCCCCCAGTTGGGGTGCTACTCCCAGCTCTCCAATAGATACTTCCTTCTAAAAGACAAATGCAAGTGGTTTGAGTTGTGCCCTTTGCTTTAGTTCCTGAAACACCTTTCACATGCTTTGCTTGTAAAGTAAGGGTGGTGGTGTGCTTATAAAGTAGGGATATCAGTTGAAATCAAAAGATGTTAAATTGAGAGAGAAAAAGATGTTGCCACATTCCCAGCTAGAGACAGACTTTAGTCTGTTATTTCAGGCTTATTTTGATTATAAAGTGTAGAGCCCACTCCCCGTTGTTTTTCTCTCCGGTTCTGTAATCAGGAACCTTCTCTTCTCTTCCTGGTGCTCTAATTAGTAGTCTGGTCTACTACGTTCGTAACAGAAACACTGCTTATTTACCTCTTTTTACAGAGGGAACACCCAGTCTCTTAAAGTCATTCAACAAACATCATTGAACATGAGTCAGAACTTTTGGATGCCAGGAATTCAAAGACAAAGAGAATGTGGTTCCTGCCCTGAGCATGCGTCATTTGTCTAGAGACCCCTATACAAATGAGCAGGCAAAGTGGGTGTGCGAAGTGTTGTAGTTGAGCTGCGCTAAGAATTCTGACTTTGTACTTGTCCATGGAGTAGCAGTTTCCATGGTGGTTGTACTTGCTTGCTCCTCTGGGAGCTCTTGAGGGCCAGGAGTGGACACGGACAGGGAACAGAGGAGTGAACGGCTGCCTTCCCATTCCAGGCCTTTCTTGTAATGTGTTCCCTAGGCTTTCATCTTCCTGCAAAATGGTTTAGTTGCTGAAGACTAATAAGAAATGGTCTTGCAGTGAAGTCCCCTGGGAAATAATGGATTTTTGCATTCTTAGTCATTAATAAATTGGTTTTTAGGATTCAGTTAGATCTATAGATTAAATCATGTGAAATTGCCACTTTGCAGGTGATTTCACATGGTTCAGCCTAAAAAAAGGGACTGATATTAGAGCTTTTGGAGCTTCTTTAGGTTTAGGACACACACAAAGGTGAGGTTCTGGGCAGGCACTGGGCATCCTGAGCACGTTGCCACTGGGCTGCCATCCCCGAGTTTCCCTGGAGCTTCCGAGAAGGAGCCTGCACCTCCGTGAATTATCCCTGTGACCCTGAGCTTCGGAGTGGAATTCCTCCTGGCAGTGCCTTTTTGTCGACTGGACGGGAATAAAACTACTGCTCTGTGCCCATATAAAAATATTTTTATTTACCTTGGAGAATGTACAAGAACAGGGTTTCATGCATATATAAGAGAAAGCAGCGAGTGAAAAGGATGTGTACACAGCGGCATGAATGGGCTGCTATTCTTAGCTGGGACTCTAACCTAGAGAAGAGCAGGAAACTAGATGCTCCTGAATGTGCATTCCTGCTTCCCCAGACGAGAGCCAAGAGGCTTCCAGTCAGAGGGGAACTCATGACAGCTGCTAGTGTCCTCCAGACCTTCCTCTTTAGGTAGAACATTTTATACTTTTTGTGTCTCAGACTGTGAGGGAGGAGGGGATGGCTCCCCTCTAAGGGATCTGGCGAGAAAGGAGCTAAGGCTGAAGTGGACTTCCCTCTTGTTCTGTTGGATCCGTGGGGACCTTCCCGATCTACTTGGAAATGAAGCAGGTCCTCTGACTCTGAGAGACTGAACTTCTGAGAGAGAGGAAGAGTGCCTTGATGAATTGGACGGAACCTTCTGGACGGAATCTTTAGCAGTGTAAATGTTCTTTGCTCTGTTGCTCAGTCTTTCTCCTTGGGGCTGAACCTAGTTTGCCTCTGGAAGTGAAAGACCAGGAATAGCAAAGCCTGATGTAAATTATGGCCACCGCAGAGTGCCTGCCACTTCCTTGTTGCTCAGTGATTTGGGTATATTAGTGCCTGGAAGTTGGACCAATCACTCAGCTTCCTGCCTGATTGGGTGACTAATAGAGAGCAGTATTTCCAGGTGGCGAGGTTGTTGGCTGGGATCTGTGCTGTCACTGTCAAGGAATCATCTTTATTAGGGAACTTACCTAGACTTGGCATAATAAGGTGACGTGTACGCAGCCCCCACCCTAAATGTTTATTATCTAATATTGACAACAGATGCGAGTCGGTGTTTACAAAGGGCATGTCTCTAATTAGAACCTGACAGAGATGGCGCTTCTCCGAGGAGGGCCTGAAATAGTGGCAGTGTCTCCAAGCAGACTCTCTGAAAGGGTTGGGTCATATATAAACCATCCTACTTCCTCATTTTTCTAAATGGAAAAAAAAAAAATCTAATTTCCTTTCTTTCTTCCTCACCCAGAATACCAAGTCTATTCAGCCACCTCAAAGGATAGAGCCCTCTTAGAAGAACTTTTTGTTGTTGTTGTTCAAGCTGGGGTACAGGCCAGAGGCGTGGGGCGCGAGAAGGTTCACCAGAGACAGAGCGGGGAGCAGAACAGGCAGATCAGAAATACACTGCTGAGGGGAGCAGCGGGCGAGGCAGGAGAGGTCTGCCGCACCATGTGGGATTCTCCCCGGCTGGGCGTTGAACCCGCATCGCACACTGCTGACAGCTCCACAGGGCAGCGCTCAACAGCTGCGCCACCGGGGAGGCCCCCTCTTAGAAGAGCTTAGACGGGAAAATTTTTCCCTAAGATATGTGTGTAGGAACCTCAGCGTCTCCTGTCCTCTCTCTCCTGACTTGGTTGAGACATCTGTGAGATGAGTATGGTGAAAGTAACGAGCTACAACTGTCAGCCTGTCTAAGTGTGTGCTTCTCTCACGGTCACTGTGGGCTCTAACTGTGGGAGGCCCCGGATGTCCCGTTGGCCTGCTGTATCACTGCTGCCAGTTCACCTTCTTGCCTTAGGCCAGTTCTATGGAGCTGTCTTCATCTGATTGGCAAGGGGAGGAGAGAGAAAATATCTGTCAGCCTCTCGGTGAAAGTGCTAACTATGTCAGAGCCAGCCGGGGATACCTGGCTTGAAAAAGCTTGGGGTCTACTGCTAGAAGCCCCCCAGATCCACAGAACTTACCAAGCCTTAGTGCTGAATTTAATGAGTCCCACCATCTTCGGGAAAAGTCACTTCTAAGGGGTTGTGACAGTTCACTCAGATTTGGATTGTGTCACATTACTTTTTGTCTTACCTTTGCTGCTGGATTTTTGTATGGTTTTTCACCTCAACTTCTGCCAGTGATTTGAGTGACACCAAAGTTTCCAAATGGGGGTAACTTTCTCTGAGACTGATGGAAGCAGGAGGGCTGGAGACTCAGTCTTGCCCCTCATTTGACAAATCATCATCAGTTCTGTTGACCATAGTAAGGCCTGGAGTTGTCACTTTGGATGTGTTCTGGGAATTTTGAAATTTGCCACACGATCTGTAGCAGGGAGATGGCTTTACAAAAGAAAATCTTCAAGGGCAAGTTTCAAAAAAACTTGCCTTTGCATCTAGTGATGGCAAAGCTGAGTCAGTCTTCTGTTTGTACCCAGAATCTGTGAAGCCAGCTGTGAAACGAACGGGTGTCTGAGCTGGAAAAACGACGAAGTGCGGTCTCCCTAGAGGCTGAAGGTCTCCTGCTCTTTTCTAGAAAAGGGTCCTCTGATGTGGAATTTATCTGCTTTGTCTGACTCATTGGGATTGTGGTTTGATTCCTGTCTCCATAAACACCGCAGCTGGCCTTGGACTCTTCACTTCTGTTGTGATGAAGTTGAAGACATCAGTGATAAGATGGGAGACATAGATTTGTGTATGATTTTGGGTTATAGGTTTTGTTAGCAAAGAGGAGCAGGAAAGGCAGTCTGGGCCATTCACAAACAGAACCCCGCACGACAGCCTGAGCAGCAGGGGGACATGGGTTCAGATCCTGGTGGTGCCAAGTACAAGCTGTCGTTCGTTCTAAGTAAATTGCTTAATCTCGCAGAAACTCTGTGTTCTCATTGTAAAATGTAAACAGAATAACTTGTGGGGAGGTTGTTATCTCAGAGTGAGAGAAGGTGAAGTACCCAGTTAAGGGCCTGGTGGGTGGAAGCAAGACATCAGCTTTACTCATTTCTGTTCTTAGTCACAACTTAGCACCGTCCACATCTGTCCCTCGGGTTCCCCACTTCACCCCTTGGAAAATGAGGCCAGCATTCCTTCCCTCGTTGGTTACCTGCGAGCAGTGTGTGACATCTGCGCTGGTAAGGCTGGATCCTGGGACCCAAGTTGGGGCTGTGTAAGGTGCACTACGCTTCTAAGTTGTAGAACTATATTAAAAACTCACGCTGCCTAGTTTTTCCCTCTCAGTCTCCATTCAGAGGGCGGCTGGTTCGCCTTGTGCTTTAAATAGTGCTCAGATGGTGAGGCGGAGAGTAGATGAACACAATTCTGTGTCCGTGTGCCCTGTGCTCGCGAGTGCTATTCTTGGACCACAATCACCGGAATAGAAAGCCTGTGACCGACCTCTCACTGGAGCCACGGTGCCTGGTAATGGATTTCTTTGGGCAGCTGGGACAAAAGACCAGGCCTGCTTCTGTCATTCAGTGGGCCAGGGATGGGCCATCCACAGAAAGCCTGTCTTCTCCGAATTGTCTGGAGTTTATGAGCCTTGCTTACCTGGAACACGTTATGATCCCAATTAAAGTTCGGCCTATTTGCTCTTTGTCTTTTTTAAGAGGATAAAGACAGATAAGATATTTATGGGTGAACCATTTCCTGTTTTATTTTCTTTGGATCTGTGGTAAATGGAGTATTAGGGCTTGGTATTTATTGAGTAGAGACTCAGGAAGGAGGAGGGTTTAGCATTCACTTTGCTACTCCTCTGAGTTCAGGGCTGTGCCAACAGCTGTTCACATGCTACTTCATTTAATTCTCAGCAGTGTTTGCCCCGAAATCAAGGGTCAAGACTGCCCAGTGGCTCACGATCATGGGCCATCTTGCCTCATATTCAGTGAAGATACTGGTGATTTAAAATCACCACTGGGGGCCTCCCTGGGGGCGCAACAGGTTAAGTCACAGTCTGATGAGGCTATCCAGAGCCACTGCAGTGTGAGTTCGATCCCCGGCCAGGGAGCCAACCCACATGGTGCAGCAGACCTCTCCTGCCTTGTCTGCTGCTTCCCTCAGCAGTATATTTTAGTTGATCTGCCTGTTCTGCTCCCCACTCTGTCTCTGGTGAGTCCTCTCACCTCCCCACACCTCTGGCCTACACCCAGCTTGTCTGCATAAATAAATAAATCTTTAAAAAAAATAAAATCACCACTGAACATTATTAAGCACCTGAATGTTGTTATTTATGTGAGAATGGATTTGAGCCTAGGGCTCCTGAAATGTCATCTGCAGAGACTGGTCCCAACACTGAGTTTGTCATTTTGTGCAGTATCTTGGTTGCCCAGTTCTGGAGCCGTAATGCTGGGGAGAAGGAGTCTCCATTACTGTTTCTCAGGGCAGGTTGACCCCTTAATTGTATTAAAGATGATCGTGTGTTGTTGAGTGTCTTCTCCAGGAAACCCTGGAATGTCCAGAGCCATTATCACAGCTTGGTAACATGCCTGTTAAGACAGGAGGGGGCTGAGGTCCTCTGCTGTCCTTTGCAGTGAGTGGAGGACTAAGGCACCGCTGGAGTCAAACAGTTCAAGGTCTCATCAAATGATTTCCGACTCAGCTGACAAATCTGTCGAGAACTTGATCTCCCAAATGCGCCAGCTGCCCTCTCAACTCTTTACATGTCTTCTCTTTCTTCTCCTTTTTCAATTTTGGCAAACAAGATGTTTTCACGCTTACTGCCTGTTGATGAATGTTAGGTTTTAATTTAGCCTTTCCTTCAAGATGATCAGTGACTTAACTCGAAAAACTTCTGCCAGAATCTGGTGTATAACACACCTTTGTTGTTGAATTTTCTCCTCCTATATTTGGCACACTGTGAGTCTCTGCATTATCTACCTCAGACCCTCAAGGATCACCTTGACAGAGGAGCTTCTGTAGCTGGGAATTTCCCCTTTTTCAGAGCAGTGCTATCGGGGAGAAAACTCTAAAGGTCCCTATCCTCAGCATCACAGAGAAAGGAGGGCACGTTCAAGGAGAACCCACTGGCTTGTCTTACAGGGATGGTGTCGATTTGCTTGAGTTATTCCTTGCTTGTTGTAATAATATTTATTATTCATAATCATACCTTTCTAGTTACAGTCATGACTAAGTATTCATAAAACATGCCATTATGCATGAAATGTTCCTCCCTATATTTTAGATGGGAGATACTGAGGTGTGAGTTTTGGTGATTACAGATGGCTTCTTGGGGAAATAGCCAAGTTCTTCACATTCTCAGTTCTATTATGTGACTATTTTATTATGTGAATATTCAGCTTCACTACTTATTACTATGAAATAACTTATAAAGGGGAACTTTTTACAAAGAGATAGATTCACCTGGGAGGGGGATTCGTTGTTATTAAAATCTGCCAGTATCCATTGGTTTGGGTTTTGTTTTCTTGTCTCCTGATGACCGGTCAGACTGCAGATTTGGGCTTAATAATACTCAGGAGCCCCCCTGGTGGTGCAAGGGGTTAAGTCTTAGCACTATGAAACTGTCCGCAGCCACTGCAGCACTGGTTCGATCCCCCACCAGGGAGCTGACCCACATAGCGCAGCAGACCTCTCCTGCCTCGCCCACTGCTCCCCTTAGCAGTGTACTTGTCAATCTGCCTGTCCTGCTCCCTTCTCTGTCTCTGGTGAATCCTTCTCACCCCCACACCCCTGCACCTCTTGCCTACACCCCAGTTCTTGTATGCATAAATAAATAAATCTTTTAAAAAATAATATATTCAGTCTTTTAAAAAATAATAATATATTCAGTTGCACATCTATTCATTCAGGTGTAGTTTGTACACCTATTTGTGTAGTAGGTTCTATTTCGATCATTGATGACAGGGATAAGCAAACACCTAAATCCTGAAATATTACAGTGGTTCTTGGAATTTGGTGTCATTTATCATCATTAGATTCTACATTAGTTCCAAGATTTTCCAGGTCCTCTCCCCCACTGTCCTGTGACCCTGCTTCAGAGTATACCCCATACTCTGGCCATCCTTCAGTGTCCCCCACTGCTGCTCTCCTGCCTCATCTCTCACCTGGGTTATCTCAGCAGCCTTCTAACTGGTCTCCTTGCTGCCTGCACTCTCAACATAAGATTAAGGCCGTCTCTTTAAAATTGAAAATAGGTGAGTTATCCACAATCCTAAATCTGCTCGGGGTCCATCTGAAAGAGGGTCTCTGACATCTGATTCCACAGTCTGCCACATCTGATGGAGAGTTTGTGGCTTTCAGATTTGATCATTTCCCTCTAGACTCCAAACAGGAACTTTTATCAAGACATTCTGGGTTAGTGTAGCTGGACCATGTGGAAAATCCCGAAGCTTTTCCCAGTGTGAATGGGAGGAACGCGCATGTGCCTGGAGCACTGCAGGCATGCTTGCTTTTCCTCTCACAGGAGATGTGTAAGGCAGAGAAGAAACCAAAATCAAAACCCTTTGCTGCCCCAGTTGTTTTATGACATGTCACCATCAGAATGTATCTTCCATTTAAATTCAGAGTTTTTGATGAGTGGCCAGACCAGCTGCAAGCCCTTTAGGCCAGAAGCCTTGATCTGGCCAACTGTCCATTTTCTTGACAGACTTGCTCATTTCAGGCATCTGTCTAGCCAGCTTATGGCTCATCGGGTCTGCAGAGCCTTCTCTTGGGGACTGTCCATCCCGTTCGTGTCCCACCCCCCCCCACCCCCACCTGTGTCCTGAGGCTGCCTGCCTCCATCCTGCTGTGAAGTGTGTGTGGTCTTTTCCAGGGTGGCCTTTTGTACTTCACCTTGAGCAGGGTGAAGTGAGGGAGGACTCTCCAAGAGAGAAAAACTGCAGCAGTTGCTAGATAAGTTTGTGAACTGACTGAGCTGTAACTGGAATGGCAGAGAAGAGTTCAATTTATTAATTTCTGACCATCTGTTGAGTGACGTAAGGTACCCAAGTTTGAGTTTAGGGAGCACTTTGATCCTACATGAAAATGTGTCATATTTCATTCTACTCTGTGGCTTCTTTGACAGTACCAATCATCCAAAAAGCTCACATTTTGCTGCATCTAGTTTTACACAAGCAAAGGCTCTAGCCATTCTTAATTTACTTCAACATATTTCTAGTTCAGATATGAAATGCGCTCTGGGGATGCTGACGTCCAGATAGTCGTCTTGGTCAAGGGAGGTTCAGCATCCTAAATACAGTAGTCATAGTTTTACAGTTTCCTTTTGGTTTGGTTACAAAATTTATTCTAGCTTCGTTTTCTTACATAAGGTGGGCAAAAGAATAAAAGCCAAAGGGCTTAGGGCTTTGCTTTAAGACACCCAGCAAAACAGTAAGATCTAGAATTAGGAGCAAGGAGTCAGTCTGCACATTATTTCTTTTAAGACTGGACCCGTGGCATTTCTGTGCTCCATTGAATTCTTCCTTTCACATCTTCAGATGCTGTACTTTCCCCTCCAGCCTGGCGCTTTTTATAACAGGCCAGAGTCACTCTAGCGCCCCTTGGTCTGGGTAAAGTGGACCTTTTGCAGTTGAGTTGGTGAAAGGAGCTCGCTTCTGTGGTTGCACATTTTTTTACCAAAGAGCTTTTAGCACAGTGTTGGGGGCAGGAGAACTCACCCTGAGGTGTGGGTGGTTGGGGATTCTGGATTCTGACTTTTGTTCTGCCATTAAGCTCGGAACCCACAGAGGCAGCTCTTCCACCTATGGGGTAAAAGCCAGGAAATGAAATTCACCTTTTTTTTTTTTTCTATGCTAAAAGGTATACTTCGTGAAATGGGCCTATGTCTGTTTTTCTTTTTCTTTGTTCAGTAGCAGTTCTGAGTTGACTATTCATTTGGACAAAAGCAAAAGGCTATTAATCCAGCCTTGAAAATAAACATGAGCCCACTTATACGTCTTACAGCATTTCCTCTTTTGCTATCTTGGAGGTGTGTTAATTGTATTTTTTCTCTTTCAGTTTTTTTTTTTTTCCTGTTTCTTTGGCAGACATTATTACTTGAATTGGAGGAGCAGGTGAAGAGCTGTTTTTAGAACTCAGGAAGGGCACAGTGTGATGACAGTTGAGCTAATGGTACCCAACCCCCGAGATCTGGGGTAAATCTGTGCTGGAGTGAGTCAAATTAGCACAGCACTAATTCTCAGTGGCACAAACACGAGTAACCGCAAAGTGTGCCTCACACCTGGAAAGGGATTCTGATGTCATCTCCAGAATCTCGGAAATACGCACAGCCTATAGACCCACTCCTTTTTACCCCTGGAAAGATTCCTTAAAGAGTGCTGCGCTGAGGCCAGCCAGCCTGCTCATTTATCTTTGAGGGGCTGGAAGGAGGTAGCTCCCGTGGCCGGGCCCCAGAGGCAAATGGATTCTGCATTTAAAAATGCTGAAGCTAAGATCTGGGTCTTAGGGGACCCCAAGGGACCTGCTTTTCCTCCAGTCGTTGCCCTATAAGACTTTTCCTGGCAGTTAATGTTGCTGTTTAGATGGGCTGTTCTCTGCTGTTTAAGTTGTTTGGCAGTGGTGTGTCAGGATGCGGGTTTTCTGAATGCTTTCCCAGCTGGTTACTTGAGAGGTGGTTAGGGCGGGGTGTTCTGAACAACTGAAGCTGTTCCCCTGTCTGGACACTGACAACCCCGCTGCCTCAGATGGTCCTGTGCTTGGCTTTTGATATGTGGAGAGGTGAATGGGCGAGTGAGGAGGCCTTTGTACCCTGTCCACACCTCACTTCTGGCCTTCCTGCAGCACCTTTTGGTTGAAATTATGTGAGGTCTCAATTTTCAAGACCACGCCCCTTTTCAGTAGCTCCTGCGCCCGTTACAACGGAAAAGTGAGTCTCATAAACCATGCTGGGGTTCCAGATCAAGCACTGGGAGCCATGATGCCTCGGCAAATTAGCATCTCCCTGCACCTCTCCAGTTGGCTCAGCCCATCAGGGCTAAAACTGCCCCTTGTGGGCTGAAACTGCCCCTCATATCCTAGACTGCCATGGGCAGAGGCTGTCCTAAACCCTTAGCTGCTCTCCCCAAATTCCATGTCGTGTAGGTATTCTAATATACGCAAAAGAAATAGAACCAAACTCCGTGGCCCCAGCACCCAGATGAAGCAGTGATTGCCATTTTGCCATATTTATTTCATTTTCCCCCTAATTCTCTAAACATTTACTTTTATACAGGAAAGAGAATATTTAATTCCTTATCCCACCCACATTTTAAAGTCACTTTTCAAAATAATGAGTTAGTGACTTAGTAACCTCCAATGGTGACCAACAGGTAGTATTTTTCTGAATATTGTTACAAATTTAATATGTATTTGATGTGTTGCAGCCCACTGCATTCCTTATTAGCAACTGTTTTGGATGCTCACATCGACCTCATCTTAGGTCATTAAGTGTCCCTTCAAGGGGATGTCCTTGTTCTTGAGCGTGTCTCCCCCCCTCCCACCGGTGCCATCATTGATAATTTCCTTGCTTTCTAGCACCACAAGACGTTTTAGGCGCTATGTCATGCATCAGATATGGAGCCAGCCCTTTCTTTAGGGGGCCTTGATTCCTTTCATCAGAGAGCACAGATGGGGCTATAGGACTGAATTACTTTTCTCAACCTATTTTCCAATGACTCAGCCCATTCCCCTGTTCATAGCCAGCGTGAGACTCTTGCTGGGAATCAATAGATCAACCACCAGCCACTCTGGCGTTCTGCCTTACTCTTGTCAAGATTCGTCTCTGAGACTCTTGTGCTCTGCTCCTGGTTCTGATGCTCTTGCATTCACCCTGAATTTTACTAGCCCTATACTTTTGACTGCCAAGCTGTGTCCTCAGGGGCCAGCTTCCCTGGCTGGAATTGCTAACCCCTCCCGCGTGGAATGCCTCAGGAAGCAGTCTTCTGTTTGCATTCCACTTAACTCCTGCCCTTTTGTCCTATATCCTACCACTTCCCAGCAATCCATATACCCAAAACTCTCTCTTCCCTCTTCAAAATCTTATCTGGTCTTTAAAGATTTACTGCTGCTTCCTGTGTTCTGAAGATCTAGTTCAGGAGTTCCTGTTTGAGTTTGAGGACCTGTAAGTCTGTCTCGTCAGGTAATCTTAGCTGATACCAACCCAGCTAAGAATGAGCAAGGTTTTGGGGGGCGGGGAGTGGTTATAGCTTCTTCTTGTGTGCATGTATATACCTGCTTGACTTACTCTCAACTTTATCTTTCTTTTGTAACCCATGGTTTTACCACCCTCAGAATGGTACCTTGTTGATTTCATGCTAGGGAGTTGGATACTCTGGCTCATACCATTGGCTGAGGGACTTACGGAGAGATAATGGGCTCGCGTTTTGTTTAGTGGAACAAAATCAGCAGAGAGCCTTGTGAAGAGACTTGGTGGCAGGGGTCATCTGAAATGGTTGATTCTTGGTTCCCAGGTTGGCAGATCCTTGACAGGAATTTTGAATGTTACCAAATCTGACATTGCTGGTACTTTCTGTAAAGGCAAGTCATTCGTCATCCTCAAGGTTGATTGTGTAGCTGTGTTAAATTCAGTCTTGTGGGTCACTGGAAGGTCTGTGTATGAAGTTTAATCACACAACTATTTTAGTTTAGCCTGTTTCACTTCTTTACAGTGACATACTAAGTATGTGAGAGGAGCAGATGTAGGGTCAAACAACCCAAGAGCACCCCCCACCCCATCCCCCACCCCCCACATGGGTTTGCAACTGGACCTGAGGGTGAGCAGTGAGAGGCTGTTACAGGGCAACCCCATATACAATACAATGGGGTGCCTGACTGTGGGTTCTCACCCATGCGCTTAAAAAGGACTTATAATAAGAACAATTGCAGGCACTCACAAAAAGGTTAATAAAAGGGTTTATTTACAAAAAGGAAAGGAAATAAAAAAATGAATAACTCGGGGACAAAAGAGAAAGTGAGGGAGAGAGATAAATCTCCAAATACGTCCTACCAGATCCGAAGAGCTGGAAACCCCAACAGCACGCTGTAGCCCAGCGAGAAGCAAGAGAGCCCCAAGGTTAAAAACCCACCTTATATAGCCAACCTGTCTGCTTAACTCCACCCCTCAGTTCCCGGTAATCCTCTCTTCTGGATGATCATGGAATTAAGGGATTAGTGGCCCCTAGTGTCTTGAATCTCTTTGGTCTGAGGTGGGGGTCCATAAACCTTCCTGTGGAGTTTGTTGCAGACATCATTTTCCCCCCCAACAAGGCCAGGATGTGGGAATGAAGTAATGAAGAGGACTTAGCTCTGCTTGGGGCGCCAGTCCTTCAGTCACATTCACTTCAAGCAACTCAGAGGATCATGTGAAGTGGTCATTCGGGGCTGCACAAACTTGCACTTCATTATATCAAAAGGGAGACCTGGTAATTTATAGCCTCTCATTTCTGGAGTCTGGAGATGGCTCGGCATAAGCTTTGCCGCCACGCTCTATTACATTAGAAGGGAGCCTTGGCTGCTGTTCCTCAGACCCAAAACTTTCAGAGGCTAAGTTAGGAGGCTGTGTAATGGGAACAGAGTGACCCCGGAACTCAATCCTCCACCTGAGAAGGAGAGGAGTAGCATTTTTGGGTGGGCCTCTTTTCATTTCCCTTTGATTTTGAGTAATAACTGCCCCCTCCCTCCAACTTTGGGAGTCTGTATTCCCTGGAAACACTCTGTTCTCACACACATCAGGCTGAATTAGGTGAACATTTCTTGACTTTATAAATGTTGAAGGATTTCAAAGGACTAATGGAAAGTTTTCTAGAAGTTGCAATTTCTGTTCTTTAGGAAAGGCAGTTCTGCAGAAATGAATATCTTGGGTTATCTTAGACAGCAAAACAGCCAACATTAGGTTTTCTTTGCTAATAGATGACAGAGAGATGTAGACATTTGGAATTCATGGAGACTCTTTAAGCTGCATCTTCACCCAAGTGTTAGGTCTCCTGTCCTTACCCCTTTACCAGAAAACAGCCCAGATAAGTTTGTATTATTCCTCTCCCTGCCTCCTCCCACCATTCTTTCAGAAAGTGGTTACTTGCCAGATGGAGTCTGTGGGTGATAAAATCCAAAGCCAGACTCAGAGTTAAGAGCATAACCCCTCCCCAGCTTGCTTCCAAAGGAAGAAAAGGAAGTCTTGACTAAAACTGCTTCATTGGCTTTAAATTTGGTGCCATCAATTTATCACACTCAGATGCAGCATTGTGTTAGTCACTGTACTCTTATGGGGGAAGTGGGACTGACTTCATTCTACGCTGAGGGAACACCCCCGACACGCCAGGGGCTTCTGAAATGAAATGCTGCGCACGACATGGTTCTCGCCTAGATCTCCTGGTCCAAGGGGAGAGCATCAGGATGCGTGACGAGAGCTGTGCTAGCCTTGCCATGCAATTTGCATATGTATCCTACAGCAGTGAGGAGCCAGGGGATTATTTTAAGCAGATTAGCAACATGAGGCAATTTGTATTTTAGAAAGGTCATAATAGCAGTAAGATACCAGTGGTGTAGAAACTGAGATTGGAGGCAGTGACAGTTCAGACAACAGATACTTTCTGAGTCCCTGCTTCATGCCAGACACAGTTCCGGGCACTGGGAATCTAGGTGCACGCAGATCAGACCGTCTCTGCCCGCAGGGAGCGCCCCTTCAAGGTGGTGGAGGTTGAATGAACAGACCCTATACATGCAACGAGCGCTATTTCTCAGGTGGTGATCATTACTCGAAGTAGACAAATAGAGCCACAACAGTGAGAATGGTCCTGGGGTAGGCCTGACCAGTTGGGGCGGTGGGAGATGTGCTCTTGATGGGGTGGCATCTGAGCAGAGGTTGCTCTGGGAAGATGTGGAAAAGAGTAGGCCTGATGGGGAGAAAAGCAAATGCAGGAACCCCCAGATGGGAAAGGCGTGACAGAGTGTCTGAGGCCTTTAGCAAAGGTCAGGGTGGCTGAGTATGCAGGGTGTTAGGCCAGCCTACTGTGCCAGCCTGGCACCAATGCAGGTTGCCTGTGATTCATGCAGATGGGTCAAAGACGAGTCCTGGAGCCCTTGGTGGCTTTTTAGGCCTCCCAGCCCCCAGTAGAGCTTCACTCTTTCTGGGCTACTTTGGCGGCGTCTCATGGCCTCTCTGCTACACTCTCAAACAGTCCTCTGCTTCATGCGGTGTGCTCTGCCCTCTGCTTCTGCTGTTGCTGCCGCTTCTTCTTCTCTGCTTATAAGCCCAGTCTCTGGCTCAGGTGCACCCACTCACGCAGGCCCACACCCTGCTCCAAAGTGCCCGCCATCAGGCATGCATGGAGGCCTGCAGACGTCCATCATTGAGGGGAGGGCGGAAAAACCTGATTATTCTCATTTACCCCACCCAAGGGCAGAAGGGCCTCTAGGGAGGCTGGAGGGCCTGTGGGCCGTGGAAAGAGATTTGGGTGAATGCAGTAGAGGGAGAAGCTAGCAGACTATGGCTGTGGGCCACATGTGGCCTGCTGCCTGTTTTTCTAAATAATGTCCATGGGCCCACAGTCGTGTCCATTGGTTTATGTGTTGCCTATGGCCATTTTTACATTACAGGAGCAGAGTGAGTAGTTGTGACAGAACATATGGCTCAGAAACCTTAAGTATTTACGGCATGGCCCTTTGCAGAAGAAAAATGTTGCTGATTTCTGAAATTAAATTATTTATTTAAGCTTTGGGAAGATACTTTGGGTGCTGTATGGAAATGAGTGATAGGAGACGAGAGTATATCCAAATACTTCAGATGGGAAAGAACTAGTTGTTAAAAAAAGAAGTAACTTCTGATGTTGAGCCATCAGAAGACAGGAATCATACTGCTTTTACTCTGCTTCAAAGCCCTGTATACTCAGTAAACACTGTTGAGTGAGCGATGAGACCCTGGTTAAGGCAGTGCCGTGGAAATGAGGCTGCTTGGAGAGATACTCAGGAGGTAAGAAATCAGTGCTGATTGCTGACTGCGCGAATAGGAGCAGGGCCAAAGGGACGAGGAGTGGCGGCTGTCCTCGGGATTCTGGTTTAGTGTACTCGTGCAGGGCGGCGCCATTCCCTGAGACAAGCAAGGTGGTACTAGAAAGAACACATGACAGGGAGAAGGAGTTGGGACACCCAGGACATCCGGGTGGAGACATCATAAAGACGGTTGAAAGCGGGTCTGGAGATCAGCATGAAGCTAGACTGGTGGTGACGGGAATTTTGAAGCCTGCTGACTTGGGCTGTCCCATGAAGAAGAGGGCGGGGATAGCGCTCGTGGTATTTCTTTCCTATTCAGATTTGGATCTAGAGAGGAAGCAAAACGAAACTAGCCATCTGGACAGTTGGCCTCAGTTAGGTTGGTCATCTCATGACTGCAGAGTATTTTTTTCTGCGGAGATTGGTGGTTCCAATGAGGACTTGCCTTAGCCACTCTTCTAGGTGCTGCCCCCGATGCCAGGCCTGGAAGGAAGCTATTGACCACCTCTTTAAGCAGTGACGGGTACAGCCCCTCACTCCCTACTAATGCTGGAATCTGTGCGGTCTTTAAACTCTGCAGTGATTCATGTCTCCCTTCACCTGGTTGAGGATGCGGAGAGGGAGGATGTTGTCCTAGGAGTTTTGTTGGTGCTAGAACTCTCTGGTGCTAGGGTTAGACAGCTGATTTGATTTCATTCATTTTAGTGCCAATTCTCTTTACCCACAAAGCTAGATCAGCCCCTCCTGGCCCCTCTCCTCTCTTCTTTCTTCTTGTCTGGGAAAGAGGTTCACAGCAGCGATTTTTTTTTTAAGATTTATTTATTTATTCATAAAAGCTGGGGTACAGGCCAGAGGTGTGGGATGGCGAGAGGGTTCACCAGAGACAGAGCGGGGAGCAGAACAGGCAGATCAGAAACACACTGCTGAGGGGAGCAGCGGGTGAGGCAGGAGAGGTCTGCAGCACCATGTGGGAATCTCCCCGGCTGGGCCTCTAACACATCGCCACTGCCGACAGCTCCACAGCGCAGCGCTTAACCGCTGCGCCACCGGGGAGGCCCACAGCAGCGATTTTTAAAGAGACACTTTGTTGAAAGTGGCCTTAGATAGTTGTAGTTCTAGACTTGTATATAAATCTCTCCTCTTTATAGAAGTTTATTATGAAAACTCAATCATAAAACCAAAGTTGTAAAGAGAGTAGAGGAGGATGGCAACTCTTCACACTGTTGTTCCCCGCTCCACCCCAATTTTGAGCATTATCACATCTCTGCTGCTTACACCTTACTGGAAGGCTGAGTTAGCCTACTCTTACGTAGAATGTTAAAATTTTATGGGTCCAGATGTTTTATCAACTTCTCCTGCCCTTAAGCATGCGGTACTGTAGTCTTGCTACTTCTCTGACCTAATTATTACCTTTGAGTGACTTCTAGCAGGCAAGGTAGGAAGTCTGAAGTTTGATCACTTGGTTCCAAAAGCCACGGAACGAAACCCTATCACCAGATGAAGTAGGTAGTAGGTAAATTAAAAAAAAAAAAGGAGGAGGGCCTCCCTGGTGGCGCAAGGGCTTCAGTCTCAGCACTATGAAGCTATCTGCAGCCACTGCAGCATGAGTTCGATCCCTGGCCAGGGAGCTTCCCACATGGCGCAGCAGACATCTCCTGTCTCGCCCACTGCTCCCTTCAGCAATGTATTTCAGTAGATCTGCCTGTTCTGCTCCCCACTCTGTCTCTGTTCTCTCACCACCCCCTCACCTCTGGCCTACACCCCAGCTCTAGTATGTATAAATAAATACATCTTTTTAAAAATCCACAAAAAAATAATTGTGGAAGGCAGATGTTGAGCTGTACTACTTCCATTCCAGTTCTAATTTGCCCCATCGACCCCCTGACCCTTACTATATGCCACTCTTAATAGTTTCTTACACATCTCTCTAGTGTTTCCTTATGCGAGTACAAGCAAATAGGAATATATATTCTTACTTTCTCCTATCTCTTTTTTATAAAAGGCAGCACATTATATAAACAATTCTGTAACTTGCTGTTTGTCCTTAACATTTTGTCCTGTGGGTCTTCCCATGTTGGTACAGAAATAGCTTCCGCATTCTGTTATCAGAGCTGTGTAGTATTCCTTTGTGTGGATGCTGCCTCCTATATATGTTTAACCAATCCCTTACAAATGGACACCCGAGCAGTGTCCAGTGTTTGTGGTTACAAACAATACCTCAATGAATATAGGCAACTTTTTAAAGAGACGCATAGCACGGAAATGCTACTTAAGTGGGGTTATTATTCTTCAGTTTTACAATGCTGGTTGGTTTTATTGGTTGATAAATTCCCAATTACTGGCATTCATGAGTGAAACACAGATGATGGGACTGACTTCCTTTCATAATTCAAGAATCGTTAGTATGACTGCCCCATGGAAGCATACTGCTCTAGCTCAGGTTTATTTTAATAATAAAACCTTTGGAAATCTTAATAATGAAACCTACTTAAGGCCCTTTGCTCAGTAAGTCTGAATCACTGATCACTGCAATTACTGCCATGGCAGCTGTAGAGCAATTTAACAGAATAATAGTGAATAAGATAAATTACACTTCAGATTCTTAATGGATTGATGCTCTGAAGTATTCAGAGAAGATGGAGGTGGGGGAGGAATGCCTTTCAAATTTTAGCACCTAGTTTTATAAAATAGGGAACTGGGCCATGTCACCATTACTGCTTGGAATGAGTCATTCCGTACCAACCTCTGGGGCTCTGCGGTGGGTAGCGTTCTCTTTATTACAGACAACAAATTTAGTTAATTCTCTTGTTTGTGTTCCTCTGTGGAGTGGGTGGGAAGCCTAGGTGACTTGCTAATTGTCTTATTTAGAATGCTCCCCTTTCTGTTAGAGAATTAGTATCTTTGGTATGAAAATGGGGAGGCAGCCTTGTTTTACACATAGCTGCTGGCCAGGGCAGTAACAGTTTCTGCCAGTTGAGTGGTTAAAAAAGGCAGACTAGAAAAATAACTGTGGGATGCCAAATGTTTTGCTCCTGTTTACAAGACTAACATAGTCTTCCGGTGTGTTGGGCCTAGGGGGAGGGCTCGATCAGTGAAGAAGTAAGTACAGCGCTTTCCCTGTGTGTCTCTTTGTGCTTAGGGGAGGAGAGTGAGGACGTGGATCACATGGAGGAAGCTGCTTTCAGATGGAGCTTAGGAAGCTGTGCCAGGAGATGTGGCTGTAGTCCCCCCAACAGGCAATGCTCCTTGGCACCTGCTCAGTTGAGGAGCCCTTAATATCTGCAGGGTATTGATCTTGTGCCCTCTCTCTCCATACAAAACACTTAATACCCATTAACTTCTCCATCCCCAGCAGAGCCCTGGTTGCACAGGAGACACCGAGCAGGAGAATAAAGTCTTGTCTTTCTCAATATCTAATCAGCATTAACACTCCCTAAAGCGCCATACTGTTTGGAGCAGCACTGTGTTAATATCAAAGCAAACCATCGTGAACTCTAGAAAACCCTCTTTGAAAAAGGAGCAGGGGTAGGCTGAGGGACGGCAGGTAAAGGCACGCTCCTCTGAGTTTGGAAAAGGGCTTGTGCCCAGGGAAGGTGCTTCCGAGACAGGGAATTTTGGTCCAAGAATTTTGTATTCAAATGTGGCTTCTTCCCCTTGGTCAAGCTATATGACTTCTGATTTATCATTATTTTAATTTTTAAAGGAAAATGACAGCTACCCTGCAGAGTTAAAAAAAATGATTAATGGAGATAATGATTGCACAATAGACTCTAGTATAGGTGGCAGCTGCTACTATTATTAGCAGAGAGTCTTCTAAAGGGGTTCATTTTTAAATTTGGAGAGAAGGAAGGTGCTTTCTCTTGCATGAGGAGGCTGGTGCTTCTGGATTGGGAAACATATAGACAGTATTGGAGGAAGGTGTTCGTTACCATGGCAACTTGGGAATTCATTTAAAGGGAGAGTGACTGGAGGTTATCTCACTGTAAGAGAGTGACTGATGGAGATGTAAAAAAGGGCCTATCTTGCAGACATGAAATCTTGTGCTATATCAGCAGGAAATGCCAAGAGACGTGCTTTGGAGAAAGTTCCATTCGGCGCTTCAACTGTGTGGCCCTTCTGCTGGAGCATGGATGTGTCATGGTTGTTCTACCGCTGCTTCCAGCTTACTGCTTTTGTTCACAGAATATTAATTGGGTAGAAGAAAAAGTATGAGTGGGACTTCCGTAAGTTGTTTTTTCTCATCTGAAAACCTGACATCAAACTGTCATACATTTTCCTGCAGTTGGTGATTAGTCCCCAAGAAGGTTTTAGTTACAAAGAGCATGAGTAGCAAGTATACCTTAATCATTTCATTTTTTCCTGAGGTAAATGACATAATAAATACAGGTATTTCCTCTTGATTGGGCAATGAAATCATGTTTTCTTTTTGTAAAGGCCCTTCTGTACTGTCACTCAATTACTGATTTTGAAAAGATGTGCAATTTTTGTACCACGATCGAATGTCCGTTGTTAATTTGATTCTTTAGTACATCTGCTGTTATCTGTTACCATCTTTTTAATTGCAACCTTGCCCAGATACAGAGGAGTAGACCAAATGAAATCCCTTATAACAGCTTCATTCTAGATATACTATTTAATTCTCCAGAAACTTCCAGCTCTCACCCACATCCACTTCTGTCTTTCCTTATGAAGTTAGGTGTGGCCATCTGACTGGCTTGGGCTAGCAAAACATATGTGGCACTTCTAGGGAGAAGAAATTGTTTGAATGAGACAGTGCAATGCTCTCTTTCTGTGCCTTGGAGATGTGAACTTTGGTAGGTAGAGCTTCTGCCAATTTGGATCCTCGAACTACAGTGGTGGACAGATTCTGTGTTGGACACAGATTAAACAAGAAATTAGCTTTTGTTGTCTTAAGCCGTTGAGTTTGTTACTGCAGCAGAACCTATCCCATTCTAATGGCTTCAAAGATTTATAACACATACTTACTGAGCATTTACTGTATGCTGGGCACTGCTACATTTCAATATAACAGTGGAGAGGCAAAACCTCTCCTCTGATGGAGCTTACAGTCTATAAAGGAGACCAGCAATGAGTACATAAACAAATGGATAATTACAAATTGAGATAAGTGCTGTGAAAGAAAATAAACAACACATGATGGACGGATCTCCAGAGAGCAAAGAGGTCAAGAAAAGGGAATGGGAATTCCCCAGAACCCTTGTTAGAGTTTTTTGATAGTTCTTGATAAATCTTAAGACTTTGTGTGCTTTAGAGTGCTTTCATTTGCCTTGGAAAAAATAGGATCCTAAATAAGAGTAAGAGAAATGTGTTATATTTCTTGATAGCATCATAACAAAATTAGTTAGCTAGTATAAGAGGATAGCTGAGGATGTCAGTTCACTTTTGATCTTTGAAAGTGCCTTAGGATACAACCAGGTTTACTCCCTGGTGAAATCTGAGTTCTGTTTATGTCATGCTAAGTCCCTTCTGGACAGCGCCCATCTCCAGGAGTCAGACTGTTCTGGCACTTGGTTCCTTGGTTGACTCTAGTTTAGTCTTGTTAATCTGACTGAAGAGAAGTAGCAGAGATGGATACAGAATCCTTATATCTTAACTAATATGATTCTGGAAGAAAATAGGATGATGAATGAAATATTTCTTACGTTTCCCATAAATGTCCCCAGTGAAAGTTTTGAAACTGGTTTAAATTTTTCTGAAAGAAGCATAGGGTTGGAGCTCAGGTCTGATTGTTGAAGAACGTTGGATCCTCTGCCAGCTGGGGGTGATTCAGTCTGTGTGACTGTGAGCCCATGGAGAGGTCTTGTACGCATGGACAACTCCTACTCTACTTTGATGGGAAGAAGTGAGAAGAGCGGTGCTTGGCAGTTGTGATGGGAGAAGGAGGCTTTATCTGCTCTTCTTCTTTCCACCTTCATTGGGGGCAAACCAGAGCCATGAAAATGAGAATGAGGAGAAGAGGCATTAATGACAGTTAAAAGGGGAACCAGCTCATGGAAAGATTTTGGACACTAGGAGAGTCTGACTACTTAATCTATGGGCAAATACAGAAAAATGCTTTTGCAACCAAAATGGAAAGGAATCTGGTGGACTGAGCTTGGTAGTGTTTGCCTCTTATCAGTCAAACTGGTCTTAGGATCATCCTCAGAGATAGATTGAGAATCAGTAAGATGGAGTCCAGACCTTTTTTTTCTGTCTTGAATATTTTAGTCATCTCATGTTGGCACATGCTCCAAGAATCCCATCTGGGTGGAACTTCAGTGAAGTAAGAAAAGTGAATCAAAGTAAGAACTACTCAGCATGAAGATGTATATATTCTTGCAGATCTATAGGCATGTTGATATAGTATAAATTTCCATGCCAGGACATGTGCCAACAATTTAATGATGTACATAGCAAAGTTCCTTGTTATCCCCATTTAGAAACCCTAAAATGAGTTGCAAGACTGAAAGTATTGAAGCTGAAGTCCAAAAACAACGATCATGTTACCTAGGGTCGTCTCATGAATAATTCAGCCAAGTTTAATGCTTTTTCCATGGTGAAAATAAAACTGAAATATTTGGCATAATGTAGCCAAATTATACCCCCTGTTTGGGGTGGGGAGAGGACATTGGTCATGAGGAATGTGAAGAGGGTGGAGAAAAAGAAGGAATCTTTTCATATTTCTTTTAACCAAATATATGGCATCTCTCAACATTCCACCTTTCAAGAAGTAAATAAAATAAAAATTCAAGTTGGAAGTTTAAAGGTGTTTCATTAATAGCTGAAGATTTGGTTTGGGCTTAAGAAGCACTCAGAAAATTACTCCTAAAGAAGGGGTAGTCAGAGAAATACCGAAAGAGAAGGAATGTTTGATATTCGTGGTGATATGAAAGCCAAAGAATGTTGGTCTTTTTCAGGAAAATAATAAAATAATAATCCTTGGGCATGAATAAGAAAAGCTTGCAGATATTCTTGGCAGTTGTGCACAAATTGAGTTCACTGTAAATATAATCCGAATTTAAAGTCATTAGAAAAACATAATTTAGACTTGCCAGAAGATTAGAATTATTTTTACTAAAGTGAGCATGTTCCTTCTCTTTAACTTAATTTTTAGACCTAGGTTTTAGTATATTGTTTTAACTTAAATTGAGACCTTTGCTAAAATCCAGTACATAACGCTCTGGGCATTCTGTATCTTTAGATTCTAGTTCTTATTTCCCAAGTCGATGAATTCTATTTCTTTCATATTTTCTCTTAAAAATAAGAAGAAGATATTTGAGTTCATGGAGTCTAAGAATGTTCAAGCTAGGTTATGTGGTTTGTCCAGAGTCACTTATAACAAAAGAGGTTACTAAGTAGGATATGGGGGGAAAAATCTAAAGAAAAAATTACTACAAAAAATATATGGAAAAGGAAACAGATTGGCTGCCATGGTTCATTTCTTTTATCCTCCATGCTTTTATTGCTTGAAATATGTGATGTCTGGAAGTTAAGTTGTCATCTTGTGATAGAAAGTGCTATGCTGACTCACTAAAGAATAATAGATGGAGTTCTGAATCTCTGATGACATCATCGTGGTGTTTCACCATCTATGTACCTCCTGCCTCCAGGTTTCCTAATTGCTGTTCTTTGAAATAGCATGAAAAATCTAATTCCATATAAAACAACCAACACATAGGGCATTTTTTAAAAAAAGTCTGTTTGAAATCATTAGAGAGCTAACAAAGTAGTAAGACAGGAAGCAGTAGGACATTATGGGGCCAAAATAGTGGAGTAATAAACTCGATAGCACTGGGAAAACTTTAACACATTAGGGGCATCTGCTAATAGTGAAAGAGGCAGCTGGAGCTTTCAGACACTCATCAGAGTAGGGGTACAAATTAAATTCAGGACCTGCCAAGGAGAGTGGATTGTAATAAATGTTCTGATCTTTGGTTTGATTCTGATCTTTGGTTTAAAGTACTCTGAAGGGTTGAACTTTAGGATTAAGCAAGAAGTAGAAATTGACTAGAACTCCAGGGAATGAGGCCCAGCTTTATACTCTAGTTACTCCTGATTGAAATAAGGATCCTGATTGGATGGCTAATTTCTTTATGCATATGTCAGAGGCAAAGAAAAAAAATCTCTGTTTGGAGAAAAATACTGTCATCCTGTATTTAAATTATTTTTATATTTGTTTACATAAAATACCCAGTAGACAATCAAAAGTAATCTGACATGAAAGGTGATATAATCTGACAATATAATCTGAAATGGAGAGAAATAACAACAATAGAAATAAGTCCACAGGGGATCCAGATAATGGAACTATCAGATTAAAAAATAGCTTTGCAAAATGTAGTGAAGAGTAGGGGGGAAAAAAACCCAAAATAGGTAATTTTGACACAGATCTGGAAACTCAAAACTACATGACAGTTACAAAATTTAAAAATATGATAAATGAAAGTAGGAATTTATTGGATGGGTCACATGTGGTTGAAGAAAGAATCAATATACTAGTGATATAGTAGAAGAAAATATCCAGAGGGAAGTACAGAGACCAAAATTATTTTTTTTAATATAAAAAAGGATAATACAGATATGAGGAATCACAACACTTAGCTAAGATCTAATACACCAGTTGTTCGGAGACCCAGAAGGAGAGCACAGAGGGACCAAGGTAAAAGCAGTATGTAAAGAGATAATGTTGAGTTGTCTTCCAGCTAGAGAAAATTCAAGCTACAGATTCAGAAAGGTCTTTGAAGCATGTAAAGAATATTAAAAAAAATAATAAGTAGACACATTAAAGTAAAACTCAGATACAAAGACAAAAAGAGAATTTTAAGAGCAACCAAAGAAAAGACCTTCAAGAGAGAATCAGTAAGACTGACAGATGAATTTTCAATTAAAAAAATGGAAGCCAGAAAAAAATAGATTGATATTTTCAAAGTGCTCATGGAATGTATAATGTATTTAAATTATATATGTTCTGAAATAACACCAATAAAAATGAGGGGTGAAGGGGGAGTGGTAGGAAAGTAGAGTGAAATTGTCACAAAGTTAATAGGTTGGCGTCAAAGCATTCATTAAAAACTGACAAGCCAAGTAGTAGGGGATTAAGTAAAGGAAAAAAGGGAGCTGTAGAAATTACAACACAGCATTTGTATAAAGGTAATTACTAGGCCAAAAGTAATGCTCTCCTAAATAGAAAAAATAAAAAAAGACTATAGAGTGAAAGTAGCATAATAGAAATAGTGAAAATAAAAAATAAAATCATATTACAGGTTTGAGACTGAATATATTAGTGATGTAAAATATAAGTGATCTGAAACTTACCTATTAAATAAAAGGAAAATATTTTCAGATTGGCTGTCAAGCAAAATACAACGGTGCTATATACGAGAGACATACCTAAAACAAAGACTAAAATCAGCAGGGTGACTAAAGGACATACACAAGAAGTGTATGTAACCCAAGTACCAAAATACTCAGGGGAAGTAGGATGAGTAAATATAAATCGTGGTTACTGCTGTTCACACATGAAACAGAAGTGCGGGTAACAGCAAGAGTCCACCATGCCATTTAAAACTTTACTCAGCTTTATTGAGATCTAAGTAGCATGTAGAATTGTTCACTTTGTGAACATTATTTAATCTGGAAACTTAAGAGTGTGTTCTTTTTGTAAGTATATTACATTTTAGTAAAAGCCTGACCTTTAAAAGTATAAACTGTTTACAAGCAAAACACAGTGTACAGTAAGGTCCTTTGGAATATTTGACTTAGAGTCATGGATTCTGATTTTTATGAACACGGTCTTCAGGCTCTTAAAAGCCGTATCCTTTTCCTTAGGATACCTCAAGGTTGCTCCCTAGATTTGTTTTTGCCATCTCCACATTAAAAATAGTGAAGAAAAATAGGATAGAGAATTCAGAAGTAGCTCTAAATACACACAGGAACTTAATATAGAGTAAACCATGGCATTTCAAATTGGTGGGATAGGAGAGAGGAATGGATTTTTCAATAATTTTTAAAATAACTAGGTAATTGTTTCGAAAAATATAAATTGGACCCCTACTTTCCTTTTATATGAAAATAAATATTAGCTGGGTTAAAATATACATGTAAAAATATCTTTATTACACCAACATAAACATTTTTAAAACCATGAGATACAAGCGTGACAGGAAATTCAGAAGCAATACGAGAAAATATTGTTAAAAATGATTTTAAAATTTCATTAAGTCAAAATTTTTGCAGCACATGAGAAAGGGCTAATTTCTTTCTGTAGGTGAAGTGTTCACACAATAAAGAGTAAAAATTGATCAAAAGATCAATTCAAAAGAAGAAAAAAAAGGCCAAGAAACTGTTGTTTCAGAGAAACAGCTGAAAAACCACAAAGATTTATTGCAGCGTTCAAATATAAAAAATGTGGGAAAAGATGCCCCATCTCACTCATAATAGAGAAACACAAATTAAATTACAACTACATTATGTAATCATTTTTCACATATTAGATAAAATCTTTTGCTTTTACAGCAGAACAGCACTCTGCACTGTTGGAAGGGCAACGTCCTCGAAATTTTGAGCCTTAAATCCATGTCCTCTGACTCAGTCCCTTTCCAAGATTTTCTTCTATAGATATAGATACAATCGTGTCTTGACTCTGAACAGCATTGTTTATGGTGGCAAAAAAAAACCCCCAAAACTGGAAACAGTGGCAGGGACCACCAAAAGGTTTGCCTATAGGGGCGCACAGCCATTGGAGGATGGCTCTGCAGCTGTGGGCGAGGGGGCAGGTCCGTTTGTACCGCAATGATGTGAAAACCCTTCAGGACACTGTTCAATGAATAAAACGGTCATATTTTAAAAGAGCCAGGGGCATATACACAGATGCTTGTTTACACATTAATATTTCTGGAAGGACATGTAAGACAATTGTAATGGTTTGCTCAGAGGTGTAGAACGCTGCAGTAGGGTCTGATTACTGTGGACTGCTGGAAGATGTCTGCCTAGGTGATGTTCTTCTCATTTAGGAAAACAGAAGACAAAAGCAAACCAGACTACTTCGACTGTCCATGATGGTCCTTAGTAGAGGTGCTGTTGGCATTTGGGGTGTGTTGCATTACTGGGCCTTTGGACTAAATGCCAGTGCCATTCCCCAACCAAAAATGCGCGTGTGGATTTCTGAGCACCCAGAGTGGGGAGTGGGTGGTGGTGCTGTTTGGGTGAAGAATCTAGCTTCTCTTCAGGGTTTACGGAGCCTGGGATCTGCTGGCTTAGCCGGGTCTCAACACGAGCAGCTGGAGACCTTTACCTAGAGAGTAACCTAAATAAACTTCCTTTCTCTAACTCATTGTTTCCGGCTGGTCCTGTGGGTGTTGACCTGCCCAGGCAAGGGCTGGAGAATGCTGAGAGGCACAGGTGTGTCTTCACTAGGCGGAGGTGTTGCCCTCAGGCTCAGTGGCTTGGGGCTAGAGTTTAGGAAGCAGGATTCTGGTTCCCTTCTCTTAAAAGCACATTGGTTGTTTCCTCAGTTCGGTCCATTTTTCTGTGGTGTGCTTTTAAAGACTTTTCTAACAAAAAAATCCTGCACTTTTCTCTGCCAGAAGATTTTCTCGGAGTTGGAAGGAGCAGATGTTAGAAATTGGCATGTGCCTTGACCCTCACTGTGGGGTGAGCTTCCTCCAAGCCCAGGCCTCTGTACCACTGAATTAACATTCGAAGACTTTCTCATGGACTCAGGAGACCCTGGGAGGCCAGAAGGAGAGAGGGTGAGGTGAGAGCTCCCTACACGCAGGGGAGCGGTCTTGTCTGTTTGGTGGTGCCAAGAGCTGCTTCTGGCTCTCCTGACCTGGGAGGCAGGGTCCTGAGACACCGGAAAATCTGCTGGGTCCTAACAGCCCCACACACCCAGGGCTCAAACAGTGAGGTAGAAATCTCTTCTCAGAACATACCCAGAAATAGTGAGTCTGCTTCCATGTGCCTTCTGTTACAAATTAATTTTTTGTGTGTGTGCACAGTAAATCTTAGGAAATTTCCACCTTTTCCCAACCCTCTAGATCTTTTTTTTTTAAAAAAAGATAAGTTTCTTTCATTCTTTCCCTGAGCCCCTCATCCCCTGCCCACCTCCCCCACTCCCAAGGGTTCGGGTACCCACAAACATTACCTCAAAGCATTCTGGCATAGTGCTCATACTCATTTTTAAAAACATTTAAAGTAGCATGTATAACTTTTTTCTAATTAGAAAAGCAATGCACATTTTTTAATAGACAATTTGGAATGTTTAGAAAAGCAAAATAAAACCATTATCAAGAAGGATAATACCCTTTTCTTTTAAACTAACATTTTCGGGCCTCCTTGGTGGCACAAGGGGTTAAGTCTCAGCACTATGAAGCTATCAGCAGCCACTGCAGCAGGAGTCCCAGGCCAGGGAGCTGACCCACATGGCGCAGCAGACCTCTCCTGTCTCTCCGCTGCTCCCCTCAGCAGCGTGTTTCAGTAGATTTGCCTGCTCTGCTCCCCGCTCTCTCTCTCTAGTGAATCCTCTCACCCCCTGCACCTCTGGTTCTTGTATGCATAAATAAAATAAATATTTTTTAAAAAACACCACCACCACCAACAAAAACAAACTAGCATTTCTCCCCATCCATGCAGTCACCAAACCTTTCACTTCATTTTGTACATCTTGGATGTTCTGGGGGTTGGCACGAGGGCAGCCTAGTAGGAGGTCCCTGGAACTCTGCATTAAAGGTACCGCCAGGCAGCCCTGGGCTTTGCGCTGAGGCTTGCAGAGTGGGAGGAGGCAGTGCATCTTCCGAGGTCCTTTGCTTTGGTCCTACCCAAGGAGACTGGTTTCTGGGTGGAAGGAGCAGAAGGGGAGTGAGTGTATGAGGCCACGCAGGGGTTTTCTGCCTGTGCGTGGTCAGCTTTACTCTTGGGCAGGGGAAGATGATGCTCGGGAATTTTATTTTCTATCAGAATTCAAGCTCTCCTCTGTGTCCTTGGGTTTTCAAAGCGGAACCTCTGTTGTGAAATACTGTTAATACTGTTGAGGTTTTGGTTATTTTTTTTTTTTTTTGTAAGAATTGGGATGCAGAGTAAGAATCCTCTGCCTGAAGGCTTTGGACTTTTGCTTTTTGCCAGTTCCTGGCAGATCCTTGACAGCAGGAATAAGGGGCAGAGGAGCTGGTGTGACCTCAGGTGCAGACTAACTCAGGTCCTCGAGGCCCTCTTTAGCGCAGCGCTGTGCAGCTCATAAGACATTGCTCGAATCTTGATGACCCTCAGAGTTAAGGCCGCTGGGGGACCTTTTCATTTTCATAAAAACCCTCCTGTGGGTAGTCATTGTGTTGAGAGGTGAAAGTTTTCCAGTTGAAGCCATTTTTGTGCTATCAGCCAAGTTTTTCCAGAGACAACTGGATGTTGACGTGTAGTCGTGTGGGTGTCGCGGGCAGGAGCTCCGCAGCAGTCCCTGCTCAGTTTCTTTCCTTCAGTTTTGATACTCTAGTATCTTTTCCTGTATCTGGGATCAAGAGGCACATTATTTCATAATTCTTTGAAAAATCTGTATCTTTCAGAATGATAGAAGAAAAGGGAAACAAACAGGCTTATTAATAACTATGGTAGTTTAAAAACAACCACCGGTGAATCACCTCCCTTGCAGAAAGCTTTCAGAGAGGACTGATTCTTCCTACCACCCTTTCTGCCAGGAATCAAGAAGCATTTTTTAAAAAAGATTTTATTTATTTATTTTTGCATAGAACTGGGGTGCAGGGTGGGGGCGGGTGAAAGGATGAGACTGCGGGGAGCAGAACAGGCAGATCTACTGAAATACACTTCTGAGGGGAGCAGCGGGCGAGACAGGAGAGGTCTGTTGTGTCATGTGGGTCAGCTCCCTGGCTGGGGGTCGAACTCATGCCCCAAGGGATACTTAACCCCTAGGCCACCAGGGAGGCCCCAGTCAAGAACCATTTAGGCCTGATCCTTGGTGAAGCCATCTTCGCGCTCCTCTGCTTCTGCTGGGCCTCCTTTAACTTCTTTTGTCCACTCTGGGGATAAAACATGACAGTGGATCCAAAGAAGCATTGAGCCACCTCAGGTGGCCATGGGTTTTATGTTATCTATCTATCTATCTATCTATCTATCTATCTATCTATCTATCTATCTATCTATCTATCTATCTATCTCTCTCTTTAATCAAAAGCCTCTATAGGTTTCCTCCCAAATTAGGCTCTGACAATTTTTTTTTTTTTTTTTTTTGCTTCCCCTTTAGGGTATAGTAGTTGATGCTCAATGAAAGATTTGGTGGCTTGAAGTCACTGGAATTAAATATGATTTGTATATAATTTTATATTCAAAAAACATCTGTTCCCAGTCTGAGTTATTTTTTTTAAATTATATATTGCTGCTCTGAAGATTGTCACTTCCTGAATTTTCCTCTCTTTGTTCCACTTGCTTTCATTGTTCCAAATTTAGGCATATTGGAAGTGAGACCTGGGAGGTGTAGAAATGACTTTGTTGAATTAAATTGTTTGGTTCAGGGAAGGTAGAGGTAATGGCTAAATCCACCCCAATCTTTTGTCTAGGTTTCAGGGTCTGACAGTAGAAACCCCAGTAGAGCAGAAAGGACAGAAGGTGACAGGAATACTTTGCTTTAAATCCCAGTTTACCTTATAGTTGCCAACTGGAGCATGATGACTGCAGACTTTCAAAGTGCTGGATTTATTCCTACAGAGTGGTGTGGGGGTGCTCTTTTCTCCAGGGGGCTTTGGTGGCCTTCAGCTCTTGAATTTGGATTCCGGAGTGCATTCCCCACACCCCTCACTCCATTAAAGTGGAAGCCATAAGCTTTCTGTCTGCCCTACTTCTCATCGTCTTCCCCGGGTGGCAGCAAACGCAGGCCCTTCTGTGTGGGTGTTACTCTGCACGTTTAACTTCTCCTTCTTTATGAAAATGCACATTAGCTATTCAGAGACTTAATCTCCTAATGATTTGTGTATGTTAGTAAAAGGGAGAAGCCATCATCCCTGCCTGGTACACTCAGATGCTCCCTTTGGTACACTGATGGCAGGATTTCAAAAGCAGAGGACCATTTAATTTAATTTTGCAGATGGCAAGAGGTACTGTAGGAAGCTCGGTCACAATATGCCCCCTCCTGGGTGTGTAACTTCAGTAAGTGCAGTTTGCCTGAGGGGCTTGGATGGGAGGAATCTAGCCTCCTGCCTTCTTGCCACTTCCCCTCCATTATAAAATAGGGGTTTTGATGGGAGGGAAGGGTGGAAAAGGGAAGTAAAGAAAACTGCCTGGGCTGGCAAGCCAATGACTGATGTGAGACCACCATTTGCAGTGACGCTGCTCTAAGCATATGGATCCAACCAGCTACACATTAACCCAGTCCCCCCTTAATTGTTTTATGGCCTCATTCTTCTGAAATTGCCCCCTCATGGCCTGAAATCCTTTCTGGGGTTTTCCTTAGGCTGGTGGGAAATGTGCTTGCTGGTGAGAAATAAATTTAGCTTTTTCTAGGGCACTAATTTCTCAGTGACACAGAGGAAAAGACTAGTGGGGAATCTTGTTTCAACGTTTACTCATTTTATTATTAGGTGATGCCCCACCCCAGAGTAGCAGACTCAGGGGCCTGAATTATTAGTGCCCAGCAACTGGGTATTTGCTGTCTGGTTCTATTAAGTTTCAGGATTGGGACTCCACGCCGTTGGCGCCACTTCCCAAAAATGTTCATGTCACCACTAGGGCACGTAGAGATACCGAAGCCCTTGATTTTTATAGTCTTTTGGATAAATTTGTTTTCAAAATCTTGCCTGGTTCATTTCCATGTTTCAGAGCTGTGTTGCTGTGGAAAGAAGTCTATTTTGGATAGGTACATTCTTTTTTATCAATTATTCTAGGTGGAAGGAATAGGCATTCAGAGACTTGACAAAATTATCTTCCTAAAACTTCATTTTGTTCCTTGACAAATGCGAGTAAGTAGAAATAGCTCATGGGTAGATTGTAAACTTTTAAGTTTGGGCTTTTTGTTTTCCTGTAACTCTCCTTTCTTTGCTCCTTCCTCCCCATACATGGCGGTTGCCATTGCACCTGCAGATGACCAACTGCTCTGCAAAAACAGAGGGCGACTCTATTATTAATTTGTACCAACAGTTCGACCATTACACTTAGTGTAAATGAACATTTGCATTTCAGTCATTCATCTCCATCTGTTAGAAGTCCCCTGTTCTTTTTTCCCTCATCACTGAGTAGGTGAAGAGGTAGTTCTGTTCCATGCTGTAAATTTATTCCTTCACTTATTCCTTCACTCATCTATTCATTCAGCAGAAACGTATTGATCTTCTGTCATGTACTACTCTAGGTGCTTTGTAAAAAAAACAAAGATCCCAGTGTGTTAACATTCCTGTGAGGGAATAAACAATTAACATGATGAATATGTAAATGATTTAGTACTTTAAAAGCAGTAAGCACAGTAAGGGGGAGAAGGAGTGCTGATTAATGAGACCAGGTTGCCTTTAAAAATGGAGGTGAGGAGTTCCTTTTTCTCCACATCCTCGCCAGCATTTGCTGTTGCCTGTTTTTTTGATGTGCGCCATTCTCACTGGAGTGAGGTGGTATCTCATTGTGGTTTTGATTTGCATTTCCTTGATTATAAGTGATGTTGAACATTTTTTCATATACCTGTTGGCCATTTGCTTTTCTTCTTTGGAGAGGTGACTTTTTAGCTCTTCTGCCCATTTTTTTGATTGGATTTTTGACTTTATTTTTGTTGAGTTGTGTGAGCTCCTTGTAGATTTTTGTTATCAGTCCTTTATCGGTTGTATTGTGTGCGAAGATCTTCTCCCAATTAGTGGGGTGCCTGTTTGTTCTGGTTATTGTCTCTTTTGCTGTACAGAAGCTTTTTATTTTGATGTAATCCCAGCTGTTTATCTTTTCTTTCACTTCCTTTGCTTTGGGGGATGTGTCTTTAAAGATTTTGCTGAGATGTATATCATGTAGAGTTTTGCCTATATTTTCTTCTATAAATTTTATGGTTTCAGGTTGTACATCCAGGTCTTTTATCCATTTTGAGTTGGTTTTTGTGCATGTGTGAGGTAGTAGTCTAGCTTCATTGTTTTGCATGTAGCAGTCCAGTTTTCCCAGCACCATTTATTGAACAAGCTGACCTTGTTCCATTGCATATTCTTTGCTCCTTTGTCAAAGATTAGTTGTCCAGAGATATGCAGATTTATTTCTGGGTTTTCTATTTGGTTCCATTGGTCTTTGTGTCTGTTTTTGTTCAGGTACCATGCTGTTTTAATTATTATGGCTTTGTAGTATAGTTTAAAGTCAGGGAGTGTAATCCCTCCATTTTCTTTCTTTTTAGTCAGCATTCAAAAATGATAAACACTTGCAATTTGCAGCAACCTGGATGGAACTAGAAAGGATCATGCTCAGCAAAATAAGCCAGAAAGAAAGAGAAAAATTTCAAATGATTTCACTCATAACAGGAATATAGCGGAATCAAACAAGACACCCAGCAAGGGAGGGGGAGGATAAGGGCTCAAAATGGGGAAGAAAAGGACACAAGGGACAATGGTGATGGGTCATGGGTGAATAGGTGGTGGGTAATCCAAGGGGAATACACAACATAAAAAATATAAAGAACAATAAAATAATGGAGGTGAGGAGCTTTTAAGTGAGGCCTTGGAGAGTAGTAGGTCACATTTGTGCAAAGATTTGAAGGAGGTTGAGGGAGTAAATATTACAGATATTGGGGGATTCACATTCCAGGCAGAGGAAACAACCAGGGCCCTTAAGGTAGGGCTCTAAGGCCCAAGAGTACTTGGGGACTTGCAGGGAGGCAAGTAGTAGGACATGGAGACAGGAGGGGGTGGCGTGTTTGAGGGAAGGAGACATTCCAGCATGTCTGGCCACATAGGCCATTTAGTTTCACTCTAAAAATCTATGCGTATGATTATGTCTCTGTGTGGCTACATCCATATATATTCATATTAGGTATCATCAGAGGTTATAGCTCTCCATCTTTTCCCCCTTCTGAATTCCATTAAGCTCATTATTCAGGGATTGGGGTGGTGGGAGATAAGGTAGGGTGGGGGTTGATTATGAGAGTGGATATAGAGAAACTTATGTCACAGTCTCACTAGAGACCTGGAATCTATCCTTTTTGAGGACCCTTCCTTCATCCACAGGATGGGAAGCCCACTCTTACTCATATCCCAGCTTCTCCCCTTCTGCTTCAAGAATCTCAAATAGAATTTTTGGCCTATTTGGCACAGTTTTATCAATTTCTCAAGGTTTTTTCCCCACTGTTCGGCCTGTTACCCTAGAGAGTATCCTGAAACACTTTTTTTTTTTTATACCACCTAGATGATACTTCCTCATTCTGCAAGTGAACTTTTAAACAGTGTTTTATTAAGTGAGAAAATAGAAGTGAAAGCACTTTGAAAGGCAAGTCCAGGAAGAGATGGACAGGCCATCGCTCTTCTCCTTACTCACGTTCATACCCTAAATCGAGGTACTTCAGTAGAGATGGAAGTTCTTGCTCACCTGGCCGGATATTGGATTTCCTGGGAGTTAATCTAGCTCTGACCTCTTTACCACAGCCTGTGTTTCTTTGTGGTAAGAAGGCCACAGTGGTGTGGGTAGAGAATGTTTTATTCGGGTGAGAATTCCATCCTGTGGACCTGATTTTCTATTTGTTTTGTTTTTAAGAGCTGTTGTGTTATTGCCTGTAGAACTGATTTTGAAAACACTGACCCCTGTCCATTGAACAGTGGTTTTCTAACTGCATACTTGCCGAACCTCTGAAAGCAGATCATGGAACCAGTTTTGTCAACCATTCACCAGATTTTTAGAAAACATAAATGAATAGGAGGGGTGTGTGTGTGTGTGTGTGTGTGTAGAAAGGGTGGAAAATAACAAAGTGAATTGGATATAGGTTGGGTAAATAATGTTGCATCAAAAATGTTTCAGGATTGTATGTGTGGGATGTGGGTGTGGTGTGTGTGTGTGTGTGCATGTGCGTGTGTGCAAGTCACAGTGTAACGTATATTGATTGCTCTTGGTCATGATCAGAAGCACTTAAACTATGTCAGGATGTCCAGAAGTTGCATTCGCTTGTTCTGGTACTGATGAGGATAGAGAAGTGAGTGCCTGAGAAGGTCCTGTCTCCATCAGATAAAAGTGTAAGTTGGAATGACAGTTTTTAGTCAGAAAAACAGCCTGGATTGGGCTTGTTACTCTTCTGTGAAAGTGGGAAATACTGTGCCAGGACATTATGATGTTTAGGTCAACAGGAACTAAGCTTGTTGTTTCTCTCTGCACAAAGAATTGTGCAATTTCCAGTGGGAACTCCCCTCTGGAGCTTGGAGAGGGAAGGGGAAGGAAGAGTGGCGAAAGACAATTAGGCAGAAACCTTCATTGTAAGTCTAGCTGATCCAGGATCTGTGCGTAGTTAACTCTGAAGCTTTGTTGGAATCTGCCAAAGATTCATTGTTGAAGACAAGGAAAGCTCAACTCATTTCCATTTATTTCAATTCAACATTTATGCCAGCTCTGTGCTAGGTGCTGGGGTGTAACAATGAAGAAGACATGGTCTTGGGCTAGTGGCGCTCCTTGCCTGGCAGGGAAGACAGCTGTAACTTGCTAATTACCTTGCATTGTGAGGAGTGTCACAATACAGAGTGGGGATAAATGCTCGGAATAGAGCTTATGAATTAGAGGAGCTATGCTTTCAGACTTTCGTTCTGAGAAATGTACCATTTAATAATAAAGAACTGGAATAGGGGTTTCTTTGCTAATGCAGAAGTCACTCCTTTGGAAAGGAAAATGAATGTCTGAGGGAATCAGTTTCTCAAACAGTTTCACCCAGTCAGACTCCTGTGCTACGTTGTATCTGTTACTCTAGACATATTTTAATCTTTAAAAAGTTATTTTAGGGCCTCTCTAGTGGCACAAGTGGTTAAGTCTCAGCACTATGAAGCTATCAGCAGCCACTGCAGCTCCAGCTCCATCCCTGGACCCTTAGCCAGGGAGCTTCCCACATGGCACAGCAGACTTCTCCTGTCTCGCCAGCTGCTCCCCTCAGCAGTGTACTTCAGTAGATCTGCCTGTTCTGCTCCTCACTGTCTCTCTGGTGAATCCTCTCACCCTCTACTCATCTGGCCTGCATCCCAGTTCTTGTATGCATAAATAAATAAAATAAATCTTTAAAAAAAGATATTTTAGAATACTTTTTGACATAGTCCCTGTACAGAAAGTCTGGGAACATGTAAAACAATTTCAAATAATTTTCTATAATGTCCTTAAAAAATCACTGACAAACATAATAGGAACTTCAGTGCTTTCCTCTGATGGAACTCATAGTACTTCACTTTTACTTTTACTTTCTCATTTATCTTTAAGATCAGGGTAAAATCTTTACTAATTCTTTTTATTTTAAGATTTATTTATTTATGCATACAAGCTGGGGTACAGACCAGAGGCGTGGGGTGGCGAGAGGGTTCACCAGAGACAGAGTGGGGAGCAGAACAGGCAGATGGACAGAAATACACTGCTGAGGGGAGCAGCGGGTGAGGCAGGAGAGGTCTGCTGCGCCGTGTGGGAAGCTCCCCAGCAGGCGTCGAACTCATGTCGCTGCTGCCGGCAGCCCCACAGCACAGCGCTTGACTCCTGCGCCACCAGGGAGGCCCAATCTTGACTAATTCTACAAAAGAAGTATCAGTGCAAGTTCCACTGTGTGTTCAGGGCCTGGGCCCCGGGTCGCCTAGTTTCTTTTTTTCTGTCAGCTGTGTTTGGCCCAAGCCTGTCCCATGAACGTGGAACTGTAAGAGGGGGGTCTGCAGGAAAGGGGAGTGTCCCAGGACCCCACCCCCACCTCAAGCCAGAGGGATCCAGGACACCTAGGACTACGAATCCCAGAATGCCATCATCACTGAAGAAAGAATACTGAGGACTGAGAGAGGAGTTAGGATGGGTTTTGGGACTTAAAAACAAGACCTGGGAGGTTGGACAGGGCGCGACTGTTCGTATGGTGGATTTACCAGAGTCTTTCTTGAGTGGGCAATAGATTCCAGCTCAGCCGAACTGGTAGGACGTTTTCACCAATTTATTTCTTTATCTTTCCCTTTCCCTTTCTGTAAATAAATCTTTTTTATTAATTTTATTGTGTGTGTGCCTGCATTTTAGTTTTTAAGTCTTCTTTTAAGTGCACGGGTGAGAACCCAGACAGGCACCTCACAGGGTTACCCTGTAACAGAACCAGACTGAATGGCGAGCTAGGTTTTAATACCTTTTATTTAGTCCTTATCTTTTTTTTACCTCAGTTATTTTGTTGTTGTTAGCTGGCTTTGCCCTGGGTGATTTCCTGCTGTCTGGTGGTGAATGTGGATTTGAACAGGAGGGTGTTCTTTCTCCAGATAGGTGGTTGATGGGGCAGCCTTACCACTGCAGACATGACCGTGCAGGGAGCATTTACTTGCCTCTAGTCACTTTCTGGGGTTGAGTAAAAGCAGCTGGTAACATCCTCTCCACTTACTTGTTTGAGACATGCCTTCAAGTGGTGTGAGGTGGGCGGGCAGATAAATACCAGTTTCTCCCAGGACAGTGAAACCCAGAACCCAAATCTTCTGACTAATGCAGACAACCTTGGGGGAGCCCCCGAAGAGCGAAAGGATGCAACTGGTCTCCTCCCAAGACCAGAGCATGTGGTTGTTTTTTCACTAATGTTTGCAAGCCCCAGGTTTTTTCTGTTTGGGGGATATTTGTATTTTATTTGGAAAATTCAGGTTGAAAAAAATCATTGTAAGAAGAGTCTTAGAAGCCTTCAATCCTCTAAAAATAAGTGTCTCGGATTTCCCTTCTCCCTGGGCTCTGCCTGTGGCACTGTCCTTTGCTTATCTAATTGCTACTCCGCCTTCACAGTAATGGCTTCCCTTTGCGCTTAGGAAAAATTCCATTCTCCTTCAGACTATTTGCAGTACCCTCCAGGGCTTGACCCCCGGCCTCTTTTTAATCGTCTCATCGTTTTTTTCACCCTTCCACTTGAACCCTGTGCTCCAGCTGCTCCGGATTTCTTAGATTATTGCGGCTCTTGCGGCTCTTGCGCGACGTCCCCCAGGCTGTAGCGCCTTCCCTGTGGCACACTCCCGGCAGAGGTCTCTGGGAGCCCTTGACCCAGGGGCCTGTGGGTCTTGCGCAGCTGCTGTGTGGTTCCCACAGCACCCTCTTTTCCCCTGATAATGGACTCGGCCCCATATGGCAGTTACTTCTTGTATTTGTCTTCTCTGGAGACTGGATTCCTTGGGAAGCCAGGCCCAAGGGTCGAGAGACTGGAAGCTGGTTTCTGACAGAGCTGGGGCCTGGTTACATTACACGGGCATTTGCCAACATTTTAAAATTTGTAACTCCTTTCAGAGTAATATAATTTTGTGAAGTGCTTCAGAAATTTAAAAGATAATGTCACTTTTATAAACGATGACAAAGTAAATTTAGGTGCAACATTTTCTTTTATGTCAAAAATACAGCTTATTTTAATATAAACTTAAAATTTAATGACCTCCATTTTCTATATAAAGATAATTTTTTTCTTTTCTCACTAGTAAGTGGTTTGTATTTAACTTATTTGTATTTAAGTTATGTGAGTGTGACTTGTCAAAAATAAGTTGTAAAAGAAAATGTTGTGCTTCGTTGGTATCAAATATGCATTAAAATGTAGTTGGAAATTTAATGACATTTTTTAAGAACAAGAGAAATCAGCTTTCTTGACCTAGATGTTTGGGATTTTTGTATTTTATACACTAAAAGAAAGGACTTCCTAAGTAATTTTTAAGTTTTTTTCTAAGTGGTGAGATGCCACAGGTGGTTTCGACTACCTGTCTGTGAGGGGACCCAGGCCGCTTCTGAGAGCTGAAAAGCCAGTTTGAGTGTGGCCGTTGCTGTAGCTGAGTCTTTAATGCTGGACTCGCGAGCCTGAGTCAGGTGGATACTATGCAGCGATGCGGTAAGCCTCACCTTGATGTGAGCCGGACGACTTAATACGGTTTTAGTGCTTCCAACTGATCATAGCATTTCACCGTCAGTGTTGTTAGGCTTCCCGCTTTTAAACCATACTCCATGATGATTATAAATTCTGTGATATATGACAAAGAATTAATGCCCAAAACGACTTTGCTCAAAACCACAATGCTCAAAACCACCTTGGTCTAAATGGTGTTAACCAAGGTCTGTGGCAAGAGGAGGGTATGGGGAGCTAGTGTTTAATGGGGACCGAGTTTCAGTGGGGGAAGATGTAAGAGTTCTGGAAAAGACTGGTGGTGATGGTTGCACAACAAGGCGGAGTACTTAATGTCACAGAGCTGTACACTTTAAAATGGTGACAATGGTAATTTTATATTGTGTATATTTTACCACAATAAAAAACCAGCTTGGCCTAGTTAAATGAGGTTCTCTTGGTCACTCACCATTGTGCAGACCCATGTGGTATTCAGAGGCTCTGAACCATCCATTTTAAAGGGAAAATTGGGAAAACAACAAGAAAAGGAAGCAGATAACTTGACTGCCATGAGAAGGCCCAGAACATATTTGTCAACTGCTGGGGCTTTACAGTCCACTGCTTGGTCAACAGCCTGAGACAATGGAGAGTGAAGTGTTAGGAGACCAGGTTTTGAACCCTGCCCAGGCTTGGGCCAGTTCAACTTCCATGACAGTTCCCAGATTACTGGCCACATTTCCCGAGTGCACGGGCTATTATAGTTTCCTTACTCTTGCAGTGACACTGGAGGTGGGGGAATGACGAGAGACGTTGGGAGAGAGGTCTCCCTCCTTGCACCATCCTACCTTGTGTTTCCCCTGGGCCTCACTCACCAGGGACCAGGGGCCGGTCCTGTGCTCTCCACTCTCCCTAGGGCCCCACACCACTTATTGACAGACACTTTTGGGTGTTTGCTGTGGGTTAGTTGGGAGGACAGGGACAGGAACTTTTCCTGGGGGTAGATATGTCACACTGAGGCTCACAGAGGCCTTTTTTAATCTTCTCACTGGCCTCTGATGCTGTGACCCTCATTACTGCATGTTCAGAAATGTCTATTTATTTATTTGGAACTGAGACTCTTATTTTCTATGTAGGTATTACCAAATACCGTCATACTTTCTCATTTGCAGGATGATAACAGACTCTGGCACCTGGATTATGGCAGTGATATAAAAAAAAAAAATGTCAGAGTGGGAAGTAATGTTTAGGGAAACCTTGCCAATTTTCATTCTCACTCAGGAGCCTTCACACTCCTTGGTCAGCCGTGGGCAATTAAAACTTATTTTACCGTAATGTTTCCTCCTCAAGAGGTTTCATTAATTATGAAGAATGCCCAGTGGGCATTACAGTGTAACTCTTTTGTCGCAATCATAAATAATGGGGCAAAAACGCTTGTCAAAATACAGATATTGCATCTATAAGACAAAGTACTTCTCCTTTGATTTTAGGTTGGTTTTCTGTTTCTATTTTAAAGGGTAACTGTTGCTTTCTTTACAAAATAGGACATGTGCATTGTCAGAATTCCCAGCCAAACTGAAAAGGACAAAGCAGTGAACCATAAAGTGTTTGCGCTTTTGTTACAGGGAAGGGGGCCTCACTCTTTCCTTGAATCTCAGTGTGTGCCAGGGATCACTGGTGAACACGGCCAGTACCTGGCCGTAGTGGGCTTCTGGCCCCGCGTGGGGGCAGGGGAGGGTGATAACCAGATCCTACGTAGACGTAAAAGTGTTGTGAGGAAAAGCAAACTAGAGCCTGGGTGTAGAGTGCCCAGGAGTCTTTTAGATGGTGTGACCATCAATGCTGTTCAGAGGGTGACACTGCTGTGGACAACTGAATGAAGTGAGGAAACTAACAAGTATTGGAGATCTAATGTGGGAAGCACCAGGCACAGAACTGGAAAAGATCTACTAGAAGATCTTCCATAAAAATGGAAAAGAAATCCTAGGACGGGACTTGGGTATTTCAGCCTTTTGAGCTTAGAAAAAGCAGAAAGGTCCAGAAAAAGAGACTGAGGTGTGTCTAGGAGGGTATCAGGAAGAATGAGAATAGTATTTGGGGGCCCAGGAATGAGCCCCTTCTGTCCAGTCCTGGTGGTGATGGAAAGAAGTAAGCCCAGTCCTGAATATTGACCAAGTTTGTGTGTGGGTTTCATTACCACCCACTGCAGGCGTGGAAACAACCAGAGCCTGCTTGCCCTGAGCTCAAGACAGAGAGGGGAAAAAAAGAGGAAGTAGAGGCAGGGAGAAGGAACAATCATTGGATTTTCCTGTAAAGAGAAGGCCAGATGAAAAAGTGGCTGGGGAGTAAGGGAGAGGTCAAGGGAAATGTTTGCTTTTAAAATACGATGGAGGAAAATATAAAGTATCGTTTATCGGGATGATCCAGTAGAGAGGGGAAAATGCTGATACAGAAATATAAATGTGCAATTTTAGGAGCAAAGGCCTCGAATGAGTGAGAAGGGCAGGTTCTGTGGAAAGATAAACCTAGGAGATGAGGAAGGCTGATGGGAGGTGGGGTAGTGGGGCCTTTGGGGGGCTTGTGGGCTTGCTCTCCCGGAGTTAGCAGTTTCACACATGAACATAGGGGTGGTTGGTAAGACCAAACTAGCTTATAAGAATGGCATTATGGGGGCCTCTTTGGTGCCGCAGCGGTTAAGCTCTGGACTGTGGAGCTGTGGGCAGCAGCGACGCGAGTTCGATACCCGGCCGGGGAGATTCCCACATGGCGCAGCAGACCTCTCCTGCCTTGCCTGCCATTCCCCTCAGCAGTGTATTTCCCTCGATCTGCCTGTTTTTCTCCCCACTCTGTCTCTGGTGAACCCTCTTGCTGCCCCACGCCTCTGGCTTGTACCCCAACTTATATGCATAAATAAATAAATCTTTAAAATAAAATGGCATTATGCCATATGTGCTTTAAGTGTTTTTTCAATTGAATTTAATCTTACTTGAATTTAAAAAAGAAAAGGAAACTGAAGTGAAAGTGAAGAAACTGCTGAACTTCAGATAAATGTTTCTTCTCCATGAAAGATAAAAATAGTTCCTGGAAATTCTCTGAGGTTAATGATTATGGAAATCATTAAGAGTCTGAAGTCATTGTTGATATTTTTAACTGCATTTTAAGCTAAATCTTCATTTCTAGACAGATTGACTGATTCCTTTTCTGGAAGAATTAGGTGATTCATATTCTTATACCTCGCTTCTCGTTTTTTTGTACCTTATCTGGATTTTTCCATTGGCAGGATTTCCCTTTGGACCTGCACGCTCCCATTTTTGGTCTTGGTGCTGAATCTGCTGCCTGTTCTCCTACTGTTACTTCTGTGGGGCTAGAGTTTTTGTTTTGATTAATCTGATGGGTACAGGATTTCTGTTTCTCAAGAAGGGTTCATGGGTTCAAAATAGGTGAGATTTTTCAAGTTTGAGATTGTCTGAACCTTTTATACCTTCAAAGTTGGCTTAATTTGCCATGATATTCTTGGATTCTAGTTGCTTTCTCTCTCAACGGTTTTTGTTTGTTGGTTGGTTGGTTTTGTCATTTCTCCACTATCTTCATGCCTCAAATGTTGCTATGGAGAAATCTGAGACCAACCTGACTTCCCCCTCCAGGTTGTTAGAAGAGTTCTTCTTAAATAAATCACAGGTCATGAAATCCAATGGGTGGGCTACAAACAGCATTTAAAAAGAAAAAAAAGTAAAAATTTATAGCATGTGCTAATGATGAACTTTTTGTTTCCTGTGTAAGTACGCACATGTAGGCTTGTAAAAATTTGGAAGCTGATTTGTTTTATTCAATTCTATTTATTCTTAAATAATCCTTTCCTTATCTTCACAGTTTAAGATTTTAAACACAGTATGTTCTGATGTTCATTGTCTTAAGTATATTTCCTGGCCTCTAACATGTCTTTTCCATGTGAAGATTTAGTTCTCCTTTCCTTGTAAGGAAAATGTCCTGTATTATATCTCTGAATATTTTTTCTGTTCATCTTTGTGTGTGTGTGTCTATGTTATTGTGAATCTTAGAGGCCCTTTTATTTACATTACAAATTCTATTAAAAATTCATTAATTATGTCAAATGTACAGAAGTAGAGAGAACAGTGTAGGGACTTCCATGTACCCATCACTCTGCTTCCATAACCCTCAGCTCACAGCCAATCTTGTTTTCTCTGTAGCCCCTACCCGCCTCTGCGCCGCTCCATCACTTTGAAGCAAATATAAGACATTATTCTTCCTTGAATATTTCAGTAATTATCTCTGAGTGATAAGAACTTTTAAAAATAAAAAGTAGCCATTAACAGGTTTCATCTATTCTGTTTATAATTCATTTATTACATATAATGACATTGTTTTAGTTGTGTTAGGTCTACAGTTTCTTTACTCTAAAGGTATGTAGTGTGACAGTTGCTGGACCTCAGAATCAGGAAGACAAAACTAAAGCACAGGTCTGGAACAGTCTCCAAGCGGAATTGAAGCAGATTGGATTGGGCAACACTAGCAGAAACTGCAGACAGGAAGTGTCTTCTGGTTCCTTGGTGTTCTCTGAGTTTCTAGTGCTCTGTTGAGGAAATGGAGGAGGACCCAGGATGTGCAGTTTCTTCTCCAGCAAGAAGTGAAACTCAGCCCTTTCTGATTTAACAAAACCATGAAGGAGCTGAGTGGTTTGAATTCTGTGATGTAGTTCTGCCTTTGGTGGTGATGTGGCTTATTCCAGAACTTTTTATTCTTCAAATAGAGACCTTGTCATAGGGCATGAAATCAAACTGGTGGGCTACAACAAACATCTAAAAAGACAAAAAAAAAAAATCAGAATTTATAGCTTGTACTAATGATAAACTTTCTGTTTCATGTCTAAGTACACACATGTATGTTGGCGTGTAAAAGTTTGGAAGCTAATTTGTTCTATTCAGTTCCTGTCACGTTCTGTATGTTCTTGCCCAGAAAGATAAAGGATTAAAGAACCCATAAGACAGATTTATGTATTTAACAAAAATGTAGCAATGCACCAGGAAATGTTCTAATTACTTTACAAGTATTAACTCATAAAACTTGGAGGAAGGTAGATATTACTGTCATCAGACTTGCACACATGGGGACGTTGAGGCAAAGAGGTTAAGTACCGTGCCCAGGATCACAGCTAGTAGGGGCGGAGCTGGCATTTTGAACCCAGGCTTTCCGGTTCCAGAGTCAGATTTTGCTGTCACCTCTCTAGTTGATATCTCTAGGTGGTGGCATGGGCTTTTTCTGTTCCTGCCTTCAAGAAAATGATAAAAAGGTGTTGTTTTCCCACTCCACCCTCAACACTTAAACATTTGAGGTGAAGACTATGAGAATGAGGACTTTTGTTTCATAGGCTGAAGAAAGTCAGGGATCCAGTTAACAAAATGGACGTGTGTGTGTGTGTGTGTGTGTGTGTGTGTGTGTGTGTGTGTATCATTTATTATGTGATGTAAATATGAAAACAAAATACTGCCAGCCTAGAACTATGAGATTTCAATTTGAAAGACAGCCAAATGAGTCCATATCTCAGCCTTATAAACACATGTTACAGGAGAGTGGTTAAGAGTTTAGCTAAGATTTTAGAATTTAACGTATCTAAGTTCAAATCCTCACCTCATCTGTAACCATGTGGATGAACTCAAACAAGTATCTGATCTCTCTGAACTTTAGTGTTCTCTTCTGTGAAGTGGGAAGACAATGTTGACTTTTCCTGAAGGTTTGCAAGGCACTGAGCATGTCGTAAGCATCACATGTATTACCTCTTCTGCTCCTTACAGTGGTCTGCTGGTGCTGGTGGTGCAAAACTCCATTTTACAGATGATGAAGCAGATTTAGAGAAGAGATTCAGGGTCTGTTCAAGGATGCACAACTAGCAGTGCTGGAATGAAAGCCCAGTTCTTTCTGACTGCAGAGTCCGTCTTCTTGCCAACTCTGCTTTACTGCAGACTATCCTGTGGGGATGTTTTGAGGGTTAAATGAAATAATGTATTTTTAACCTTGAATGGTGACTTAATTTACTATGAACCTCTTGGTTCATAGTAAGATAATATTAACAAATGCTATCTGTGATCACTATTGAATATATGCCATGTCTGCCTATAACTTTTGTGGAGACAATTTTCTTATCCATAGAAAATCAACCGTCATCAACTAAATCGATTCTTATAACCAACCACTTTGTATATATGTCGAGTTCTTGAAAATGAATTGGCTAGCTATTATCAGTGATCTGAATAGATATTTTCATTAGATTTTGTTTCATCAAGAAAGGGACTATCTACCCAGCTTCTAGAACAGCGTCTAGAGAAGTGTGTTTAGTCTAGGTTCCCTGGGAAATAGAACAAATCCTTCACTTTATTTGGGAGAGCCATCCCAGGGAAGCAGGAGTAGGGGAAAAGGGAAGTGAGAAAGGGGAACAGGGAGAGCATATATGAGGGACCACTTAAAACTGACAAGAGCTTTGCAAGAGGCCGAGTGGTGCATCTTTGGAGAAACCATGTAAGCTACTGCATCTCTTACAGTCCCCTGGGAGAAGTAGGGGAGAAGGTTTCAGAACTGCATCTTCTGTGGGTCAAGTTTGACCTCATGGAGCTTCAACTCCCCTACGCTCTTGGCATGACTGGCGGCTGGACAGTTCCCTCCAAATCCCATGCCTCACAAGAAAGGAGGAAATCCTGGGGTGGGAACTGACAGGAAAGCAGATGGATAGAGGTGAGGCGCTGTCAGGCTGGCCCACATAACATAGGGGGGACCTGGAGCCGGCTAAGTTGTCCCAACAACAGTTGTTGGTGACGGTCGTGGGTGATACGGTCGTGGGTGAGCACCTGGGTCCTGCATGGCGCTCTCAGTAATGACGGACTCCTCATTGCCAAGGTTAACAGACTCTGCCCTACTATCTTTTTTAAGGACTTTGTAATTTTGTTTTTAAAGATTTGTTTATTCATGCATACAAGCTGGTGTGTAGACCAGAGGTGTGGGGTGGTGAGAGGATTCACCAGAGACAGAGTGGGGAGTAGAACAGCGGATCTACTGACGTACACTACTGAGGGGAGCAGCGGGGAGACAGGAGAGGTCTCCTACACCATGTGGGAAGCTCCCTGGCTGGGGATCGAACTTGTGCTGCAGTGGCTGCCGATAGCTTCATAGTGCTGTGCTCAACCCGTTGCACCACCAGGGAGGCCCAGGACTTTGCGATTTTTAACACTTTTACATCTCTTTTTTTCCCAGTCTACTTTTCCATCTCCTCTTCCTTTGCTTTCCTCCTAAATGGGGTTGCCACTAGGCCTGCACCCACTGCCCTTACTCTCCGTGCTCTCTGTGGTCAGCTGCAGCCACTTTCATCTGGCTTGATCATCCCACCTACTCCCCCATGATGCCGAGTTGTCGGTGTCCAACTTGACCTCTCCTGAGAACTCCAGACTAGAGAATAAAACTGCCTTTTCCAACAGGAAGTTCCACAGACACTTCAAAGCCACGTGAAGCGTCTGGTCCTCTGGAATGGTCTTTTGTTCCTCCATCCCCTGCCAACTATTAGGTGCTTGGTCCAAGCTTACTGGGCTAAACCTGAAAAAATAAGCCAATGCTGCGTGCTAAGCTGGGGCCTGCACAAAATGGTGTCGGCTTTCTAGGAATTTGGGACCTGGATTTTCAATTTTATCTGGTTTGTTTTCAATGCAGTTGTGCTGGAGACTTGAGCAACATGTTTAAATTGACATTTGGTCTTTCCAGGAGTTGATTTGTAGGACATTCTTTGGGTTTTGACTCTCCTTGTGTTTTCCTTCTGCTTTTCAAGATTCTTACTTTGCTTTGCCCAGTACAGCGCTCCCTTTTGAACTGTGTTGGTCTCTGGTCTGCTTATCCAGCACTCAGGCCCTCTCTCTCCATGGGCCCCAGTCTGCCTTCCCATCCCCCCTCTCTCCATGCTCCTCTGCCCACTTCTACCTCTTACCTTTGCTCTGTCACCCTTCCTCTGTCACCCTTTATATCCTCCCCTAGCAAGGCCTCAAGACTAACTGGTCCACACTTCTTGCTGAGCAGGGCCTAGGACTATTGTTCTGGCACTCACACTGTTTTATCCTTTGCATTTAGCTTCCTTTTTCTTTCATTGGATGATAAATGCCTTGAGAGCAAGATATGCTTCTGATAGCCTCAGCTCTACAGATTTCAGGGGTTTGTTGTGGTTTAGTTCTGTCTTTTCCTTTGTTTTGTTTTGCTATATTCCACATGCATGAAACCATCTGGTATTTGTCTTTCTCCTTCTGACTTACTGTGCTTAGCATAATTCTATCCAGTTCCATCCATGTTGTCACAAATGTAAAAGTTTCATTTTTTTTTATAGCTGAGTATTATTCCACTGTGTATATACACCACACCTTCTTAACCCACTTATCTGTTGGACCCTGGGCTCTGAGGTTGTTTCCATAACTCCGCTGTTGTAAATAGTGCTGCAGTGAACGTGGGAGTGTGGGGGTCCCTCTAAATTAGTGTTTGTGCATTCTTCAACTAGATACCTGGAAGTGGAGTTTTTGGATCAGATTGCCGATGTATTTTTATTATTTTGAGGAACGTCTATACTGTTTTCCATAGTGGCGTGGACCAGTCTACATCCCACCCCATTGTACCAGGGTTCCTTTTCCTCTGTGCCTTTGCCAACACTTGTTATTTCTGGTATTTTTGATAATGGGCCATTTTCAAGGTATGAGGTGGTATCTCAATGTGGTTTTTATTGTGATAATGAGGATTTTTTCTTGTGTCTTGTTGACCATCTCTAGGTCTTCTTTTGAGAAGTGTCTGTTAGCGCCTCAGCCCATATTTTGGACTGGGCTGTTTTCTTTTTTTAAAGATTTATTTATTTATGCATATAAGCTGGGGTATAGGCCAGAGATGTGGGGTGGTGAGAGGATTCACCAGAGACAGAGTGGGGAGCAGAACAGGCAGATTGACTGAATTACACTGCTGAGGGGAGCAGCGGGCAAGACAGGAGAGGTCTGTTGCACCATGTGGGAAGCTCCCTGGCTGGGGATCGAGCCCTAGTGCTGCAGTGGCTCTGGTAGCTTCATAGTGCTTCGCTTAACCCTTTGTGCCACCAGGGAGGCTCTGGGCTGTTTTATTGAGTTGTATGAGTTCTTTGTAGACCTTGGATGTTAACCTCTTGTCAGATGGCAGATGTATGATGTGCAAATATTTTTTCCCATTCAGGTATCCTTGTTTCAATGGTAATTTCTTTGACTGTGCAGAAGATTTTTAATTTGATGTAGTCCTGTTTGTTTATGTTTGCTTTTGTTTCCATTGCTGTTACAGTTGAGGTCCCCAAAGACATCACTGAAACCAATGTCTTGGAGTGTTTTGTTTGCTTTATTCCATGTATCTTATGGTTTCAAGTTTTAAATCCAATTCTTCAATCCATTTTCAGTTCATTTTTGTGTCTGGTGTGGGGTAGTCTTCTAGTTTCATCCTTTTGCATATGGCGGTCCAATTTTCCTTTCATTTCTCCTTTGTATTCTCTTAGCTTCTTTGTCAGATTAACAGACTGTGTATGTGTGGGTTTCTTTCTGGGTTTTCAATTCTATTCCATTGTTCTTTGTGTCTGCTTTTATTCTATACCATACTGTTTTGTTACGGTAGTAGAGTTTGATGTTTAAGAGTGTGATACCTCTGTTCTTTTTTGTCAGGATTGCTTTGGCTCTCTGGGGGTCTTTTGTAGTTGCATATAAATTTCAGTAATGTCTAGTTCTTTGAAGAACACAATTAAAACTTTGACAGGGATGGCATCTGTATATAATCTGTTGGTTTAAGATTACAGTTTTAACAAGGTTAAGGCTTCCAATCCAGATGGAATATCTTTCCATTTCTTTGTTTTTTCTATTTAATTAATTTATTTTTTTCTCACCACTCAGAGAAATTTAATGTTATTTTGTTGTATATACTTCCAGATTTTATGTGTAATTCTAACTAACACCTCTTAACTGTACATGCATATTTACAACTTATATACATGATCCTGTCACCCAACATTATCACATAGACCTGTATTGTAACCATTTTTGCATTATAATGCATTAAAAACATCTATAACTTTAATGGCTATTTTATCTTTTTATCTGAAAATTATGGGTGTCTTGGTGGTGGTAGTTTTATGGGGAAAACACCTGAGAGGAAAAATCTATTTTTTAAAAAAGTTTCTTATAGTTTTCATTATGTAGGTCTTTTACCTCCTTTGTTAAGTTTACTCCTAGGTTTTAATTCTTTTTGATGGAATTCAACGGAATTGTTTCCTTGATTCCTCTTTTAGTTCATTGTTGGCATGTGTGAGTGTCACTGATTTTTATATATTAATTTTGTAGCCTGCTGCTTTGCTGTACTGATTCATTGTTTCTGATGCTTTTTCAGTGAGGTCTGTAGGGTTTTCTATGTTTATTATCATCATTTGCAAGTAGTGATATTGTAGTTTTACTTCTTTTTTTCTCCAATTTGGATTCCTTTTATATCTTTCTCTTTCCTCATTGTTCTATTTTGGACTTCCAGTACTGTGTTGGATAGTAGTGGGGAAGTAGAACAATGTTTTATATTTTCTGGTGTGTTCCTGTGATTCATCACTCAGATCTTTGCAGAGGTGGTATAAGATAAATATTTGGTGAATTTTTTTGGCTGATTATTGTGGTCCTTGGGAACTGATTTTCAGTTTGCCTCTAGCAATGAATCAGGAGCTTCAGACTAGGTGACATTTCCCAAAGGAGCTATTGGCCTTCTCATCCTAAATCTTTAGTGTGTACTACAAGTTAATTCTAGATTTTGGACTTTGGAAATTCTGTTTCTTAAACATCTCAGGCAGGGCCTGAGAGCTTAAATTACTGCTTTGGCAGTTGATGTGGCAGCTTGTTCATTTGGGAAACTTTTGTCTTTAACTTTCTATTGAATCACTTGAAAGAGCCAAGGCATCCTGCCAGAGCAATGGTAATGATTAAAGTCATTGAAATGTCCCTCTCTACACCCTCCTGCCCATTGGCTTTATGATTTGCTTTCTGTGCCTTCACTTGGGGGCTTGAAAGTTAATGGATGACTGAACGTCCTTTGGAAACGTGGAGCCATTTTCCTCCTCCTTCCACTGGTTTCTCTTTGTCTCTAAAGCTGCATGCATTGTTTTTAGATAGTGGGGAATTAATGCAAGGGGAGGAGAGGTGCTTTGATAACATTGAGGCCCTCTGCTGCAAAGGGCAGATGGTTTTGAAAATGACCTAACTTAAAGCCCAGCAAAGAGAACTGTAGTCTAAAGGAGAGCCAGAGAGCTTAGGACCTCAGTTAGCACTACTTCTCCTTCCTCTCACCGAGATGACTCTCACCTTTGAACCCATGGATCTCCTTCCCATGTCCAGTTTACCACTATGAGGGAGGGATCGTTTGGAATCACTAACATTAGGACCACTGGCCCTAAGGTATTACCAGTGATTGGTGTTAGTATGTGTGGGGATTTTCCACTCATGGAATTCTCTTGCTCATTCTGACCTTTGTAACATTCAGCCTGGATTGTTCATTAATGCTCATTCCGTCTCTTAATTTAGAAGGCCTAGGAATCCATCCAGCAGCCGCCTCCTCTCTGATCTTCCTTCAACTCTGATTTCATCACAACACAAATTTTCACTAGCTCCATCCATTCATGGCTGCTTGAAATCAACTACCCTGTTGGTCTTTGAGCTGCTCCTCCCTGAGCTCTCTTACCACTGAGCAGGCCCTGATGTCACCCCTGTTCTGGCCAGGCCCCCTCCTCACTACTCACAGGGAGACCACGCTGAGCATTCCCATCCCTTGACATAGATTTTATCTTCCTCGGGGAATATTGTTTCCTCACCCTCTCATTTACTGAAATCTTACCCATCCTTAGAATTCTGACTTAGACTTCTGTTTCCTCCCTTCATCTCTGACTCTTATAGCCTCTCTTTCCTTCCCACTTTAAATTTGAATGCTAACTATTTGCCAGGTATTGTCCTGGGTCTGGGGAATATGTTAGCGAGCTGACAAATACTTTCTCTCAGGGAGTTTAGTCTTCCTCAAGAAGCCTTGCTTTGTAATGGTAATCTCCACTATTCTGTGTCCTCCAAGTTTTTCCTTTTAGTAGTCTTAATTTCATGTATTTACAGTACATAATAATAGAAAAATGTATGCAACATGTAATTATACAGCTTGCCTAATTATGCGATAGAAAAATAATTATATAATTTTTGAAAATGTTTTTCATAGTTTGAGCTTATCTTTACAGTTGGATTCTAAGTTCCTTGAGAATAGGGATCTGCATACTTCTGAAGACTTCAGAATCCCTCACACATCAGGACTTCTTCATCTGCAAGACCCAAAATGCAGTGCAAACTATTCTCAACACAGAGGGAACGGTGACTTGTGTGACTAAGAAGGCAGGCAATAGGGTTGATACCTGCCGCGGCTTCACTCAGGGGCTCGGGTTTCCTTTTTCTGCCTCTCAACTCTGCTTCCTCCAAGTCAGCTGTGCCCTTACCCAGGCCTTCCACTCAGGGCGACTGGATGGCAGTAGCAGACTCTCCGTGTCCCAGGTCGTGTAGTCCCCAACCGCAGCCTGGACGTCACGGCCACGCTCTTCAGAGAGGGCAGACGTAGAATCAGCTTTACCGAAAGTGTGAGTCTCAGAGTGGGGGAGGACATGGACGCTGTCAGTCTCACATCCAGCTGCCCTGGGAACTCAGGCGCTGTCTGTTGCTTGCTTCGTTGAATTAACTCATTTCTATTTCTGTGTCATATTAAATGGGGTTAAGTGATGAAGAAAAAGGTCAGCAGTCACATCTTCTTTGAGGAAGAATATCTGCTGTTTTTATTTTACTAAAAGCTTGATGGCCTTTGTTTGGAGCACTGATTACTCATAAATAAATCATAATGTCAGTTCCTGAAAGATGTGTAATTCATAGTGAGTGAATTGAGTGTGATTAGTGTCTCCCTGTTCTGACAGCCGTGTGTGTGAACCTTGTTTATGATTTTTTCACCTTGCTTGTTTTAGGTTTTTCACTTCTTACTGCCCTGCTCCTCTGCTCACTGTGAAGGAAGACTTTTGTCTTTGTATTCTCAGAGCACCTGGAAGGTGATCAAATAAATATTTGCAGTAAGAGTAAGAGCTTGGGAAGCCAGTGACCTGGGTTCCAGGCCTAGATCTGCTGCTAAAGAGCTGTCTGATCTCCGCAGTTCCCTTCCCATCTCTGGGATTTGGTTCTTTCATCTGCCCACTGAGGACTTTTCGGGGCCTCTCAGTACTGAGTCTGTAGAAGGGCAAACCAGCAAGGCCAAGAGCGGAGCTGGCAGGGAGTTTAGCATTTTGTTTCCTGGAGAACAGTTTTGAGAGGGGCTGATTACTGTTGTGTTAAGAGGTCTTGGTAAGAGATATGGGGAATGGAGCCTGGTGAAAGCCTCAATTGTATTCTTATATAACACTTGCTGGAAAGGTACTGGAAATTAATATTCCTGAGATGACTGAGGTGACATCATGTGTTTGTGAAAGGGCTAAAAGCAGGTGAAGCAGATTTTGTGGAAAAAGACTGGTGAGAGGGTCCAGTTCCAATGGGAACATGTCCTGTGGCGGGCAGAGCCTGCGGGGTCACGGCCGCAACCCCCTTCACCAGGACGCCCAGCCATAGGGAGGGCCCTGCTGGTGCTGCTCTCCTGCAAGACTGTGTACTCACCCTCCCACCCTCCCATCCCCATTTGCTCCTCAGAACTGTGGAATTTGTAGTGGGGGAGGGGTTCCACATATGACTTAATCAGAGAAAATCCCTGAAGGAGGTGAATTTTGAAAGAGGCTAATGTCTCTAGATTGAAAATAATAGGCTGAACAAACTCCCTGTAGACTCTGCTGACTGGTGGATTCCCTGGTGTTACCTGACGCGAGGACACTTTTCAGAGAGTGTCGCCTGCTTTGACAGGTGTTACGGAATTTAGAGTCTACCTAACTGTTGGTGTGGAGACCCCAGCTTTTTTTTGCTAAATGATGAGTATACTATTAGGGTTACCCCCCACCCCTTCTTCTGACCTTTCAGCATTGTTCTAAAATGGAAATGAGGCTCCCAGGGCAGGTGTAGTCCGTTTCCCATCTGTGGCCGAGTGTGGACAAGGAGTCAGCACTTCCCAGGGGAAGCTTTGCTGGGTGTGTCTGTTGATCCTGGATTGGCTCTCATGCATGAAACCGTTCCTTGCCAGGTTTTGATCTGATACGCTTTGGAAATGAGTGAATGGTGATCCATCAGTGGAATTCAATGTCATGGCCAAGTCTCCCTCCAGAGGAGCCACTTCCAAGATTGCTTTATGAATTTTCAGTGTAGAACTGAGATTCAGCCCATACAAATGGAGAAAGGAAACCGAGAATTCCTTCCTCCTTTTCATGTTTGTTGGTTGGCCTATTTTCCACTTAGCTGGCAGGATAGTGTTCAACAGAACATGCTATTTGATGGGGCTAATTTTCAAAAATGAGTTATAGTTCACATGTCATAAAATCCACTCTTTAAAAGTATACAATTTTTTATATATATTCACAAAGTTGTTCAACCATCACCACTAATTCCAGATCATTGGGGTTATATTTTGACTTGGCTCTTTGAATAAAATATCAACCAAAAGTCTACTCTGATACTCAGAAAACACCCCTAAAACTTGTGTCTCTTTTGTAAGGGAAGCTGCCTTTGTTATTCAAGTGTCATTTTAAAAAACAATTAAAAAAAAAGAGTCAGAGGACAGTAAATTTTTTCTTGATTTCTTTTTTATCTCTTTGGGCTCGAGGTTGGACTTATTACCATGCTTTTTATACAATAAAGATTCAAAGCAAAAGCACTCAGATTGTTGTTGCTTTCTTTTCCTCCTCTTCTTAGTCATGTTCCTGAGGGCAGGCCTTGGGCCTGTTTTGTTTTTCCGCCATGACTATCACTTAGCAGAGGACTATAAAGAGGGGCTTGGCAAAGATTTGATGACTAAATGGGGACTGTGTTGGTTGCCCAGGGAGGTAATTTGTAACATTTATTCCTCCAGGTAGTTTACTGGAGTTTACTTGAACTTTGTAGATGGGCAGAGAATTTATTCATACTTCTGAGATATAGCTGCTTCTAGAAAGCCAGAGTTTGATTCTTTTCATGTACTTCTAGGGACAGACCTAGTTTTAGGGACTTGTCCTGTCATCCTCAGCTTCCAGAACTCTGACTGCAAACTGGATTTTTGAGTTGGTTTTGTGAAGTGCAGCGTAGGTGGGATGATTGTGTCTTTGACTGTGCATACATTTGCATGAGCATTCCTGCCTAGTCACACATGGAACTGTGAGGAATTCCTCTATGTTTTTTTATAAATTGCCCCTTTCTTCACTCTGCCCTTGTAGTTTGTGGGCAGGCCAGGGTGGTGAGGGGCCTCCGGCCTGGGCACATGACCCCCGCATGCTGGCCTTCAGGGGCCTATTGTTCCTGCCCCTTATGTGTATGGACAGAGCACTGGGGCCGGCCCAGCTGGCTTCTTGGGGACCATTGTTTGTCTTAGCAGTGGTGGCAACAATGACAGCAGCAGCAATAGCAGCAGTCACCCCAAATGCCCAGAGCAGCACATTTTGCCCCAGACGCAGCAGCCTCTCTGTCTTGGAGCTGCATGTCTGGAGATTGGGGATCTTGGAGTCTCCCCTCAATGTCTGCGTGGGAGCTCTGAGCATGGGCGCCGGGGAACCTTCTACTTCCGGGCAGGTTGTAGGGGAGGGATACTGCTCGGTGGTGTCATATCACGAACACACCACAGTGGCAGATGGGATCTATTGGCAGAGACTCTTGTTTTCCTGAGCCAGCATGGGGATATCACTTTCTCACTTTCTCTGTCCTCTGGGCTCACAGGACAAGAAAAGCACTTTCTCCAAAGTTGCTCTGTAGAGAGATCGAGGAAGTGGGGAAGGGCTCCAGCCCTAGTTGAATCATGGGCTAGTGAGTCAGTGGGCTAGTTCAGACTTGACTCTGGGGACTGAATCACCCAGAGCTCGAAGGTAGGAAAGGGGGTGTTCTGGGGTGGGAGACAGAGTTACTGTGATTTACCCAAAGATGCCTCCAGAGGCTGAACTCGTGTTCTGTGTCTTTGTTTCCCTGCTCCACTGTCAACATCTTTGCCAATTCAGGCAAATTTTAATTTCGCATCAACACACTCACACCTAATTGTGTGATCCTTTGGCAAATTATTTAATTGTTTTCAGTATAGTCAGGACAATCGGGAGTACCTCATGGACTAGGTGTGAGGATTAAATGTGATGGTGTGTACAGAGGACCTGTAAGAGGTGTTTAGCCGCACGTACTTCCTGGACCAGAGGTACCCAGGCTGGGACTCATGTGGGCGGCACTGCCACCGCCCATTGAAGCACCTGAGACAGGCCGGTGGGATCTCGTGCTGGGGGAGGTCTCCTGCGCAGTGCTGCTTCCTGGGACATGACAGTCCTAGCGTGGTCTCGCTCTGGAACTTCATGGGTGTCATGGGAATTTGACACCCCCCCCCCCTTTTGTTGGGAGGTGGAGGTGATTCATTCTAGTTTGTTCCTTTCTGCTCCTGTGGTTAGTGAGATGATTAAGGTGGTCTTGAGTGCGTCGCAGGTGTCTCTGAGTGAGCTGACAGGCCCAGGGCCCCTCTCTGTGCCCCCTTGCACACCTGTTGCCGCCTGCTGCTGAGAGCCCTTTCACCTGAAGGCTTCCTCCAATGGACTAGTTGTCAGTGAGCTCAATGAGCATTTTGAACGTCCTCTTCACCCGCTGGCTGTTACCACCACTCTTCATCAACAGGAAGGGGCAGATGCCTCTACAAATAGTGTCGACAAGCACTGTTGCCTTTAAGAGGCCCAGAAATCGCTGACAAGAACCAGACACCTGACATGCCCTCTGCATATCTCTCCCCCCCGCACCCCCCCACGCCCCCAAAGCACCCTTGTAATCAGATTCCAAAAAGCACAGAACAAGAGAGCTTTGACGAGTGATGAGCTGGGAGTTTTTCTGTGCAGTCTTGTCTGCTTGAAACAATCTCCTGGTGCTCAGTTTCAGTTCAGGTGAGGTTACTGCAGGCCTGGTTGGCACTGGTGGTTGGCATGGGGGAGACACAGGGACAAAGACATGCCCCTACAGGTCACCTAACATCACTCATAGAAGGCCAGATAGTTGTGCCATATTCTGATATATGTGAAAACAAATGAAAGTGAAGATGGTGATAGGTTATGGGCACCCACCTCCTTCCTTGCCCTCCCCCCCGCAGCTACTCCAAGGCAAAACTAAATGGACCATTTATTGACCCACCCTTCATGCGTTCATAAAGGACTAGTTGGCAAGTCTTTCAACATCACAGTCCCAGTCTGAGTTTTGCTTGTGGTTTGTCCACAGCTCATGTGAAAACTCACCCCTCCCATGGATTACGTGGCATAGACAGAGAGCATGGCTACAAGTGTACTGTTTGGGGGTGAATTTGAAGCATGCCTGAGGGAAGGTGTCATGATGTGGGTGCTCTTTTTCCCGGAGATTGGAGTCACTGTCCTATCCTAATGCACGTGCCTTGTTGCTGAGCAGACTTGCAGGGACGGGGATGAAAGAAGTGGCTCTGCTCTCCCTCAGATGGGGAGAGGGACACACCGCAGCAGGATGTGCTCCGCAGGCCTTTTCTGAGCTGAAAAGCAGCCTGACTTGGGCAGACTGTTTCCTGTGGGGCCCGACTCTTGTCCGGAACAAGCGCAGTTTTGCATTTGAGGTCAGTCTGGTACCGGGAACGACCAGTGCCATAGCTCCTTGCTCGCCCTGTGTGAGGACTGGGGCTAGCCGGAAATCTGCCGTGCTAGAACTTAACCAGAAATACCTCCGACTCAGAGACTGACTTCTGGGGAGGTTGAAGCAAAAGAGATATGAGTGAAGTTGCTGGTGAAAAAATGAGCTTTCTGAAGACTGATTTATGTTGTGATATTGTAAACTAGAGAGTTTATTGGCAGAGAATGATTTTCTTGCCTAGAAGCACTGGTGCACATTCCAGTCCTGGTTGCCGCTGTCTGACCGGGGGCGAATCTCCTTTAACATATCCTGACCATCACCCTGCTTTGTGGAAATATTGAAAAACATTAAGAAATGATAGAAGAGGGCCTCCCTGGTGGCGCAGCGGTTGAGCGCTGCGCTGTGGAGCTGTCGGCAGCGGCGACGCGAGTTCGACGCCCGGCCGGGGAGAATCCCACATGGTGCGGCAGACCTCTCCTGCCTCGCCCGCTGCTCCCCTCAGCAGTGTATTTCTGATCTGCCTGTTCTGCTCCCCACTCTGTCTCTGGTGAACCCTCTCGCTGCCCCACGCCTCTGGCCTATACCCCAGCTTGTATGCAAAAATAAATAAATCTTAAAAAAAAAAAAAAAAAAAGAAATGATAGAAGAAAGTGTAAAACGTAGGAGCTTACACTCTAAAGGCTGCCTGGATTTGAATCTCTACCACTCAATAGCTCGACCTTGATATGGGGATCAAAGTAGTAGATGCCTCAGAAGATGGTGGGATAGAATTCACTAGGTTCTCGGCCAGAAGAGAGTCTGGACTATGGCACTGCCAGGAAAAATAGTAACAGACTTTAAGTGTCCAGAGGCTAGAAAACAATTAAATGGAAGAAAATGGTGTATGTGGTTTTCATCTTGGGCCTCTCCGTGAGTCTGTCCTTTGTTTCGTTGCAGAGATCCGCGCTCAGCTCACTGAGCAGATGAAATGCCTGGACCAGCAGTGTGAGCTCCGCGTGCAGCTTTTGCAGGACCTGCAAGACTTCTTCCGGAAGAAGGCTGAGATTGAGATGGACTATTCCCGCAACCTGGAGAAGCTGGCAGAGCGCTTCCTGGCCAAGACACGGAGCACCAAGGACCAGCAATTCAAGTAGGGCTCTGTGGCGGCTGTTCTTAGAGACCCTGGGGGTGGGGTACAGGATGGTGGGCGGTGGGATTGCCACCTCAACCAGTTGGATTCACGAAGCAGGTAACCCAGTGATTTCAAATTGGCTGAGGGTTGAGAACCTGAAGGACTTTCCCTTTTCCAGATAAGTTTTATACCCTGGCAAGGTCAGAAGAGATGAACCAGCTAACAGTAACACTTTCATAGTTCTTCCTGTGCGCCAAGCCTGGGTCTAAGGGCTTTATACATACGTTAAGTTCATCTTCTGCAATTCTGTTGGTTGTTGTTATTAAAATCTGCAGTCTAAAGATGAAGAAAATGAGTCACAAGTTCAGGAGCTTGCCTAAGAACGCGCGCACACACGTAAATCCATACCAGAGCTGGAATTCAAACCCAGGTGGTGTAGCTCCAGAGTCTGTGTTCTTAACCGTTTTGCCGAACTCTTTAACCAGAAAATATCAATGATGTTGCAACCCTTCATCTGAATCTCTGGCCATGCAGTTGCTAAGGTCTATGCTAATATATCGACAGCGTTTTCTGCAACTGACTCCTTGACTCTGTTCCACTGCTGTGGCCCTAGTTTAGATCATCTTTGCCTGAATGATTGCATACTACATTTCATCTCTAGAAGAGGTTGCACATTAGAATTCCCTGGAGAATTTCTTAAGAATGCTGAGATCTGGGCCCCACTCCAGACCAATTAAACCAGAAACTCCAAGAATAGGGTCTGAGAAACAGTATAGTATAAAGTGTCCCAGATAATTGTAACAAATCACTGCTGTTGGGAACCACAGTCTGCTCCCATTCCAACCTGCCTGACCCACTCTAGGCAGTTCAGTCTTCTGGAACACACTGGGGATCAGGCAGGGTGTCTGTGCGGGGGCTTCCCAACATCTCTGCTCTTGATTCTCAAGGTGTGGCCTCCCAACATCAGCAGCACCTGGGATGCTAGAGCTGCAGAATCTCAGTTCCCACCCCCAGGTCTGCTGTAACGAGCCCCAGGAGACTTGTGTGCATATTGAAGTTTGAGAAGTGCTGCTCTGTTCACAAAGGTGTACACTCCTTGGCTCAGTCTTCGAGTCCCTCTGACTAGCTTGCTAACCTTACTTCCTGTTTCTGCTCCACTGTGCCTTAGGAAAACAGAGCATTAACTCCCACGGGCCTTGATTCATCCTGTTACTGGAGCTTATATGCCCGTAACTCAACATGTCTAAGTGATACCCATTTTTATGACTCATCTCAGAGTCTCCCTATTCCACGAAACTTATCTGACTGTCCCAGAAGAATGTGCTCCCCATTCTGACTTCTTACAGCATTTTATTTATTCTTTTATTGGGTCCTTCAGCACCATCTGCCTTATATTATCTCCCTGTAATAGAGACTGAGTCATCCTTCAGTATCCCACAGTGCCTAGCATAGTGTGTGGTATATAGTTGGATATGGTATATTGCTGGGTGAATAAATGAATGGATGATTAAGACTCAATGCTAAGCATATATTATTGCCCCTTATTTTGTACTCTTGTTTTTTGCCCTAATATTTTAGGACACAAATTATCCTTTACAAGCCATCCCTGAGTAATGAATATAAAGGTTAAGATTCAGAACATATGACAATCTCAATATAAACCAGAATGAGAATTTCCTCCAGATGTTTTGTCCTCAGAGTCCCTTATCTTTACCAAGTTCTGTTCTTTTTATGATAAGCAATCTGGAGATAATAGGATGTTATTTTAGTATGTGATAAATGAAGATTTGAGGGAGGAATCATTCGCTTTAGAAAACTGAGTCAAAGTTGGATTTATCTGTTGGCAAGCTCCTCCTAAGTTTAAAATATCAGTTGATTTTTAGTACTATGTAATATTCTCAGCTAAAGGACATATTTACTACAAATTAAGATACAGATGTGCTAATCTCTAAGTCATCTGAATTGCTCTGATTAAGATCACATACAAGGAATAGGGTATTTTCTGCAAGACTGGAAGAATTTATTTCCTTTCTGATAGAAATGGTATCTGATTTATTTTTTTCTCAAACAACTAGTGTTTATTGAGAGCCATATAGTACCTGTATTCACGGTAGGTATTGAAAGACCTAAGAAAGTTTACTTTTTGTTTCCCTAGGGGACTACCTAGTTGGGAAGAAAATATCTTTAATATAGGAAACAATTAGAGGATAAAGCAATAATGGTCTCAGTAAGAGATTATTGGTTTTATGTAGCCAATAAATGTGATAAGAGCTCAGAGATAAGTCATTCAAGATAGATAAAGCACCTGAAATAGAAGTGTTTGCATGCAGCAAGTAGGATTTGGGTTAGATTTAAAGGTAGATCCGTGTAGAGGAGAACTACAGTGCAGGTGAGAAGAAGCAGGAATGCTTGCAGGTGAAGGACCCCCATTCATTTTCACCATTCATAATTTAATTCATAATTTAATCTTCATTAAAAGGGGACATTCATTCATTCTTTCAACAAATATCTGGTGCACATTCCTTGAACTCCTTGAGGCCAGATGTTGTGCCTTGGGACATAGCAGTGAGCGAGCACTGCCTCTCCCACGTGGCGCTCACACTTGGAATGAGGAAACAAGCAAATGGAGTGCAACAAAGCGTAAGGTGCTGCAAGAACTTGGAAGAGGGGACCTTCCCCACTCCTTTTCCTTTAATTTATGTCTGGCTTACTTTAATACCTTCCCATCCGATCTTATCCTGAGTAAAAATATACATGTTCAACAATCTGTTTTTAAGTGGATGCTGGATAAAGCAATAATGGTCCTACTGGATCCTACTGGATGCTATACTCCGTGCTATTCCCGTGGAGACTCAGATAAGCCCTGGAGCTCTTGACTAGCAGGGAAGAGAGATGTTAAACAATAGGTTATGAAAGAAACTTCAATAGAGGTAGGAGCAAAATAGTATGAGAACACAGACATTTTCAAAAGGAAGGTTAGATAAGTAGAGTAGACACCAAGGATAGCCCTTTGACAGAGTTGTTCACATTTGATGCAGCATTGTGGAAATGAGCCCTCCGGTTCTCACGTGGGAAGAGAGACATAAAGAAAATGTGGTAGAGGAATTAATTTTTATCGAGAGAAGATCAAGATGGAGGTTTTGTGGGGTGATCAATGTACAATGTGTTAGCAAAAAAAGAATAGAGGGGAAGGATTGTATTCAAGAGTCCTGTTCGAAAGCGTAGGACTAGGTAACTGAGTAAAGAACCACAACGGCCAGAGGTGACCCGATATCTCTTTGTAGGAAAAATGAAAATTGTCAGGTTTTTCTGCCCTCCCCTCAGTGATGGACCTCTGCAGGCCTATGCGCATGCCTGATGGCGGGCACCTGGAGTGGAGTGTGGGCCTGCATGAAAGAGCACACCTGAGCCAGAGACTCAGTAGAAGCAGCAGCAACAGAGACAGAGGAGGAGAAGCAGAGTGCTGTTCGGGGTGCAGTAGAGAGGCCACGAGACACTGCCAGAAAGCCCGAGAGGTGAAGATTTGCTGGGGACTGGGAGGCCTGCCAGCCTCCCCCAGCCCCATTGTCTGCCCTGTACCTGGTTGCCACTTTAAGAAACTAGTAAAAAGCCACCGAGGGCTCCAGAACTCCTCCTTTTGATCCGTCTACACAGCTCAATAGACCAACCCATGCTTCCTTGAGTCATCTTGCTGTTACACTCTTCCTGGCGACTGGAGGAATTGTGGCATCTGTGATAGCAGTGGCCACGATGAGGGAGACCTGTCTTGGATGGTCAGCCTACTTAAAGCTGTTGATTCAAGGGCAGCAAGAGACCTTGAGGCATCTGAGAGAGAGACATTCTACTGAGGTTACGACCGGGCATAGATAAGAACTTTCTGTATCCAAATGACTGGGGAAGGTGTGAAAGTATATGAGCTCATGGAAGAGAGAGAGCAGAGCTAGATCCAGAACCCAAGGTGTGGGCACACCCAGTGTTAGGGAGTAGTGAAAGTCACTACTAGAAACGAAAGTTGCCAGAAGAGAGAGGTGGAGAGGGAGTAAGAGAAAGGGAGGGAAGAAATAAGGGGAGGAGAGAGGGAAAGTCTTTGTTGTTTTTTTAAAGCAGTTGAACAGCTGAAGGTATGATATGATAGTGTTGTCTGTTGGAACTAAGAATGGTTTCTATGGAAGGTCTATAAAAGTTAACCCAGCCATTTCTTATTGATACTCCCCAAATGCACGGCAGATAAGAGATGCAGAGATGAAATGCACCCCAAACCCAAGAGCTTTCAATCAGAGTAAAACATAGGAAGCTGATGTTTTGTCTAGGTAACAAATGGTCACGTCGTGGCAGTTTCCTATCGTATGGCCTGATGGGAGAGAACGCGAGGCAGACACACAAGCGCCCTTAGTAAGGCAAGATAGTAAGGAGCTCAGGGAGGAAATCCAGGCCACACCCTGCTTTCATGCCGAATTTATTCTAAAAATGCACAGGGAAGTCATATGGTTGAATATCAAACTATGCTTTTTCATGGAGAAGTAGCTTCTGCTACTACAGATATAGGTGTCAGTTCTGAATTATACAGCACCTGACTTTCTTTCAGCACTTTGTCCCTTGTCTTTGGTTTTCTTCTTTTCACCACCATGAAACCCACCATCTGCTCCGCAAGCATCTGAGAAGTCAACATAGTGATGATCTCACCATCTCTCATGAGACCATGGCGAGGCCTCTACTTCTCAGTGCAACACTAGCAACAGTGCTCAGATCATCCCACTTCCTACTCATTTCTGTGTTGCTAAAGGGAAGCAGGTATTCAGGTATTTGCCTCACAAGCAGCCGGCCGCCGAAATTGAACGGCCCTGAGCAGCAGCACCACTGAGTCAGCTTGAAACTTGCTCGCAACTGCAAAAATCTACTTCTTTGGCACTGGAAAAGCTCTTTTTAGGCATGTCTGTTTGGTTAGGATATAAGTTGGGCTGCTCTCGCAGACTTCCAGTTACATGGCTTATCCACAGTAGAGGTCGGTTCTCTCTCGTGTAACCATCTGGGTGTGTTGGCCATCGAGAGCTGTGTCAGGCTCCTCATTTCATCCCTCAGTGTTGCCATTGTCTGTGGGACCCAAGGACACCCACTGCCACCATGTCCCCATTCCGGCTGGTGGGGAAGGCCACAGAGCAAGGGGCAGGAACATCCTTACTCTGTGGAAGCACAATCTTGAAGTGGCGCGTCCCTCCACTGAGCTCACATCTGACAGGCCAGAACGTAATCATATGGTCATACGGAGCAGCAAGGGAGCCTGGGAAGTGTAGTTAATGTTTTCTGGGGATCGGCAGGTAGAATGGCTGTTCATGTGGAAGAAGGGAAACACGGTGAGGTCGGTTGGCAGCCTCTGCAGTTGCGTGCAGTGTGCGAGAGGGCGGCTGCACGAACGCCGTGGCCACCCACCCACCCAAGGAGCGCAGTGTGCAGAGAAGAGAGATTCCCTCCTGTGGGGCCTGGGAGGGCTTTATGGAGGAGAAAGTCAAAGGCTGGGAAGTGGAGGAATGAAAGTGCCAGTGCTAGGTATTGGTTCTATAAACTTAATTAAATTTAGTCAATGCAGAAATTGTAGAAAGGAGCATCAAAAGATGGGGAAGGAAGTATTTTAGGCCGAGAGAACAGTGTTGGGAAAGACACAGGTGGGAAAACTGAGGTTGGTGGGCAGCTCGTCTGTTGTGCTGAAGAGCAAGAGTTATAAATGCGATTGTGAAGTCCACCTGGAAAAGTTGGTAGGGGTCGGATTGCGGTGGTCTGGGAATGCCACGCTGTGTGCTGTAAGCCTGGGGAGAGTCACTGAGTTTTTGAGCAAGGAAAATAATTACAGTTGTGCCTTGAGAGGTGGCTGTGGCAATAACGCGTACAATCATTTGGGCCAGGGACCGAAGGAGGAGGCCTGCAGAAGGTGTGATAGTGCGCTGAGGTTAATGTGGACTGAAACTGAAGTCACGCCCTTGGAAGCAGACCGGATGGGCCCAATGGGAGGACGAGCAATTGAAGTCAAGGAAGCCAGGAGAGAAGAGGCCTGTGGGTTTCCTGGGTCTCTGGAGTGGCAATTGTGCTGTATTTCCATTCAGCTGGTGAAGGGTAGCCTTGATTTCGCTGACTCTAGGACTCTCCCTAGAATAGTTCAGTCTCTGCCCAGAGCATCTCAGCGGGCACTCATCACCTCCCCCAGAGCTGGAGCAGCTGTTAGCCTAGCAATGCCATGAATTTGTCTCCCTTTGCTGCCAAGAGATCAGCTGCCAGCAGCAGCTCTGGACAGACACATCTCGGGGACATGGAAACTATTCAACTTGGGATTAGGTAGGCTGGTAGGGCCGAAGTGCATCTGCACGGGTTCATCCCACCCCTCTTCCAGGCCAGTTTCTCCACCTGGCTGGGTTTCAGCTTCCTGTTCTGGGTTAGGTTAGGTATTTTGCTATAGTTTCAAGTGTTTACATTTAGGGACAAACCTTACCCAACTGCTTTTCTCATCTTTTGGACAGCTTCTCACCTTGGCAGCCACTAGCCTGTCACTCTTGGGCTCTGCGTCCTGTTCTGCCTTGCTCCTGCTCACCTTTGTCCGTCCTCTCCCGTCCTGTGCTCAGCACAGAGGTCCTCAGTAAACCCGCTGAGCATTGCAGAGTCTGACCTAGCGCTACCATCCCACTTCTCATCCTTCTCCCCCAGGAAAGGGTGAGATGCTGCAGATTGGAGAACAACAATTATTTGATTCTACGTTATCCTGCTTTAAGATAGGTAGTATGTCTTCCTCCACCCCTTTCAATCGTGAGAGGACCCTGTTAATGTCTGAAATTCTATCTGCCTGCTTCGATTAGGAGTAGAGATAAAATATTATGTGAGGGTAGCAAGTCTTCCTAGGGAAGATGTTCTTGCATTTTCTTTGGCTCCTTGAAGAGGATAAATGTATTTCTATTTGTTGCTAAGCCTTTGATTGTCTCTTTTAAGTGGGATCTGTGTTAATACTGCCCAGCAGGACACTAATTGATAATGCATTGACTGTTTTGTTCTACATTGACTTGCTGAAAATTACCTTTCCGTCATCGCTCACTTGGTTATGATCTGCTGCTTTTAATAGCTCATTTCTTTCTATTGTTTTCAGGTAGGTTTTTTTACCCCTGTTGCGTGTTCAGAGCACTGCGCCTACTTGCACTCCTGCTGTGTTCCTTACGGGCACCTTCTGTTGTCTTATAACCCGCTGCCAGTATCTTCTGTCTTTCTTAGAGTTCTTCCCTTTCCTTAACAACAAATATTTGTTGACCGTATTTAAGATAATGGTCTAGATTTTTAGGAGCGAGAGCTCTGAAGATGTAGTCGTGGTGATTCTTTTCCATGAGTTTATAATCTAGTCAGGGATAAACCGTATCTGAATCCAAGCACACATCCTCCTTTGTGGCAGTATAAGGCAGTATGTCTTCAGTGCCAAGTGTGCACGGCGGAAGGGGTGATGCACAGCTGGTATGGGCAGGAAGCTTCCAGGGAGGAAATGGAAAACACTTTGGGGTGCAACTGAGTAGGCTGGCTTGGCTGAAATAACAGGTGTGTGTGGAGGCATTGGACAGTGGCAGGTGGGAGCATATCATAGGAGGTTTTGACTCTTGACTGAAAAAGTTTACTCCGAGCAGTGGACAGTGGAAACTACTGAACAATTAAGTGTCCAAGCTGTGAGTATCTTAGTTCCAAACCGAGGTGTGAGCTCTGCTTCTAGATGAACCTGGTGGTGGTTTGCTAAATGACAAGAAACTTGAGACAGTGAAACCAGTTGCCACAGTAGATAACAAGGATCTAAATTAAGCTGGGATGGTAGGAATGAAGGAAGTTTCTCTTTCATTCGATTTAGCCTGTGTGCTGTTGTGCTCTTACCATGTGCTAGATGCATGCCAGGCAAGGCAGGGACTGCTGCCTGCACTCCTGAAGCTTATACTCTAGAGACAGATGGGCTGCACCTGGTGCAGAAGACTCTACCAGAATTGCTGACCTAAGGGATTTGGGTTTCAAGGGAACTTGGAAGCACCAAAAAAGAGGATTGTAAAGTTTCTTTTGGACTTGGGGGCCTTTAACAGAAAAACAGAAATTAAGAGCAGTTGTTTTTGAAGGGCTCGGATATGAGAAATTTGATTTTGGGTTATTAGGTTTAAGATAAAGGAAGGCTGCTCAAGCTGGATTTTTCAGCAGTTGACAGAAATGAATGGCTCTATTCAGGGTGAAAAATCTGGGCTCTGATCAGGACTGAAGTCTGGGCCATCGATAGAGATTTAGGCATAACAGAGAAGCAGTGGTTGAGGCTGTGGAGATATTTGTGATTTTCAATGTTAAGGATTTAGGAGGAAAAAAGGGAAAACATCTTTTGTGTTGTCTGTTGTACTCAGTTTGCAGAGAGCGAAAAGGGATTTAAAAGACATTTGTGCTTTCAGCGAGTACACATTTTGGGGACCTAATTGTGTTCCAGGCATTGAGCTAGATACTGGGGATAGAGTAACAAGACAATATCCTCTTCTCATAACATTAAATTAACAGTGTATTAAGGAGATACATGTGAAAGTGGCCCTTATTCGCCGAGTTACTATGCTACTATTGGAAAAGATGAGAAGGGAGTGTAGGGCCTAGGTACCCTAAGAATCTGGTAGGCACTCAACCTGCAATCCCCCGTTCAGGGGGAGGTTAGGTACACAATTAATTAAGAAGGAATTCTTGTAGAGTCCGTGTTCTTGGCCTTGGGCCCAGGAGTTGAATGTGCAGTCTCTGTAGTTACTTCACCTGTTGCCAGTGGACTTCTCTGAAGTGGCGTTCAAAGTTGTTCATCAGCCTCACAGGAGAGGATCAGGTTGAAAAGCAGAGTCAGTTGACTACAGTGAATGAGAGCGCTGTTACTGCACGTCAGAAAACATGGCAGACTAGAAGGGTCTTTGAATTTGGGATGGCTTTGAGAAAGGAGGTAGAAAGAAGCAGGAAGCTGCCAGAAGGGAGAACTCCTTGTTTCCTGGGTGCAGCATTTCACTTGCTCGTTTTGGACAGACTTGGGAGCTGTTTGTTCCTCAGGGAAGGTTTTGCCCAGCTGCCACATCTGGTGTTGAGCAAGGCATGGCTTCTCTTCCTCGTGGTTCAAGCTGCCTTTATTTAGAAACTGACAAAAGGTCCCTTGGTGAGTTTTTCACTGTCGCAGTCCATCTAGAACCTTAGATGGTGGTTGGGTCCTTTTTGGAGGAAGAATTGGGAGGTCTCCTCACACATGGGTAAAGCAGAGCAGAAAGACACAGGAAGGCAGTTTGAGGTGTTAGCAAGAGTGGTGGCCAGTGTGAAGACTAGAGGAAGAATTCATCCAAAGCTCTCGGGGAGGCTATATGACTTAGTTGGAAAAGCTGGGGGCTTTAATCCAGACAAATTTTGATCTGAGTCTGTCTTCCAGCTAGAGTGAGGTGACCTTGAGCAAAGTCACTTAACCCTTTTGACTTCAGTTATCTATGAAACGCGGAGAGTGATATGTATCTTGAAGAGTTGTCCTAAAAATCAGATATCATCTATGTAAAGCACTGGTGCCTATAACTTAATAGATGCTTTAAAAAGAAGAAGAAGGAGAAGAAGAAGAAGAAGAAGAAGAAGGTGGCATCTGGTGTAATTATCCTTGTCTCCACCGCTGGAGGAATAGAGCAAGACCACAGGATCTGAAAACAGGTTTCCTGGGTTTGCAGTCCTGGATTTCCCACTTACAAGCTGTGTGATTTTAAATGAAGATTCTTGGTTGCCTCAGTTTCCTCATCTGTAAATTGAGGATAATAATAGTACCTGTCTTGTGGATTTGTGTAGGAAAAACCAGGCCCAGGTTGGGAGGGGGCAAGGTCGGGGGGGCCTGGAGGCTCAGGAGGCAGCTGAACCCTCCCAGGCCCCTGTGAACCTTTGTGCTTTCTCGCGCCTCTCTGGCTTGACATTGGAGGCTTCAAACTCGTCTCTAGTGGTGGTCTCATAGTAGTCACGCCGCTGCTTTCCGCGTTTTCTTGCCTCAGTGACGCGGCCCTTGTATCCCCTACCTCCCTTCTAGGCCCAGGTGGTGCACTCACACATGCGCATGCCCGTGCTCTTTGGGCCAGGTGCTCCTCATTAGGGGTGTCGGCCATAGAGGCTAGTGGTGGGAGGGTGTCAAAAGCCCGATTTTAAGCTCACTTACCCTACAGTTTGCTAATACTGATTAAATGAATTAATATATAAAAAAGCTTTAGGACAGTGCTTGGCACACAGTGAAAGATAATAGCAGTGGCCGTCATTCTCTTCCTCTGGAGCTGGACAGCATGGCGACACGAGGGAGAGCTCTGGTAGATTAGACGCACTGCCTGTTCCCCGTGCAGCTAACGCCTGGCCTATCTGGTGTTGTGTCCGTCTCCATTTTCTTCAGACTACTACGGACCCTCCTGAATGACAAACTCATCCTCCCTCCTGATTTTATGATTATGGCTGCCCCGGGCAGGAAGTGTGCAATTATATGACTCCATATAATTGTATGACCAGCCCCTATAAACTCATCAGTTGTATATTTTGGCCTACAAGGTCTCCTGTGTTCAACCCTGAAGTGTTACTTTTAGATCCAGGCTCAAAAAATCCAGGGTAGGAATTTTGTCACACAGTCACCCTCTGATGTCCTTGTCTTCACGTAGGTAGCAGTTAATACTAATGACCAAATCACCAGGTTTCAAAAAGGGCATCATGCTCAGGCCCACAGGTCCTGTCTCTAGCCTGGGTGAATAACCCCCCTCACCCCCCGTCCTGTGGAGCACCCTGAGCGGCCAGCATCAGACGAGCTGACCCGCACCGCACAGACCTGTCGTGAGCGTGAGAGAATGTGGCTTACTCGGTTCTTTCTCTCACAAGGCCAATGGAAGCCCCCAGAATTCTGCATTCATGACTTCCTAGCATCCATGTGGGCAGGGGAGGGGAGAGGGCCGTTCAGAAACAAGATGTGCCTTTACACAGTTGGGAGGATGTCGGCGACTCCTGCAGGCTTCCTGGGCCTCCTCGGATCTGCCATTAGGATGTGAGCGGGCCACACCTGAGGCTCCAGCTTCTGGAGCGCAGGCGGCCGGGGATCCTGTCCCTGAGCACAGTGCTGGGTGGAGTGACCTTTTCATATTCCTTTTCTGGACTCTGGTAAGCCCATAATTTTGCAGTAGTAGACACAGGAAGCGATATGTGACTGGTTCACAAGATCTTTAATTCTCAGGAATTCACAGCCAATTAAATGAATTGACTTTGATCCAGTTCTCTGTTGAAGGCAGAAGCCGTGTCATCCTTATTGGGAGCTGACTGTGTTAAGTGGGAGGGTTTACAAGATAAGAAGAAAAGACAGTCTCTGCCATAAGGACTTTCATAATTGAAATGGGGAAAATCAGACAGGCTGAGAGAGAATAATAACACATGTGTGCATGGGCACATGAATCTAAAAATAGGACCCGATTTAAAGCAGGTTCAGTAGTCCTGGGAGCGCAGGGGAGGTGGAGGGCTTGGAGGAGAGACTTGTACTGGGCTCAGCCAGGGAAAGGTAAAAGATAGCACAGTGATGTTCTCAATTAGATTTGGTCCCAAGTTAATTGAACTAAAGACTTTAATGTCTGATTCCTGCACTGCACAAAGTATCACACTGTGAAGAGAAAGTCATGTGGGAAGAGCTCGGTGTTAATGAAGGATTGAGGAAGGATGAGGACAAAGTAGGGTTTGGATTTTTCAGAGTTGAAAAAGGATCATCCTTTCCTGCTACCTCCTTTTTTATACACTCCTGCCAGTCGTTACCACTCGGGTTTTAAATTCAGGGGGGAATCAATGAGCACAGCTCTGCTTCCTAACCTATTTTGGGTACAGCTGGTTAAAGAGCCAGGATTAGAAAAGGAATCAAACAAACTGGGATTATCTTCAATGGTCGGACTCTGAGCTGGGTTTGCAATTTCTGCCTAAGCAGTTGGGACAGGGCTTCCTTGCATGAAATTCAGACGCCCCTCCCTGGCAGCCTCCCCGTCAAAAGTAGAGGTTGCAGAACCAGTCTGGCAGCTCTCAGCCTGAACCCTTGTAAACAACAGATGTTCATAACCAAGTTCTGGGGGGTGGGGGTGGGGGTTTCTGTTGATACTTGAAATTCTTTCAATTTACAGGCAACAGCTCCAGGATTTAGCAAAAGAAGGAAGTTGTACAGAACGGACTCTGCAGCATGCAGGTGGAAATGATGCCTCAGACAGTTCCTTTGGAAGACAAAGCACAGGCTCTCCAGTGCGCAGACAGCCCAGGAAGGCAGGCACAATTAACAAAGATTTAGCCTCTTAGCTGTAGTGACTTCCTGCCCTCCTCCCCAGCCACCTCCTTGCTTCTCTTTTCGATGGTCAAGGTTGGGAATGTGTGCCCAGCCCTGCCACAGCCCCCATACATACGGACAGCACCTCCTGAAGCCACCCTGGTTCTTAGAATGTACCAGTCAAGGGGATATTGTTAGGGACTTTGTCTAATCTTCCTGTATGTTTTCAATGTTGGTTTTGCCAGATCTCTGTTACATTATTAACTGGAGATGGGTGAAGATCATGTGGCTTATTAAGACCTCAGTGCTTCTGTTACAGGGCAGGAAGAGGGGCACCCCAGAACCCCCAAAGCTGCCCATTCTAAATAGGTTCTGCCATCACCGCATCAAAACAAAACATATAAGACCTTCAGTGAAAAGAAACTTTAATATAATTAGCGTATAATAAAGAAAAGACAAAGAATATAGTTTCTAAATTAAGCACCCAAAGTTACCCATCACCTCGTGGGCAAAAGTCCACCCAAATGGGACTGGCCCAGAGCAAGGCCCGAAAGCCTGCCACAAGTCTAAATCACCTTTCAGCAGGGACCCATAGAAAAGGGTCAGAAACAGCCAGACAATTCTGGGAGGAAAAGAACAAAATCAAGATCAACGTTGCCATTGTCACCTCCCCACGGGTCTCTCGCCCACATCTGCTTCAATCAGTCCAGGCCAGTGCAGCTTCTTCACATGTGTCTCTGCTCGTTGTGCTTCTCCAGGCTCTCCATCCTGCTTCCTTCCTTCTTCTGTCCTCTCTCTCTTCTTCTCCAGCTTCTTATCTCTCCTGCTCAGCTCCACCCTCTGTTGGGTGGGGCAGGCAACCTGGAACATGCCCTTTTTCCTGGGGACCACCCTGTTACACTTCCTCCTTTTTCATCTCCATTCCACTCCCTGCCCTCAAACACACATACTGAATTTCCAGCCAGATGAGGAGTGCTCAAGAAACGCACTTTCACAAAACAGTTCGGGACGTCCTCTGGAGAATATACGGAATACATCTTCATATAACACGTTTTCAGTAGGCATTTTGGGGTACCAAATTAAAGGGAACTTCAGAAAGGCTCTCACCTTTAGTCAAATAAAATAGATGATTTACCAGAAATGAACCTGTTTTCACATCACCCTAGCTAGAAGGGATTGTCCTGGGAATCATTGATAAGATCACTCAAATTGTTTTGGGGGCTAAGAGCAACTTTGTGCTATTATTACTTCTGAAAAACCAGTTAATTCCTAGCCCCTTTTGTCCTTCAGCTTGGAAAGCTTTGGTGAACACCTCTGGCATATGAGGTTACTTCATCCTTCAGCAGATAGTCGTTGAGCACTTACTCTAAACCAAGAATTAAACACACAGAGAAAAAGAAGCCACTGTTCTAACTCATGAAGGCTACCATTTAATGTGAAACACTTAAGGTGGAGAGAGAGAGAGAGAGAAACAAGGTGTAGAGTTTAAGGTTAAGGAGCCACAATGTTGAGCGACCCTTTTAGTCACCTGTGTGTACATGTCATCAGTTGAAAGCACTTGGATTCATCATCAACAGTGACCAGCAGGTTCTGGCAGGTTCTCGGTCACAGCGCAGAAGACCCAGCCCCTGTCCTCAGTGTGCCTGCGGAAGATGAAGGTTCAGGAAAAAGATGACACAAAGTAGCGTATATTCACTGCCAAAGAAGAGGTGGAAGGAATGATTCTATTTTGTCCAGAATAGAATTTACATTTTTTGACATCATTTTTGACTTAAGAAAAGTTACAAAAATAGTACAGAGAATTTCTATATACTGTCTACCCAGATTGTGCTCCCCCCTTGTTAATTTGTTATAAAATTTGCCTTATATTTCTCTTTTTCTCTCTGTGCACAATGCATGTACATACATGTTTTGTTTTTCTGAAATACTTGAGCATAAGTTCCAGACAGGACGACCTTTTACCCCTAGATACTTCAGTGTGAATTTACTAAAAATAAGGTTATGATATAAAAGTACAGTTATCAAAATAAGGTATAAATACTGATACAATAACATTACCTAATCTTCAAACATTCAGATTTGCTAATTATTCCCGAAATATCCTTTTTGGCAAAAGAAAGCCCAAGACTCTGCATTTCATTCAGTTTTCTTTAGTTTCCTTTAATGTGGAATGGTTTCCAAGTCTTTGTATTTCATGAATATCAGCATTTGGGAGGATTATCAGCCCAGATTTGTAGGATAGCCCTCACTTTGATTTTTCTGATGTCTGATATTTCTTTGTAGTTAGATTCAGATTATCTGCTTTTGGCCCGAGCACGACACTAGTGATAGGACATTTTTTCGGGGCACTTCCTGATCATTTGTACCATTACTGGTGATACTGCTTTGATGATTTGGTTAAAATGGGTTCTGCCAAGTATCTCCAACATGAAGTTACTCTATTTATGCTTTGTAATTCACATGTATATTTTGGAGAGACATTTGGAGACCATATAAATATTGTTATTCTTCAAACCCTGTTCCCACTGATTTTAGCATCGATTGATGATTCTTGCTTGAGTCAGTTTTTTTAAACAAGTGATTATCAATTTATTGAAAAGGTTGATTTTAGCATCTGAGTGGCGACTGCAGCTTCAGCTCCCAGCCCCTGTCTGCCAACCTCAGCAGGAACCCGCAAGCCAGGGACAGTCCTGTGGAGCCTCATCCCTCCATCTCAGCCTTGGCAGGGCCTCTGAACTGGGCCTTTCCCTTTGAGACTCTTTTCCTTTGCGCATCTAATCAAGTCGGCACACACTTTCTCCAAAGGTTTCCCTTTGCGGCGGGTTAGTCATTCTGATTCGGTGAATCGCTGCCTCTGGTTTCACCACAGTTTTCTGGCATCTTTATTATTCTTTAAAAAGATTTATTATTTTATGCACACAAGAACTGGAGTGTAGGCTAGAGGTGCAGGATGAGGGGCGGTAAGAGGATTCATCAGAGACAAAGTGGGGAGCAGAGCAGGTGGATCTACTGAAGTACACTGCTGAGGGGAGCAGCGGGGAGACAGGAGAGGTTTACTGCGCCTTGTGGGTCAGCTCCTGGCCAGAGATCAAACTTGTGCTGTAGTGGCTGCCAATAGCTTGCTAGCTCTGTGTCTTTAACCCCTGCGCCACGAGGAAGGCCCATAACCAAAGAGAGGCTTGCTGACTGACTTGTTCCTCGGTGAGAGAGTGCAGCGGTGAGTCAGGACTGAGCAGTGCAGGAGAGCTCCCTCCTGTGCAGCAGGAGTTACTGCTTGAATCCATTGTTCTTCTCCATTGGCAATAATTATCAATTGTTATATAATTATAAATATTGTTGTGATAGTAAATATTCTACCGTAAGGAAGATCTTTTCATCACTCTATATTTTTCTGGTTGTCTATATTGCTGCACTTAGGTTCTGATTTTATTCAACATGTCACAGCCCTTTATCATCTTTACTTATTTTAATGTCCATATTGTTCTAGAGTTGACTAGTGAAGTCCCTTCTGCTGGTGCCTGTGTCCAGTGTACAAGGCTTCCTCTGGTTCTTTTCTTGCTTCAGCTCTGGAGCCCTTTCTTCAAAGAGCCCTGGTCCCTTTTAATGGGGAGTGGTCTGTAGAAGCCAGGAACGGGGTGTGCTCGTTGTTATAGCCGTACCATTGTTGATAGCCCCTTTGAGCAGACAGGGGCCTACATCTGTAGATGGACACGTCCACATACACCCACGTGCCTATTGGTCTACATGCTTATCTGTGCTAAAGCCTCTCAGTTAGATCAGCGCAGTTAGATCTTCACCGCCAACCCAGCACTGCATGTTTCTTTCTGGTTTCTCCCCTTCATATATGTTTTATATATATATATATATATATATATATATATATATATATTTATTTATATCTTTTACATTATTGTGTATTCCCCGAGGGTTACCCACCACCAGTTCACCCATGAACCATCACCATAGTCCCTCATGTTCTTTTCTCCTCTGTTTTGAGCTCTTATCCTCCTCCTCCCTCGCTGAATATCTCTCATTTCTGGTTGCCTGCTAGTTTTTTGGGTTTTGTTGTTGTTGTTATTTTCTCCTCCTGATCTCTTCTTTGGTTCCCCTATATTCCTTCTGTAAGTGAAACCATTCAATATTTTTCTCTTTCCTTCTGGCCTGTTTCACTAAGCATGATCCCTTCTAGCTCCATTCATGTTGCTGCGAATTGCATGTGTTTATCTTTTTGATTGCTGAATAGTATTCCATTGTGTGTATGTACCACATCTTCTTGATCCAGTCTATTTTTGGGCATTTGGGTTGTTTCCATAGCTTAGCTATTGTAAACAGTGCTGCAATAAACATATCCCCTTCATATATTTTAACTCAGTTCTCAGAATAGTGAGAAACCTGGCTCTCATCATCTATAATCTATTTATTTATTTGCTCAGTCCTAGGGTATGTGGAAAGCAGTTTCAGAATTGCCAGCCCATCCTCTAGGAAAGACTAGATCTCAATGCCGGATTAGGTTCTTTCTGTTTTCAGCCTGGGGAACCTGATCGCAGTGTTCAGAAGTTAGTCGCTACTTTCTTCCCAACCCCCAGACCTTCCATGTGGCTGTATTATTTGTTTGAAAGACAATTCGGCTACTGTATTTCCATTTGGATTGACTTTTTCCCCCTCCAGAATGAGGTCTTGGCTGGTATTTCTCACTGTCACGCCTTTTATTTTGACTGGCGATTCAGCATCCTCGAGAGAACTGAGAGAGAGACCTGACCCAAGTTAGGGCATTATTGGGACTCAGTGATGGGCCCACAGGCCAATGAATGCTCACCAAGGGTCATCCTGTAGCTTTCCCCCCAGTTTCTTGGCCCTGGGAAAGCTGCCTTACAGCCAGCGTCTCTCGCATGCTCCCTGCCCTTCTCGTTGTGTCACCGCTCCTGAGCTTAGGAAGCCAAGACTAGTTTTCATCGCAGCTCTAGGTGTGATTGAGAAGATTGTTTTCCAGCAGCTCAGGTAATATTTGGGGCCTCTGCATGACCTGGACGTGGCCCCTCGGTGCCGAAGTCTCAGCGCCTCCTCACTGCCTTGCGGTCTGTGCCAGCTCCCTGCTCTGATACCCCTGCTCTTTCTCCCCCCGACTTGCCTCGCTCAGCTGCTTTGGCCTCTTGTGGTGACTCTTTTGCAGCAATTCTGAGCTGGCCTTTTTCTCCTCTCTGTCTGGGGATGGCTTCCAGATTCCCCTTCCTCTGTCCCATTTAACCTTCTTCTTCAGTCTCCCACACACACATTTTATTTCTCTCCTTCCTCCAGACACATATAATATGGTCAGTGCTGCTGATTCCAGCTGTCCCGACTCTTGCCTACAGCTAGAGTTAAAAAACAGATGGGCCCAAAGCCTCCTAGATGCTGTGCCAATTTCCACCACATGAAAACAAATTACTGAAAAGCATCAGGAAATTTTAGAATCGTTTTAAGGTTTGATTCTCTGTCTTCTCTGTGGTCCTCTCTACTCCCATCCCTCCCCTGGCCCTCTCTTTAAGTAATACCACTTTTCCATCTCTTCTTTGTATGCCTTATTTGGCAAAGACTGTTTTCTAAAACGTTTGTCCCATTTTCTTACTTTCTGCAGGCAGCTAAGTTTACCATTGGGATGAGACTGTTTTGATAATCAAACTGAAGCTGGTGTTCTTTTTGTCATGGTCTGTTCCTCTTTGATTCTTATATCAGGGGCTAAAGAATATCTTTGCCTTTGTTCTTCTAGAAGCTGGGGTCTCTGTGTTCTTTGGGTACATTTGCAGGCCAGAGAAGTCACCAACTTGGGAATAAAGTGCATATTTCTCTGTTGACTTTATCAGTAGCAGGGCAAAGAGACACCAGTGCCATGGTCCCCCTTGCTACTGCTGACGCAGAGCACCTTCCTCAGAAGTAGTGGCAGCGTGCCCACACCCTCCCTTTCCTCATTTTGGAATCTGCTAACAGCTTTCTCTCAATGTTCTGTAGAACATTAACTTCAACATTTCTAATCACCCTGAGTATAGAGAAGCGAAGCGCCATGGTGGGACTACTTATTTGAAGGTGTATCGTGGAGAGGCTCGCAGCGGTTCTAGGACTTTCGGGAGAAAGTTGTTGGCACAGTAGTTATCAGGTACCCTTGTGACCAGAGTTTTAAACACTGTAGGAACTGTTCTCCAGAGATGTCCTCAGAGAAGAGGCTTCCTGAAAGTCAGGGACCCTGGACTCAGGCGCATTATAGTGTGTGTGCGCATGCGTCCTCCTGCCTCCCCGCTCCTCTGCCAGGAATTCTCTTTCAAGAATATTTGAAAAGACTCCCGGGGCATGTAATCACCCAAACACATTTACGAGAAATATTTTAAACTGCAAATACATCCACACAGATATCTTTATATTTTTAAATAAATCACTGAAAACAAAATTCTCACAAAATAGTACCTATAGATCTTTATTCTAAGTGGTAAACTCTGGTATTTTCTACTTAGTCTGTGACATTCTGTTCCAGTTTTACTTTTTGAGAAATACTAGGTGATGACTTAGTAAATTAATTTGTTTAATCCCATTTATGGCTTATATTCCACAGTTAGAAAAATACTGCTTTAAGAACATCAGGTATTAAAAATTTAGCGTGTGTACAATTACCTGGGATGCTTATTTAAAATGCAGATTCTTGAGCATCATTCAGTCCTAGCCAGCGAGACTCTGGCAGAGGAGCACAGGGATGCACATTTCAAACAAAGCCCCCGAGTGGTTCTGACGCAAGGTGAGTTTGAGTCCTAAAGATTCACACTTGGGGAAATTGCTCTCTCAAGGACTTCTGAGCCTGCCTGCTCCGAGACTTGAGATCACATGCGTGCTTGCAGACGGGAGACACCGGTGGGCGTCATCTTCCTCCATCACGGAGTGGCCCGGATGCCCACACTCACTCCTTAACAGTTCTGATACCTGTTATGGCCCTTGTGAAGGTGGAGAAGGAGTTAACTAGGCTACAGAATGGACAGTGAGGGAACTGAAGGGTCACTTTACTCAGTGGCTGGTGTGTGACCCAGCCCTCTAGGTACCCAGAGCCAGTCCCAAATTAGAATGGGGTGGGGTTCAAAACTGCTTTTCCTACTCCCTCGCCTTTCATGTGTGACCACATGCAGTGTGTCAACATGCTTCCCGGCGCCGTTAGGCACCAGCAGTTTTGCTCCCTCTGGGTTCATGGACCCTTGGTATTCCTGTTATGTGTTGTCTTAGAATAGCTCTGTGCTCTGGGCTTGGGCAGCTGAGCATTGTCCATTAACTCTTTCCGCACCAGGACTTACAGACGCTACCAGCTTTTTAGTTGAAATAAAGCAACAACCACAATGAAATAATGAAACGATTGCTAGTTACGGGACCTGGATTCTTGCGCTGCTCAGCCCCTTCTGTGTAACCTCAGATTCCCTGAGTCTCAGTTTCCTCATTTAGAAAATGACAAGTTTGGTCTAGACATCTTGAAAGTCTCTTCTAGTTCTGAAATTCCTTGATTCTATTTCTTGAACCTTCTGAGCTTTCTCTTTGCACTTTAAAAGTCTTCCTTTTAAGCCTCTCCTAGTTGGGCACAGGAGATTCAGTGAGTTTGGGGCTGTCCAAAAGACCAGGTGATGAATGAATAGGGGCGCAATGTGGTCTTAGCTAGGGCAGGGATGAAGTGCGCCAAGTATAAAGCTAGGTCAGTGCCAGCCGGCGTCACGGCGCCTGTGGCATCTTTGTCTTTCTGACTCTGACCACTTTGTTTTGTGGTGTTGAATGCACTGCGTGGCCTGTCAGGGAATAGTAATAGTTAAAACAGTGACCAATGGCGATGACACTGTAGGCGTGCGACACCTTAGTGTTTATGAAATTTTTCCGCCGTTACCTGGTTTGACTTGAACGTCACAAGAGCCACGGGGCGGGGCAGGTTTGCTGTCCCCATTTATTTTCTTTAACTGGTTGGAGAGATTTTGAGGCCCACAGTGCATCTGTGACTTACCAAGATTCCTTGGCTAGTGAGTGCAGAATTAGACTAGGTCAGAACTGTGGCTCAAAGTGCTGTTCACAGAGCACCACTTCCCTCACATGGGCTTTCACTGTCCACTCAGACTCCTTTGGGACTTACACACCCACTAGCCTACTGACCTGGAAATGAGCAGGGCACCTCTTATTCTAGCCAACCCTTTAAATTTTTGCCTGCAGGGCTTCCCTGGTGGCCTAGGGGTTGTCTTAGTGTTATTACTGCTGTGGCCTGAGTTCGATCCCTCACCAGGGAGCTGACCCACATATAGCACAGTAGACCTCTCCTGCCTCACCCGCTGCTCCCCTCAGCAGTGTATTTCAGTAGATCCACCTGTTCTGCTCCCCACTGTGTCTCTGGTGAATCCTCTCACCCCACCCCACCGCGCCTCTGGCCTACACCTCAGTTCTATGCAAAAATAAATAAATAAAATCTTTAACAATAAAAAATTTTAATACCTGCCTGCAAAGTAACAGCGTGTTTAATAACATGCTGTAATTTAGAACATCCAAGCCAATGGTGTACGGATTCGGGTAGCCGACGACCACTCAGAGCGAGGATAAGATCAGGCCGCAGCCGTCGATGGGCGGGATTGATGGCGGCTGGCGGCATTAATTTTGCATTAAATGAACTGCCTTACGCTGCTCCACGCTCATAGGATTTCTCCGACAGTGGCATCTGTTATTAGTCAATAACTATTAGGTGCCCACCCACTCTTGGTGATAGATGTTCATTGACTATTCCAAAATAGACCTTGTCTTCGAGAGACCGCCTTCCAGTAAAGCAAGATAAATGTCAAAGTAACATATGAGCACTGATGATGATGCAGGTGGCTGACCTGAGGACTCGTTAGACGTCTTCCTGTTAGCTCTGTAGTTTCACAGAATCAAGTCATGTTTTCTCTTTCTTCCGTGTTGTATCACCAACCATGTAAGGGAACTCGCGGTCCTAGGAACAAGCAGTCGGGAGGGGGCTTGTGGGTGCTTGGTATGCTCTGGTACCATTTGCCAGTCAGGGGGAGTTACTGGCTGTAGATCAGACTTTCCTCTCATGTCTGGTGCCAGGGAGATGCTCGTTCCGCAGGGGGTGGTTACTTCTTTGAAAATACATGTGTGGATTTCTGCGTGAACTTGTTCTAGTTTGGCACAGACAGGTATTTATTCCTCTAAAATGGACACCAGGATGAACCAGACGGTTTGTCTCAGTCGTCTCAAAAGATTTCACTTGTTTAAAAAAATCTGCTAACACATCTGTGTGTGTTTTTCCTTTGTATGTTTGTCATGTGCTGAGTTTCCGAGGTTTCTGGTGACATCCCAATTAACTGGAGAAGAACAAACAAGATACAATTGTAGAGTTGTTCACAGGTTATCCTGTGGAATATGTGGATCCAGCCACTGATGTAGATGGTTATAAATTCTTCTTAAAATGAGGAATGTATATAACTTTTCTTCCTCAGTTATTGAGCATACCTGTTTTGCTCTTTGTGCTTGCAAAAAATCGAGTCAGTTAGTTAGCTCCGACCTTTTGATGTGATCACATCATATTTGGAGGGACGTTTGAAGAGAAATTTAATATAAGTGAATTTCTAAGGCCTCCGCTCTGTGTGTCCTGTTGGGGTGCACTGCACACTGCTTGTTCTCAGCATTTAGATTGTAACCAGTGTACATGAGGAGGGTATAGTAGCCTGTGTATTGATTCCTCTCGAGAGTTCTGAAAATGCTGTCTCTGCCAAGACATGGGTTTAAACACAGGAAAGGTTCCAGGTCTGCAGAAGCCATAGAGAGGGCTGGTGTCAGATCTTCCAAGTCAGCCACGTCAGGGTGTCACAATGAGTTAATGCAATCAAGTGTTGCGATCAGGAGAAGATATGGGTTGGGGCTGCTGGACAGTCTAGAAGCAGAAAAACCAAGTCTTAGATCCAGGGGGTCTGAAGATCTGGGAGAAGCAGCTCAGAAACGAAGAATCTTGCTCTCTTTGTCCCTAGTACCCATAATAGTGCCTGGCACAGATTAGGTGCTCAATCAGTATTTATTTCATGAATGAATAAAGCAAGAAGACTTTAGAGATCAAGAACACAGACAAGGAGCCTGGACAACAGAATGTCAGAAGCCTAGGCCGGTGGCAGAGATTTGCATCTTGGGTGAATCGCTCACCCTCCCTTCCCCCACCCCGTATCTGGTCTCCTGGGGTCCAAGGCGCTATCATGAGTGATTCGAAGAAAGGTCAACTTTTTCCTCTTCCCCATAAACACGGGGTAGGATGAGGCTGGTTGAACAGAAAACAAAGTCTCTCATCTGATGTAAATTGATGGAGGCATATCCAGTTAGGGTATACAGTGGCACAGATTTGGGGGTCAGTCCCAGTTCTCTGACCTAACCCAGAGGAACCTCGGTCATTTAGTCATTCAGGAAATAGCTGTTATGATGTCAGACACGGTGCTAGTCCAGTTCTTAACTTACAAGCAGATTTTTAAGCTCCCAGCTCTTGGACATACCCTCACCCCAAGGGTGTGGCTGGGCTCCTTGGAACTAGTCCCGACCCACAAGAATTCCGTTTCCATACAGCTCTTCTCCCAAACCAAAGGGGTAATTTAGACTATTTTGAGTAAGGTGGGTAGACCACTGCTTGAATCCTTTCTAATCGCCTGTCTAGGCTGCTGAGGACAGTTTGTGGTGTTAACTTGTCCCTGAATGTTTGAAAGTTAAAAAAAAAAAATCGAAAGTTCATTTCTCAATAGATAGACTATACATCCTTGCCTTTGGCCTGTTTCCCCGTTTCTGTCTGTGAACTGGCTTACTCTGATCTATTGCTGGCAGAGCCAAGGCTGGAGCTGTGATAAGCCCAGTGATGTGTGCTCGCCCCCTCCCTGCCCACCTGCCTGTGCCTGTCTTTGAAAGATGCCTCCGGGCTGTCATTGTACTACTGGGTCGCAACTGGCAGCCGCCATTACAGGCAGAATCTTTTTCAAGTCAGTTCCCACCTTGGTGATATTTTCCCCTCTCCTTCTTTTTAACACCTTCCCCAGCAAATCCAATCCATCCTCTTGCTTATCTGGGTCAGCGAGGGCCTGATTTTATGCGTGGCACTTTCAAGCCATAAATCCGCTGAGGCTTTGCCTCTCCTTCAGTCCATCCGCTTCTGTCAGCATCAGCAAAATGCATAATAGAAAAAATAAGCCAGAAAGGCTAATGACACTCATCTGAATAAAGTAATCTCTTTGGCTCTGCCTCAGTTCATTTCATTTTTATCAAGGGGCCAGGAGGGAATTTAGGTTTAAAATCCAGCCTCCCCCTTGTCACTAGTCCCCTGTCCAACATCACTAAACGATCCTCTACTAGGCGTGCACCTTTAATTTTTCTTTAATAATCTTGGGTGCACAATAATATCATTGAGTAATATATTTAACGCATGTAGCTTTGGTCTTTTATCACATACATATGTCTATTTTTAAAAGAGAAATGGCGTTCCTCTTAGATGTTTTAATACTTGTCATCTTTCTATACAGACTGGAAGGTTTGATAGGAATTCTAAGAAAGGGGAAGGGGTGTTTAGTGGAAACTGTTGAAGCTTCTAGGGTTCAGGCAATCTTGGGCGCCTCTGGCTTCCTTCTGGTCAACCTTAGCACACAGTTCCCTGTGTGAAATGCAGGACTGATGTTCCTGGTGCCCCTTAGGGGAAGGACAACAGGAGATTAAATTCTGCTCCCCCTTGGTATCTCCCTCATGTCTTCCCAGAGACTTACAGCTGTTTGGTTAATTGCCTGTTGCTGCTCTCTTATCCCAACCATTATTTGCCAAGGGCTGTGCATTTTTAGCAGGCTGCACTCGTGACCCTTCCCCAGGGCAGGGTGAGGAGCTTGAAGGATATTGATGAAAGCTGAGTCCTAGTTTGTTTGGAAATAAGGATAATAGTATTTCTTCACATCTGAATAGTGCTTGACTGTTGATGTCATTCTTTTGCATCCAGCACTGCAGCCCCGTGAGAGGGACAAGTCAGAACTGCTGTTCCAAAAGGAAACAACTTGAGTATAGCAGTGCCCCCGCTCAGGCCATCCGGCTCCTGCCACACTGGGGTCCCATCTGCAGAGCTGTGGACGTAGCAGCTATTAATTAAATGGCACTTAAGGCCGGACAGCTTCAGGATTAGACAGCCATCTTTGAAGGGCTTCAGGGAGCGAGATGCACACTGAAAGGGCAGGTGTCCTTTCTAAAGGTGAGACGACTGGAACCAGGCAGAGGAACATGGGGAAAAGGAAGTGGAATATAGATGCCAACTTGGACCTCTGTGGAGTTCGTTCTTCACCTTAGATATTTTGTGGCTAAGTAGTTTGTTGACTGGCCGGAAGTAGTGTAAGCTAAAGGGGAGAACTGGAGAACGTGTTAGACGCTCAGGATGCGGCTGTGCAGATCCCCTTCAGGGCCCTGGCGATGCTGGGCTCTTCCGAGGACATGGGACTTTCTGGCTCCCCTGTCCTTTGACTCCAGAGTCACGACCTCTAAAGAGGGTATCAAGTTTTCTTGATCTTCCTCCTGAATAATTTTTTAGGAAAAACACTTGTGGATATTTTTCTCTGCTTTTTAGGGATCAGTGTGTAAGGAGGTTTGCAGCTGCTGAGCACATTCCTGAGGGACGCAGATCCTTCTCCTTAAATGCCCGAGTGTTACACAGCCTCAGAGTCTGGGGGCGGGGAAAGTAAAGGAACTGTACAAACAAATGATAGATGGAAAAGCTATAAAGACAAATTTCAATCTCCTCACCAAACGAAGTTCCCTTGGCTCTAGTGGCCTCAAATAAAATAAGGCTGTGGAGCTGCTAAAGCAGGAAACCGCTCTAGCAGAACCTAAATGTGCTCCCTATGAAGTCACGTCTCGTTGACTTGCTTATTTTCCAGCCTGCAGTCTGTTTCATCTTTGTTCATGTTGGCTGGGAAATCTGTCTCTACAGTATATTTGTGTTCCCCTCCTGCCTCATGCCCTTCACCTTTCCTGCCCCAACACCAGTCCAAAGTGAATGAATTAAAACACCTTGGAAAGGTAGACGATGCCTGAGAAAGCACACAAACTTAAAAAAACAGAAATGTTGCATGAAAAGCTGCTTTAATAATAAAAGAGAATGGGGATCCCTAGAAGAAACAGGTAAGACTCTAATACTAATTTTTAAAAGCCATAGGCACCTTTTAAAAATAAAAATATTGCATAGAACCCCCACATATATATTATTTATATAATATATATAATACACACACACACACAACAGCTAAAGCAGTATTTTACTACTTTAGAAGTATGACTTTATAAAGAGTCCTATTAAGAGTCAATCTGTGAGAACAAAAAAGACAGTTTTATGAACCCCCAATACTGAAGTTGGCATTATAAATCAGAGTTGCTGTTTTCTATCATTTTGGCATCCAGGTTATTTCCAGTTCTTCTTCGGGTTGTCCAATACCAGAACAATTCTGGTTCACATTTATAAGTTACTGTAATTGAGATAGTTTACAGTTGATATAGATGTTTAAAAAAGAAAGCTATTTTTTTTTTCAAATTGTGCCACTAACATGACCTAGCAGTTGTGTCTATTTTGCACCACAGATATTAATTGCATAAGCCCCAAAAGTGTAATAAACATTACAACAATCGGTAACGAGCCAGGAGGGTATTGAGCATGCGCATTCTTACTGCCAACCACGGCCTGCCGTGAAGCAGCAGCGGGTTCTGAGCCTTTTGTGGCACGTAATGGACCTCGGCCTGTGTGTCCGCACGAGACCACGTGCTCACCTGAACCCTTTACCCGGCGAGGCACGTACAGGCTTAAGTTAAAAACTAAGCTTTTGCAGTGCTGCATTCACTTAATCAACAGCACATTTTCCGTAAGTTCTGATACCTGCATTGAAGACTGCCGGGAGACAGAGAAGCTGAGCCGGCAGTCCTTGAGACAGAGGAACGGTTTGGAGTCCCTCCCACATTGAAATGGGGGTTCTTCATTGAGTGACTCTATTAAGTCACTGTTGTTTGAAATTAAAATGTGATTCTCTGTAATTTCAGAGTTTCACAGATTACACTTTTCAAAAAGCTCCTGCTCACTGAAACCAAAAGCTGTCCCACTACATGCTCTCAGGATGGAAATAAATACATGTGGTAAAAGTACTTGTAGCCCCTCAGAAGTGCTTAAGTAAATATAAATGTATTAGTGTAAAGTGATAAGCCATTTAATTTTTTTAGACTTCCACTTCTGCTTATACGTTTTATGAACTCGTCGTCGTTTACTCAGCCTTTCTTCTGAGGGTGCATTGGGATTTTCACTCTGCAGCCTTTTCCATGGTGTTTAATTGGTTTTACTTTTCCTGCCTCCACTTGTGGCTCTGTGGTGTACATTCTATTATACCATAGGTCTTTATTTTTTTTTGTCTCTCTCTCAGAGCACTTTTACAACCACTGACATCCCCAGTGCTCTACTACATTCCTTTAAGACACAGATGTTTATATATTTGTGAGATTGAATTATATATGCATGTAAACTAAGAACTAATAGAGATACCAAATTATGTTTACCCACGAGGAGCAGATTGAAACTATGATGAGCTCTGCCCTTTTTAAAAGTAAGTTAATTGTGCCTACTGAGGACGTGGATAGCTAAGAAAAACCAGCCAATGAAAATGTAAACTAGATCATGTAGGATTTTTATTATTTTTTTTCAAGTTTTTTTTTTTAAGATTTATTTATTTATGCTACGAGCTGGGGTACAGGCCAGAGGTGTGTGGGTGGCGAGAGGGTTCACCAGAGACAGAGTGGGGAGCAGAACAGGCAGATAGATGGAAATACACTGCTGAGGGGAGCAGCGGGTGAGGCAGGAGAGGTCTGCTGCGCCATGTGGGAATCTCCCCCGCTGAGCTTCGAACTCGCGTCCCCGCTGCCAACAGCTCCACAGCGCAGTGCCTAACTGCTGTGCCACCAGGGAGGCCCCATGTAGGATTTTTAAACTGAAATTGATTTGGAATCAGTTTGAAACTTTTCTTGCAGTGGAACATCAAACATCACTGTTCAGATCTCTTACCATTTGAATTTAGGGTTATTTCCTACTGACCTTTTTTTCTTGTGCTAAATGTTTTCAAAGGAGTGGATTCATTCCATGTGTCTCTCAGCTGCTGTATATTTACTATTTCCATAGAAATCTTTTAATTTCCCTGTGAACATACTATTACCACAGTAGGTGTCACAAAAGCAGTAGGGATTTGGACTGCAGAAGTGTGATGCCTGGGTCAGGAATTGGGGGTGGAGGAGAAGGCATAAAATGGCTTTAGTTGGCTTTAGTTGACTCTACTATTCATTAATTTGAAACGATGAATGGTGTGGGCTAGAGAGATATTTAATGGTCTGGTGTGTTCTGACGCCAGAGTAGGTGTGGTAGGATTATTTGTTAATAGTTACTTTACTATGGAATTGGAAAAGTCATTCTAAGTTTAATGTTGTATTCTACAAACCACAGGTAACTGGCAGCCTCTGGCCCTGCCTGCAGGAAGTGCTGACGTAAGAACCAAGTCCCTCTCACCTCACTTTCTTAACAGTAATTGTGGATAACTGGAGGGAAAGAAGAGGGGAAAAGTGAAGAAACAGGTTGTGTGCAGTGATTAAGAACATTACTTTCCCAATTACAAGACTTGGTTTTCAATCCCATTATCACCACTATTTAAGCCAGGTGACCTTGAACAAGATACTTAAACGTTCTTAGTCCAGGTTTCCTCATTTGCCACCGTCTACCTCATCAGACTGTCAGAGAAACAGTGAGGGGTAACTTTTACCTCCGAGTTAGTGGGCAGCGCTCATACCCAACTCAGTGGTAGAGGTGGTGCTTTCTGAACTCCACCCTGGACAATGTCATGGATGGCCTTCAGATCCTGAACAAATGGTACTCACTTGTGTGGGGTGTCTTTATCAATAATATTGGAGTGTTGTAGGGGGAGCAGCAGAGCGAATGAGTCCAGATTGGAAAAAATTTTCTAATGCTGACTGAATTCCCTGGAGGCCTCCTCTTTTAGAAAATACTGCTTTCTCCTTGAGGCACTGCTTCTGTCCACCAGTTCTTTTCATAGAAGTTCTGCATTTTTGGCACGTCCTGGAATTCCATCTGCCCAAACCACTTTACTTACCATTTTGTAGATTTCTCAGGGAAACACTTCACCTTTTGATAGAACATCCTGAGTGAGTTTCTCTAGAATCACAAGGCATGTTCATTCAATCCACCCATCTGCAATCAACCCACCTAAGGGCAGCTCCTTTGCCCAAATTGAGTGCCCAACCTGGTGTGAGAAGAAGCTGTTCCCATCCTAGCCTGGGGAGGCAAGAGAGGCTTATAGAGCCTCTTCAGCCAATCCAGGAAGACACTGGCCTCTTGAAAAGATTCTCCACTGATTAGTTCAAAGTCTCCATCCATAAGTGGTGTTCTTCTTCCTGAGTCTCCCCTTTAAAACTATTGAGGTGAGGGAAAGGCTACTTTGCTTTCCTGTGTGCCATCAAATGGGCCTCTGCTTTTTCTAAATCTAATTTATGGAGGAACGTAAAGATACAAAATTCCTCCAATTGACAACAGAACTCCTTTCAGTAAGTCAGAATCTGTCCAGGCGAACTCCTGGCCAGAGTAAAAAGGCTCACCTCTGTTTGTTTCTCAAACCAAAAACCAACACTGTGGAAAGCTCTCAAACACATGCCCATGAAGACCCCCAGAAGCACCAGTCCTAAGCTAGGTCCTCGTGTATGTCCACAGAACCTCCCACAAGACAAAAAGCAGCTATGTATACCAGGCCTTATCAGACTCCCCAAACCAAAACTTAACACTTCTTGTGCTGGCTATTTTCTATGCCACCGCGGGAATGGTATAAGCATTCAATAAAACACACACAACTCCTGAACTACTGGATATATTTTAATGAAATTTTAAATGCATAGAGATTAAAGCTTCTAGACTGAGTATGATCAAAGAAATAGCTCCTAATAGTTCCAAATAAATCCACCGTGGCGTGAAAAACCGGAGACTAGATGAACATGTGAATACGTGAATACGTGAGCGGAGCAAAAAGTGTTAAAAGAGGAAAAGAAGGGCCTCCCTGGTGGCGCAGCGGTTGAGCGCTGCGCTGTGGAGCTGTCGGCAGCGATGCTAGTTCGATGCCCAGCCGGGGAGAATCCCACATGGTGCAGCAGACCTCTCCTGCCTCGCCCACTGCTCCCCTCAACAGTGTACTTCTGATCTGCCTGTTCTGCTCCCTACTCTGTCTCTGGTGAACCCTCTCGCCGCCCCACGCCTCTGGCCTGTACCCCAGCTTGTATGTATAAATAAATAAATCTTAAAAAAAAAAAAAGAGGAAAAGAAGTAGGAGGAGGGAGAGGAGGGAAAGGAGAGGAGAAGAAACAGAATCGCCTTATCTGAAAGTTGGACTCATGTCTAAACACACACATAATCAACACACACACATAAGACGAACTCTGCTTGAAAACCAAACTTCTCTAAATTAGAGGCCAAAAAATCCTGCCATTTGTTCAGCAGTTGCCATCTGCTTTTGTTGATCATTGCAAGGAAGAGCTCCTTAGACTGGCCAGCTCTTTGTCCAAAAGAGAAAAAAATATTCTCAAAAATGGTTAAGAGAGGACACCAGTAAAATAATTATTTCTCCACCTTCATGTAAATCACATCAAATAGTACAGCAAGAATGTATTTGTAAGCTGAACTTAACTTCCAATCTATTTGATGTGTATTTTTGCCTAAATCCATAGGACAAAATAGCCAAATAGAATTTCTGCTGACTCGGTTGGAACTTTCTATAAGGGATCTTCGGTTGAGTTCTTAACATTTGGCCTGTCCAGGGCACAGGGACCATCCCATAGTGGCTCACCAGACTCAACCTCCTCACTGTTCCTCTTTCAAGACTGTTGTGGAGTTCAAGTTAAACAACATGAGTATAAGGCCCAGCCCGATGCCTCATGTACAACAAGCCTTGGTACCACAAGCAACCCCCACTTTCTGTTTCTGGCCTCAGGGAAATGGAGCTTGCAGGTGTAGGTCTTTCTGTTGCTTAGATTAGTGCTCTGAGGTTAGTAGATAATCAGTCATTCTTTGGGGAAACAAATGTTTTCATTAGAAGTGAGCTGTCTAGGTTGGACATTTTGTTGTTCTTCTCAGGCTGTAGAGGGTCTAGGAATACGTGTGTTGAGATTACCGTATGTGCGTAGTTGTATGAGACATGAGGTAATGGCTCAGTCCGTGAAATCAAAACCTCCTCACAACCATCTGTGGAACTGAAGAATGTTTAGTGACTCTTTCATTGTAAAGACCTCCACAGTCATCTTCATTCTACAAGAGTTGTCTTGAATTGTGTAATAGAAATATATGTGAGAATTAAGTCTGTAGTGCTCTTGAGATTTTGTCTCTGACCCTAAACATAAGCTAAGTGACTTAATAGCTAAGGTAATGTATGGTTATGCTTTGGAGTCATAATTCTAATTGGACAATGCAAAACTCTGGTTCTAGTCCCTGATGCAGTCTTCTTATTTCTGTGACTCCTTCTTACTAGCTGTGGACAGTTTTCTAATCAGTTAAATGTGGGTAACAGTAGTTCTTTTATTACAATGAAATGAAGCTTAGATGAGATAATGTATATAGAGCTTTCACCAAGTTCCTAGACCATAGTAGATTCTCAATAGATAATCCCACTTCTCCTCCTAACCCTTTTTTTTCTTGCTCTCCTGGTTATTCATAGTTTCTCCTTTTTCACCACTAATTCTTTAGAAAAAGAAAAAACTAGAGGTTACGTCTTAAGATATATTTATTTCTGGTTTGACTTGGGTGGTGGAGATTTTGTGATATGATGTTGGCCCTGTTAACAACATTGATTTTTTTTTTTTTCTTACTGTTTCTCCACAGGAAGGATCAAAATGTTCTCTCTCCAGTCAACTGCTGGAATCTCCTCCTAAACCAGGTGAAGCGGGAGAGCAGGGATCACACGACCCTGAGTGACATCTACCTGAATAATATCATTCCTCGATTTGTCCAAGTCAGCGAGGACTCAGGAAGACTCTTTAAAAAGGTATGTAGCTATTTCCAGTCACAGAGATACTTGGGTGGAGCAATGACACATTCTCGTAAATGAAAGAAAGAATCTTTTTTTTTTTTGTGAAAGAACATCTTTTTGACCCACTTACAAGGCTTTATACTGGTTATGCCCTACCATGGTTATTCTCTACTCATGGAGAAAAAATACTGAATTGCAATTTTTTGCTTCCTTTCTGTGTTGAATTCGTAGTAACCCTGGTAAGGTAACCATTTTCAAGGTATAACCCCAGGATTGGCAGCATAATTCATACTCTGCCTATATTAATAATGACTCTTTTGGTTGATTCCCTACCAAAGATTTGTGAAGCTGTTGAGATTGGGGACTCCAATCTCAGTATCCTTCAGTGTCATTTCATGTTTTCCTCTTCTACATCATTTAGTAAATTCATGTATATTTATGTTTTGGTTTAGTTCTCTTTTCTGAGTTTTCATCTTGGCCAAGGTGAACTCATGAATTTGGTTATTCTTATCTTGACATATCTTTGTCTTTGAGTCCCTGAGTGCTTTCTAAAGTTCAGTTGTTTGCCACAATTCCTTGTGTGTAAGTTGAAAACTTTGACCAAGGAAAAACTCAAAAATAATTGGAGATCATCATAAGAAATTTGTGGTTAAATTCACCTTACTGTCATCATGGAATCAGTCTCTTGGAAACCTGGGAACCTATTTTCTAGGTTCTCTAACCTGAGCTGTCAATTGAGTTGTTCATTCATGAGTTTTGGTTAGAAATGGTCGCAAAGGTCCGGCCATTGCACATGATATACCATGTTAAGAGGCATATAATTTTCCCACATGTGATAGGTATAAAGAGGATATATAGGTCTCTTCCACTGATTTTATATATAAAGAATTCATTGGCTTCCAGTTGACAAAATCCATTTTAAAAATTGAGGCCGATAACTTCAATTAAAAAAAAAAAAAAAGAGCCAAAGCTCTTAGTCTTAGTCTTCTTAATATTAGGAAGTTTTCTAGATCTCAATAGGTCTGGAATTAAAACCCAATTTCTTCTATTTATACCAAGATGGAAAAACAACTGATTTAGAATCATCCCTTTACATAATTGCATCTGTAGGGGAGCCTTCCCTGTGTCTTAGAAATAGGATATCAAAGGCACAGTCATCCGACAGTCAAAAGAAGGAAGTGAAAAATAACTCCTCCCAGAGCACAGTAACTATTTTTAATGGCCGGACTGGATTGTGCTTTGGTTGGGGCCATACCTCATTTAGCGGTCCAGGCACTTTGCAACAGCACCTTGTGGTTCCATCATCTGCTCTAGCTTGCTTGTTGTTAATTTGAATTATTCTGCAATATTTGATGAAGTGTTTATGTGACTAAAATAAATGACTGTAGTTAATCAGACTGTACTGGCTGTTGGAGATAGGTGAGAGTGACTGCCATGTGGTCTTTCACACCCGTACACACGAGATCACTGCAAGGATGACGTGTTAACCAGCTTGACTCTAGTAATCATTTTACTGTGTGTGTATACATCACATTGTCATATTATTGACCTTAAATATGTGCAATTTTTATTTAAAAACATTTTAAGAACCTTTTCTAGTGGAACCTTGGCATTAATCAGATCCCATTTCTATACCTTGGCATTAATCAGATCCCATGTCAACAGCTTAGATTATTTCAAGAAGGGAAGGGCTGACAGATTCTTCCTCCATTTTCTCTGTTCATCAGAGAACAAACTTTTGTGAGAGATGTTCAGCTCTCTAGACTTCACCCAAACACTCAGCTCTCTTACCTCTCAGCTTCAGGAGATTAGGGAAGAACCAGACCGAGAAAGTCTTCTAGCCCCTCCAGATAGCAGAGATATTTATACTCAAGGCAGTCAGATGTCAAAGCCACAAGTGTTCACGGTTCCTCAAGTGCCATTCACATTTCACCAAAGACCCAAGTCACTGGCAGATGGAGAGACAAGGAGCATTTGCCCTCCAGAAGGAAAAGCTGCCTGTGAATGCTATTTCTAGCCATGGTCTCGGAGTTTATCTCCTTTGGCTGTGTAATTCTGTGCTGGGGGTATAAGGAAAAATTTCTCATTACTCATAGGAGTGTTTATATATTATACTCCAATAAAGAAAAATGACATATGATAAGCTTACTGATAATTACCTTTTAACAAACTGAATTCATCTATGTAACTAGCTCCCAGATCAAGAAGCAAAACAGTTCAGTCTCCTTCTGCTCCATTGTAATCATTAGGGAATTGGGAATAACAATTGTTCTGACTTAACAATAGAGATTAGTTCTGTTTGGTTTCATAATTTTATATAAATAGAATCACACATTATAGACTCTTGTGCCTGGTTTCTCAATTCAGAATTTTGTTTGTGAGATTTACTTATATTGTTGTTTATAGTTGGATATCATAGAATTTTCTCCTGATCTTTATTACAACTTTTCATTAATGAACTTATAGTAGTTAGCAATATACATGGGGTTGTTTACTGTCTCACAGGGTGAATAATCTCTTTTCTTTATCCTGTGGGGTTCCAGTATAGACAGAGAACTCTAAGGTAGAATCTGGATGGGTAGATCATAAGAGTTGATTAATTCTGTTGTGGCTGAATGAGAACCTCTCTGCTTTCTAGTAACAAACAAAGAAGCATTCTCTCCCCAGGTCTCTTTTATTTAGAATGTTTTGCACCTGAAGAATTAGACTCCCACTGGTTAAGATGTAGCAATCAGGTAAGAATAGGAAGGCGTGAACTTGGCTGACCTGTCCCTCAAAGTAAAGCTTCCTGGGGATTGCTTTTGTCTGTTGGAGTAGAGGCCTCTTCATGTGACCCTTCCTCTTGGGCTCAGCTCTGTTAGTGTGAAATCTTGAGCAGTTACTTCTTCCTATGCCTCAGTTCCTGAAAGTTAAAATAAAAAATAGATGAATGTGAGCTCGATGCTCTCCATACTGCCTTCTAAAATCTTAAACACTGTAGTTCTGTGATGACAAGGAATCCTAGTCTGGGAGCTTCCTTCTCAGTTTTTGGGTGGTCTTTGTTAAATTGTGATGGGTAAGTGACAGTTCCAGAGATGAAGACAGACAAGTGAGCTGTGGGTCTGGAGAGGGGCCTAACCCAAGTAATTGACCAAATTTCTCGATGACTGGAGCTTTGTGTCAGACTGTTGTCTATAGTGGTCACCAGCCAAGGGGTGTACCAGACTAGAGCCTGATATGTAAAACAGACACACCTTTTATTGTACCTGTCAGTTTGGTCTCAGCAGCAAAAGGAAAATCCATATTTCTCTGGAGACACAGGCTTCAGGAAGATACCTTTCTCTGGTTCAGCCATGAGTCACCTGTGTTTTATGTGAATTTGAATCTCTTTGTCACTGTCAAAAGGAATAGGTTTTCTTCCTTTAAATTTTTTTTTTAAATCTTAAGATTGATGGTTCACTGACAAAAGTTATGATAAGGACCAATATTTTTTGAACCTTCCGTGTCAGGTATGGGGTTAAGCATTTTCTATAAGTTATCTTGTTTAATCTTTAAAATAATTCTTTGAGGTGGGTATTGTTATTATCCCTTCTTATGAAGGAGAAAGTTGAGACTTTAGAGGGCAAGCCAAAATTTTTTTTTGAATCCAGTCATCTGCCTTGGGTTTTATCCAGCGTACATGTTCTAAGTGTGGTATGCAGGATAGAGGGCATTTTGGATTTTCTTACTCTTTTCCACTGAATCCAGTTACAGAATTAACCTAACCTTTTCTCTTGCACACAAACCTTCAAAGGTTATGGAGGTGTTGAACATCAACATTGGCTTGTTTCTCCTACCTGGTGTCTGGACAGCCAGCAGAGAAGTTAGGAGTGAAATAGGGCAGTGTGTTTTTCTCCGCAGGAGCTCGAATCTCTGCTATGAGAGAAACAAAGACTCATTAAGTCTAAGAACTGACCAAAAATCTGGCACACCGCTAATTCAGCTAATTTGGGGATGTCAGGGAATTTGCACAATTAGCCTCTCTATGCTACTGAAACCCCTTCAGGGGTGCTCCTTGCTGGTTTGTGGTTATGTCTGCTGGGACATATTTCACATTTTGCATGAAGCCGTGGTGGGGATTCCTTTAGCTAAATATAACATCTGGAGAAAGTAGCCTCCTGTTCCCAGCTCAGGAACAGACCCACTTTGTCTAGGATTCAGGAGAACTTGAGTCCATTTGGTGCTTCTGACATAGAAGATGTCACGTAATGAAAGCTCAGTCTGTCTAACCCCCATTGGAACCAAGATTTGGGCAAATATTATTGCTGCCACCTTCACTTGTTTAATGCGGTGACTTCAAAAGAGGTGGCCAGTCACTGCCAAATCTGACTCCCAGCTCCATGCAGTCTCTGTGAGAGGCATGCTCTAACAATTCCACTAAGAATAAATGATTTTTCCTACTTCCTAGTTTAAACTGAAGTAAATTTGGGTATGCCGTTTCCCTTAGAGAAGAGGACAACCCTGTTCTTTCTCACTCCTTTCGCTTTGTTGAAACACACCCAAACATATCTCTAACTTTGCTTTTCTAGTCCTTAACAGCTGCTTACACTTAGGCTTGAAAGTTGATCAATTCAGACAGTTCTGGGATTTTCAGCTGCATCCTTCTTTTATAATATTCCAGATAACTGTACTCCCGATTTACATTTGTTACTCTAAGATTCTTTAATGTACAAGATTCTAATGTATAAGGTTGTATTGAGAAAGCTATGTCAGATTCCTGCTGGACCAGTAGTTCCCAACTTTTCCTTTGCATGGGAGTCATTTGGGAGTTAAAAAGAAATCCTTGTGACCTTGAATAGGCAAACATTTCTTAGGATATGAAAAGCATAAACTATAAAGTAAAAGATAAATTGGGCTTCATCAAGTTTTGGACTTTTGCTCTTGAAAAGACATGTTAATTAAAATGAAAGGAAGGAACAGTTATTTGCAACACATATATCTGACAAAGGACTTGTATCAGAATGTTGACTAAAGAACTCTTAGGACTCCATAATAAAAGATAAAACTACTCAAATGTTTTAGGCAAAAGATTTTAATAAACACTTCACTAAAGAAGATATACATGGCCAAAAACGTACATGATGCTCAATATTCCTATAGGGGAGGTCCAAATTACAGTTATAAGGAAATACGCTACATACTCATTAAAATGGCTAAAGTTGAAAGGACTGACAATATCAAAGTATTAGTAAGGGTGGATGGAATTCACCTGTTGCTGGTAAGACTGTAAAATGGTTCCACCACTTTAGAAAATAGGCAGGACCTCTCTGGTGGTGCAGGGGTTAAAGTCTCAGCGCTATCAATCTGGCCTGTGGGGTCAACTCCCGGCCAGGGAGCTGACCCACATGGCGCAACAGACCTTTCCTGTCTCGCCCGCTGCTCCCCTCAGCAGTGTATTTCAGTAGATCCACCTGTTCTGCTCCCCACTCTTTCTCTGGTGAATCCTCTCACCCCACCCTGCACCTCTGGCCTGCACCCCAATTCTTGTATGCATAAATAAATAAAATCTTTTAAAAAAATAGAAAATAGAGTTTCCTGTAAAGTTAAATATGTCCCTAACATATGACCCAGCAATTCCACATCTAGATATTTACCCAAGAGAAATAAAAATGTATAGCTATACAAAGACTATACCCAACTATTCATAACAGGGTTTGTGGTCCATGTCTTAATCCCTAGAAAGCTTCCCTACAAGTCTTCCCTAGAAGCATATTAGATAAATGGGAGGATCTTGTGATAGGGTTGTTAAGGTTGATTATCCAAGTGATTCCTAAAAGCCAATCACTTACAACTTTTAAGTGTCCTTGTAAAAGGGAGCTGGAGGGAGATTATAGACAAAGGAGAAAGTCCATGTGACAGAAGTCAGAGAAGATGCTAAGCCACTTGTTTTGAAGATGGAGGAAGGAGCCATGAGCTAAGGAATCAACTCTAGATGCTGGAAGAACAAGGGGTCAGATTCTCCCCAGTGCCTCCTGAGCTCAGCCCTGCTCACACCCTGGTTCCCACCCAGGGAAATTAGTTTTGTACTTCTGATCTACAGAAGTATAAGAGAGTAAATGTGTATTGTTTTAAGCAGCTATTTGTTATAGCTGCCATAGGAAACTAATATTCTATTTATAATAGCAAAATTGGAAACAACCCAAATATTCAGCAGCAGATAAATGGAAAAACCTTGTGGCCTTACCGGAGTACTACGCACAATAAAAAGAAATGAAATACTGATAGAGCCGATAATGCAGGTGAATTTTGAAAACATTGTGCTGATAAGCAGAAGCCAGACACAGAGAATAGAATCAGTATGATTGCCTGTGATCTTATATGAAGTTTCAGAAAGGCCAATTCTAACGTGTAATGGTAGGCAGCAGGTCAGTCATTGCCTCAGGCAAGGGTAGGCTGGACGGAACACTGTACCTTTGCCAGTGAAATGCTGTACAATCTTGATTATGGTGGTAATTACACAAGGGTGTGCATTTGTCAGAACTTCCACCTTGCACACTTAGATTATGTGCATCTTACTCTATGTAAATTATTGTTGGTGTGCAGATGATGGGGTTCGGTGTGTGGGGCTCTTGAGTCCCTCTGTGAATGAATTCAGCAGACATCTCCACTCTTCAGCATGTGGCAAGTTTATTAAGGAAAGGGGGAGCAAAGGAAAGGGAGGCTCCTGCAGAGACAGGGCAAGGGGTATTCATTTATAATGTTCTTTGATGAAATTATTGCAGAACTTACCGCTTTGGGGTCAGTTTGGATTGATCTTCTGCGACTGATAATCCCCTCTGCCCCCACTTTGGCTGATAATCTTTTCTGACCCCACCTTATTTAACATCCCTGAAACTTCCACAGAGATTCAATTTTAGATTAAATTAAGATCATCCCACCTCTGGTGTTTGTCCTTGTGAGACCTTCCATCCTAATTTTTCTACTCTAAGCTTCCATCATTAACATCAACAAAGTTGATTTAAAAAATAATAAAAATGCCTTGCCAAGGCCCCACCCAGGTAATTGACTCGGAGTTTTGGGATAGGGGAATGTTGATCATAACCAGGGTTGAGAACTGCTGCTGTCAACGCTCTGTTTTCCATCTCGGGGAAATCAGGAGCACGGAGCTCAGCTGCAGCCACGTGAGCCTGTCCGTCTGTGTCAGGCCATGTTTATCTTGCAGCCGTGTTAAAGCATCGAGGCTGGTTTGTCCAGACAACCCGTGTGCTTTCTTTATCCTTGGAGGGTGACAAGGGTGACTTTTCAAAGAAATCAATCACACTACTGGAGTGGAGAATGCACAAAGGCTGCTAAGAGGAGATCTAAGAGACCCAGTTAACACTCTTCTCCAGGACCCTTCGATATTGAACATGTTCTTCCCCTTGAGTGACTCAGTCACAGAATGGCCAGACCAGTCCAAGCAGATTCTTTGTCTCCCAGGAAGTGAATCTGACAGGAAGAGATTTGAAATAAAAGAGATTTGAAAATAAAAGCAATGTATGGACCCTGCAGAGCCTGGGTCTAGCCACTGGACATATTTGAGGAGAGCGGAAGGTGATAGTCAAGAGGCCTGTTCTGTGGTGTTGTCATAGAGAAGAAAAGGAAAAGAAATGGTTGCGATATTGTAGACTGGATGGAGAAAGAATGAGTTTCAAAAGGTGGTGTGCTTGTGCGCCTCCCTTTTGAGAAACGGTCTGACTCGGTATGTCTTTGAGAGGAGAGGATGGGCGTTCTTGACTCTTCCCTTTATTTCCGGGTCCGCCCTGCATCTCCACCTCCCCTGGGCCCAGTGTCTGCTGCTGACGGAATTTCCCCCACCTGTGACATGGTCGTGGCCAGCTTGCTGGGCTTGGCAGCTGCTTTCCTATTGCCTGCTTCGTCTCATTGGTAGCAAAAATCTGTTCTGATTAATTGAGCTTTATTCTTGTATCTGATGAAGAGATCCTCTCTTGAAAAAAGAATAGGCTGTGAAGCTGAGTCTATTTGAGTAGGGATGGAAGGCGGCCAGATATTTCAAAGGTAGCTCTGCTGATAAGGGGCGTCAGGTTTGCTGCCAAAGCCAACACAGAGGGGAGCTTTGCAGGGCGGGCTCTTCATGGTGTCGCAGCTTTAGTGTCTGTGACTCTGGGTCAGCTGCATCTGTATCTCCCTTGGGGCTTCTCCCTGGGTGGCCTAGGGTTTTTGTTTGCCTTTTTATTTATTTATTTTTTTTTGACTTGGGAAGATTCAACTCAGAGGGAATATGTACATCAAAATGTCTGCAGTCTTTTGCTTAGGTCAGTTTCGATGTTTGCCTTTTTGGTGTTTCAATTCTCATCTATTATTAATAATATCTATTATATAATAATAGTATCTATGTCTATATAATACTACCTATATAATAGTAATAATATCTATTATAATATTATTAATAATATAAGAATGCTATTAGTAATAATATTATGGATCTATTTTTTTAAAAGATTTATTTATTTATGCATACAAGAGCTGGGGTGTAGGCCAGAGGTGTGGGGGGAGTGAGAGGATTCACCAGAGACAAAGCAGGGAGCAGAATAGGCAGATCTACTGAAATACACTGTTGAGGGGAGCAGCGGGCCAGCCAGGAAAGGTCTGCTGCGCCATGTGGGAAGCTCCCTGGCCGGGGGTTGAACTCGTGCTGCAGTGGCTGCCAGTAGCTTGATAGGCTGAGAGTTAACCTCTTGCACCACCAGGGAGGCCCCCGTCTATGTTTCTTTTTAGAAGTGCTATGTTGAAAACATTCAAAGGCAAAACGGTACTTCAGTCTTTATAAATCAAGGGGTGATTAAGAGGATCTGAAGAACGGCCATTAAAAACACGGAGTATGGGCAAGAGGTGAGGCAGACCGACAACAAAAGTGTCCCAATAAAATCTGGAGTGTGAACATCAGCCTAAATAGGAAAGCAGGCAGTCAGTACACTTTTTACTAAATGCTGTAAACACACATTGTGCTTAAAAAAAAAAAAAAAAGAATAAAGTCAAATGAAGGAGAAAGTCTTGCCCCCAGGAGAGTATTGGGTTTCTCAATCTGCTTAGATCTCCCAAAATTCTGTGGGATGATGATTTACTAATAATGAAAAAGGCCCACTGTAAATATTACACATTGTAGTAGATGATAAATATATATTTTCTCAATCCTTCCATGCATTTTTGCAAGGGTTTTTTCCTAAACTTTTTATGGAAGTTTAAAGTACTTAGAGAATGTGTTCTTATATATTGTATATAGCTTCATGAATTTTTATAAACTGAAAACAACTATGTAATTAACATCCAGAGAAAGAAAAAAAATGTTACCAGTATCCCAGGAGTCCTTTGCCCTGCTTCCATTTATTACCCCTTGAGAGGTGGCCACTGTCCTGACTGCTAACACATATAAATATTTGCCTGTTTTTTTATATTATGTAAATGGGACCATATACTATTTCAATAATTTAAATGTGTCATTCTTCTGGCCTCCATTGTTTTTGATAAGTCAGCTGTATTCTTATTACCCTGCCCCTGCATGTAATGTTTTGGGAAATTTTGGGCTGCTTGTAATATTTTTCTCTTGATTTTTTTTCATTAGTTTGGCTGTGATGAATCAAAGAGGTTTTTATTGTATTTATTTGGCTTGGATAAATGCAGTATCTGAATATCCTGGATCTTTCCTCAGTTTAGAAAAAATTCTGACAAATACTGTTTTCTGTCCCATTTTTTTTCTTTTTTGATTCTATTTTCACATTGGTTCAAATTCTTGATATAGCCCCACAGGTCATTGAGTCAAGGAGTGTGTGGGTGTGAATGTGTGCATACGTGCATGTGTGCACACACCCTTTACATGACTTCTGAAATATCAGTCCTTTGTTTTGTTGCATCTACATTTATTAATACTATCCAGTGATTTTTAAAAACTTCGGATATTTACCCTTTGCTTCACAAATCATTTGGTTAAATCATATTTCACTTTTCCTAGTATTTACTCAAGATGAAACGTCCAGTGATAGGTAAATTTTAATTGTCTGCACCAATTCTGGTCTTCGAGACACCATAGAAACCTAGGAGCGCCTCTCTTCGTCATTTCAAGAATTCTAAGAATCATCTTCTTGGTGAGCTAAGAAGCTATTCCTATCCAGGAATAGGAATGAAAAGGAACGTTTTTGTTTTTAGTTTGTGTGCCCTTTGATTTTGAAGCAAACAAAAACCTCTTCAGTTTAAATTTTTTTCCCCAATTGTAAAGTGTGTGTGTTTTTTTTTTTTTAAGATTTATTTATTTTTGCATACAAGCTGGGGTGCAGGCCAGAGGTGTGGGGCAGTGAGAGGGTTCACCAGAGACAGAGTGGGGAGCAGAACAGGCTGATCAACCGAAATACACAGCTGAGAGGAGCAGTGGGCGAGGCAGAAGAGGTCTGCTGCACCATGTGGGAATCTCCCCAGCCGGGCATCGAACTTGTAGGGGCTCGCGAAGCAGCCGCCGACGGCTCCACAGCTCTGCGCTTAACCCACTGCGCCACCAGGGAGGCCCATGTGTGTGTGTTTTTTAAGACATTATGGGGAAACAAAAATAATAAAAAGAACTAATGATTACTTGGTTCCACATCCTTCTAATCTTTTTTCTAAAGCACAGTTTTGTTTTTTTTTTTTAAATTAGGATTATATTGTTCTTTTAAGTTTTGTGTAATTTTTTTCATGTTTTTAACTGAACATGTTTCCTATGTCTTGGTATCTTTTCAAAACGTTGCTTTTAGTTAATGTATAGCCTCCTGTCTTCTGCCTAGTTCACCGCTTACTCAGACATTCCTCTGGTTGCCTGTAGTGTCTCAGCTGTCCTGGACCATGTTCTGGCACATTCAGAAGCAATCCAGAATCTCAGCGGTCTCTTCTTTGGAAGTCACTTGTTTTCAGGGTGACTAGGTGACCTGTGCTTTCATTTGGCAAAATCTCACTTGAATTTTATATAAGGCAAGAAGGGAGGGTTTCCCCCATCTTTTCCTTTCTCTATTTCTTCCTCTTGTATCTTCCTCTTATCTCAGTGTTAGCTGGGAAACTAGTCCTCAGAGCTGTGTCTGAACCTGGGCCCTTTCCCCACTCTCGGTTTCAGTTTCCCCATCCTTACAGTGAAGAAAGTTCTTCACAACCTCACTCTTCCTTCCCAGAATGTTAGAGGAATCAATAAAACCGGGGAGGAAGTGCTGTGCAGTCATCATAAAGACAGGAGGTAACACATGTTGGGCAGTTATGTAGACAGGAGCGGCTCTCACGCTCTTGATGGGAACGGAAGGGGGTGCAGCCATTATGGAAAAGTCTATGGCAATGCTTCAAAAATTTAAAATTTGAACTGCTTTATGACCCAGCAATCCCATTCTGGGGTATATATCTGAAGGAAGTGAAATCAGTATATTGAAGAGCTTGTCTGCACCCTTATGTTCACTGCAGTATTATTCACTATAGGTAAGATACGGAAACAACCAAATATCCTTCAACAGATGATTGGAAAAGAAAATGTGTGTAATTGTGCACTGGCTTACCCACATTGCGGTAAACAATGGACTGTGTATGGGATGGTGGCCCCAACAGGCTATTCCACATAGCCTAGGTGCATAGTAGGCTGTGCCATCTAGATTTGTATGATTACACTCTGTGGCATTCACACAATGATGACATTTTGTAACAACACATTTCTTGAAATGTATCCCTGTGGTTAAGTAGTGCATGGCTGTGTATGTATACGGAATATTATTCACCCATAAAAGTAGGAAATCCTGCCTTTGGGAACAACATGGATCAACTTGGGGGACATTATGCTAAGTGAAATAAGCCAGACAGAAAAAAAAAAAGACAAATACTATATGGTACTCACATGTGAAATCTAAACCACAACCAAAAAAGCCAATCTCATAGAAACAGCGAGTAGAATGGTTTCTACGGGCAGTTGGGAGTGGGAAATGTGTGATGTGGGTCAAAAGGTACAAACTTTCTGTTATAAGAATAAATTCTGAGGGCCTCCCTCGTGGCGCAGCCGGTGAAGCACAGCGCTGTAGAGTTGTCTGCAGCTGAGGCACGAGTTTGACGCCCGGCCGAGGAGATTCCCACATAGCCACATAGCGCGGCAGACCTCTCCTGCTTCGCCTGCTGCTCCCCCAGCAGTGTGCTTCAGTGGATCTGCCTGTTCTGCTCCCCATTCTGTCTCTGGTAAATCCTCTCACCACCCCACACCTCTGGCCTGCACCCCAGCTTGTATTCAAAAATAAGTAAATCTTTAAAAAAAAAAGAATAAATTCTGCGCATCTGACCTACAGCATGGTGACTATAGTTAATAATCTGGTATGTGTACTTGAAAGTTGCTGAGAATAGATCTTAAGCAAACACACAGAACAGTGACTCTGTGATGTGATGAATCTGTTAATTATCTTGACCTTGGTAATCCTTCCACAATGTATAGGTCCATCTAATCATCATGTGGGACACTTTAAATATTTATAGCTATCCTTGTCAACTTCTCCTCAGTAAAGTTGGAAAAAAGCACTCTGCAGAGCTTTGTGGAAGAGCCCACATGAAGCACACACACCAGTGCCTCCCCCCGGGTCGGGCGGCCTTTCCCTCTCTCAGCTCATCTCATTCAGTGGTGTGTTGCAGAGGGGAGAAAGAAAGTGTAGAAGGCAGACTGGGAGAGCTCTCGCTTGAATCATCTCTTCTCCAAAAGCCAAGATAATCCAAGTCTTGTGCCCATATAAGCATTGCGTCCTTTCCTGCCTCGCCTCTTCCCATGACCTTGTTTTCCTTATGATGTTCATCTTGAGGGTGGAGAGTAGAAACAAAGCTCTGTATGCAGAAATCTGAGCCAGGGACCTTTGTGGGCCTTTGAGTTTTCAGACTCAGGAAAACTTCATAACCCACCTGATTCTTCTGTCATAAATTAAAAAAAAAAAAAAGCAGAACTTTATTTAAAATCAGCACAGGTCACACGACTAGTTCATTTAGTTCAACTTAATAAATGTTTTATTGTTTCATTATCTACAATTGCTTTGTTTTCAACCTGGCACTATAAAAATGCTGCAGAGCAGGCTTAAAACGTGGTTCAACCTCTTAGGTTTCTTCCATCTCAATTGGACAGACAGGTCAGAGACTTCTGAAGCAAACTCCTTAAGATGTCAGTTTAATGAATGGTACAGGTAATTAGTCGTCTGTGGCAGCATGGAAAAAGGAACAGATTCACGAGAGGTGAGTCAGGCAAGCTTCGTAGAGGGAAAGAATTTGGCTGATGTTCTTTTAATTATATACTGCCAGGATTCAATCCTCCATCCCTATCTTATGGAACTATCTTTTGACTATTTCCATATTATCTGGTGTGCCAACTTCCTCTCCTACCTCTTTGTCCCCATTGGAGAGGCTACTCATGAGACCAGCTTGACAGCAGCAGAAGCTTCCAGGTGGCCAGCATGGAAAAATATGTGGGCTGAGTCTGCATGTGGAGGACTTTGAATGTCAGCTCTTGGAGCTACTAGTCAAAGAGAGCCATTGACCATATTTAGGTGAAATGCTGAAAATCATAATTTATAATGGCCTTGGTGGCAGTGTTTCGTTTGACTTGGATTGGAAGATGCTACTTGCGAGACTACTAGTTCTTGGAGTATGGCGATGGGGCTTAAAAGATCAGGATGGAAGAAGGTAAAAGCCAGCGAGGAATCAAAATCCGTGTAATCAGTCAACAGTTACAGTGTGCGATGTGGTGGGCGCCCTGACACAGCCTGTGACAAACAGAAACAGCACTTGGTGTGTGGAGCTTATGTTCTAGTAGGAGAAAGAGACAATATACAATCTGATAAGTATTTATTGTATCAAAGGGTGATAAAATACAGCAAGGTAAAGAGGATGGGGCAGACTGGGAATATTGCTGTTTTATGTAGGTGGTCAGAGGAGGCCTCACAGCTAAGTTGGTATTTGAACTGATTCTCAAAGGAAATAAGAGAACTAAGAAAGCTGTCTAGCTTTCAAAGGAAGAGCTTTCAGACACAGGAAACAGCATGTCTGAGGCCATCGGTTGGGAGTGTGCTTGTTTGTTTAGAGAAACAGCAAGTTGCAGTTGTAAACCAATGTTACGTTAATAAAAAGAAAAGTCATATATTTATATATAATAAAGAAATAGCCAGGAGGCCTTGCATGGAGTACGCAGGAGGGAGAGTGGTAGGCCGTGTGGCTGGGGGATGGGGCCAGGTGACCTCAGGAATGGCCGCGGAGGCCGTTGGTGAGCCAATGGGGATTTCGAGCAGAGGGTGATACAACTGATGGATGTTTAAGTCAGATTTTTCTGGCTTCTGTGTTAAAAGAGGATTGAAGAAAGAGTAAGGTAGGAGCAGAAAAGGAAAACTTCCATGATTCGATAAGGCAGTTTAGAATAAATTTTACAGAAAATGATGGTAGACTGGGACAGTGGTGGCTGTAGAGATGGCGGGAGTGGGCAGCCTCAGGGGTGTGCTGTGGAGATGCAGCCATGGAATTTGCTATGGAATTGAAGGTGTCACGTGAGAAAAAGAGGAGTCAGAGGCTTGGAACATTTTGGTGCGAACAATTAGAAGGTGGAATTGCCGTTTACTGGGAGGACTGTGTAAAAGAGCCATTAATTCTAGTCCAGCCCTGTAATTAGTGAAGGATCTAAACACCAGCAAGAAGTGGCTTCCCTTAGGTTACCTAGTGAGGTAGTGCAGAGCTGGGCCAGATGCACCGGGTTTTCTCGCTCTTCTTCAGTGCTGTCTCCAGGATGCGCAACACACTTCGTGAGCTCATTTCAGACACAGGAAAGTGAAGGCATAGTAGGGGCTCAGGCTAGAAGGGAGATTTGAACATTAACTACAAAAACAAAACAAAACAAAACAAAAACCGATGTTTAAAGCCATAAAAGTGAGTATTCAGAATAAAAGGGCAGTTGAACCTAAAGTGAGGACTTTCAGGAGCCAGCAAAGGGGAGAAAGAGCAAATTTAAATGGGCTAAAGGAAAACAAGGGTAACGTGGTTTATAGAATTTAAGTGAGCAGATCAGTGACTCCTTCCTCTTGACCCTGTGATGGGACCAGGAAGATGGGATCTGACCAAATGTCAGTAGATTTCTAGTTTGGAATCTTTTTTTTTTTTTTAAAGATTTTATTTTATTTTTGCATACAAGCTGGGGTGTAGGGCAGTGAGAGGGTTCACCAGGGACACAGTGGGGAGCAGAACAGGCAGATCGACCGAAATAACACTGCTGAGAAGAGCAGCGGGCGAGGCAGGAGAGGTCTGCTGCGCCATGTGGGAATCTCCCCGGCCAGGCCTCAAACTCGCGCTGCAGCTGCTGACAGCTCCACAGCGCTGAGCTTAACCCGTTGTGCCACCAGGGAGGCCCTAGTTTGGAATCTTGGGAAACTGGTGTCTTTAACATAACCTCCACAAAAATTTTAATCACCTTTTTATCATTTCAGCTAATAATGAGAAATACAATAGCAGAGGCCTGGGGCAAAAATCTCTCCCAATTCCAGCATTGCCTTCTTGTAACATCAGAATCTGACCTTCCCAGCCTCAGCACCCATTCATAAACTGAGGGAGTCGTATCCTTCTTGCTAACTTTGCCTCCTGGAAATGGTGTGAGGATAGCAATGAGAAAGGATATAAAACTGCTTTGGAAAAGAAATATTCCATGAATTAAGGTGTCCTTCTCTAATTGACTTTCACAAGCTTTCAGTTAAAAAAAAATTCTTGATACTCATAAAACCTTTAATTAGGGATACAATCAATGTCAAACACAGTGATCAAATAAAATAGATATTTCTCTTTGAGTAACATAACATGGCTCAGTATCATTTTGATTATGTCCATTTAGACTCATATCAAATCCTGCCTGGTCTTTTAAATTTAACTTAATTTTGTAGTCACTTTTACCCCACCACAAAAAAGGTACCCTTGTCCCAAGGCCACACAGGTCTTTCAAGTGTAGTGGGGTTAGCGCTGGTCCTTTTGATGAAACACGAGGCAAGCTTTTCCATGCTGAGTTCTGAGTCATCTGTTTCCCATTGCAGGCTGAAGTCCCAGTGGAGTTTAATTTTGTCCTTCCAGTCCCCTTCACATAACAATATATGAAAAGCAGGAATGAAAATTAATTGTACCTGCTGGCATTATTAAAGTTATCAGTGCATATCCTCTCCTGGGCCGGGAAGATTAAAAAGGGTGTTGTAATCAGAGCAGATGATTTCTGACACAGGGGATGGTCTTCCTCCCCGGGGTGAATGTAAAGATGTGATCTGAGCTTGTTGCCTCTGGCCCGATACCGTATCGCTTGGGGCTGTGTGAGTCTCTGCCTCATGCACCACCCACACAGGAGGACAGGCCCCTGCTCTCTCAGGAGCTCTCTCAGGTAGAAATCAGGTCTTCTCACTGAAGACCAGCTCTATTCCAGCTGCTCATTCCTGACTGCAGGCCTGAGGGTCTCACCTTGTTCAGCTTCAGCCTGGATGAAATAAGGAATTACAGTGCTGCTCTCTGGTGATGCAGTTCAGTTTAGCAAGCATTTATAAAATGTTTTTCCAAGCAGATCTGTCAGTTCTGCCTGCATTCAGGCAGTAGTATTTGTTGGTTTGGAGAGTGGAGACCTCTGTTGTATTTTATGAACCAAAAAGATCCTGGTCTGAGAGGGAAGGTCTGACCCCCAGCCTTCCCGTGAACGCACAGTGTGACCTGACACTTTAATCTGCCTAGGACATGGCTTTGTGATGTGTATTAGAGGGTTGAACTCGTCTTCTAAGATTTCTCTCCGAAATTCTGTAATTGAGACATTCTAGACCATTAGACACTGTACAGATATGGGGTATTAGTAATAATTCTAAGTGTAGAAGACACGTTCATGTCACACGTGGCCTTTGAGTTCTGACTCTGTGCAGCACATTGCCAAGTACTGGGGAGATGGCATGGCGTGACCCCTGACCTGAGAGCACAGAGACTCCAGTGGGAGAAACAATCATGCAGATAAGCAGTGGCAACAGAGTGCAAGATGGGCCCTTCGGTGGAGGAAAGGTGCCGTTTGCCTTAAGAAGTTCTTTGAGCCTGGATGCAGGCAGATGATTGAGTGTGGGGTTGGGGGTGCAGACGTGGGGTGGAAGGGGTTTTGGGAGGTGGAACAGCTTGTGCAGGGAGCAAGGGTGTGGGGACATGTGAACAGTATTAACTGCTGGTGTTGTCGGCGGTCGTGGCTGAGCCCGGCGTGGAGAGAGATGAGGCCAAGGAGGGAGCCCAGTCTCCACGGCAAACTTCAGGAACTGGCCTCTGAAGCAGGTGATGGGAAGGCTGTGTTGTGATTTTCTCTAAACTTTCAACTTGAGATGATTTTAGACGTAGAGAATAGTTGGGAAAATAGTATAAAAATTCCTGAATACCCTTCACCCAAATTCCACTAATGTTAAAATCTCATCTAATCACAGCACAACGATCAAAATCAGGACATTACCTTTGATAGAATACGATGGCGTTATCTAGCGATCTAGAGATTATTTCACAGTTGCCCTCGACCATCCAATTTCTGGCTCAGCGTCCAGTTCAGGACGGCACGTTGTGCCTTAGTCTCCTCGTCTCTGACATCTCCTGTGTCCTCTTTTGTCTTTCGTGACTTTGGTCATTTCGGAGAGTGCTGGCCGGCCAGTTATTCCAAAGTAGAATGTTCATTAGTTTTGGTTTGTTTTAAATTTTCTCAGATTCGATTCAGGTGGAGCAATTTGGTCATGAGCATCGCAGACTTGACGCTGTAGTCTCAGTGCATTTCCCCAGGGGACTCTCACTTCACTGATCCCATTCCCAATGGTGACCTTTTTGAGTACTTGGTTAAGGCTGGTGATTTCTTAATTCTAAGTTCCTTTCTTTCCCTTTGCACTTTAATAAGTATCTTGTGAGAAGAATCTTAGAGATGATGTAAACACCCTATTTCTTCTCATATTTTGTTCACTAATTTTTAGCATTCTAGATGCTTCCTTTTTTAAGATTTTTATTTATTTTTGCATAGAAAAACTAGGGTATAGGTTAGAGGAGTGAGAGGATTTACCAGAGACAGAGTGGGGAGCAGAACAGGCAGATCTACTGAAATACACTGCTGAGGGGAGCAGCGGGGAGACAGGAGAAGTCTGCTGCACCATGTGGGTCAGCTCCCTGGCTGGGGATCGAACTCAGTCCTGCTTGGTGGGTTGTGCAGTGGTGTGCTGAGACTTAAACCTTAGGCCACAAAGGAGGCCCTTCTAGATGCTCCTTAACTGAAGCAGTTACCAGGGTAGTACCATGGACATATTTGCCTTTTAGAAAGATTATTCTGATGTGTTTGGGTGTGAGAGAGAAAATAAAAGCAAGAGCAGTTTAGAGCTATTGCAATAATTCATTTAACAGATGATGGGATTCTGAATTCAGGCAGTGGATGGAGGAATGGAGAAGATGGGAGACAAATTCCAACTATATTCAGAGTCAGAATGAGCAAGGTTTACATATTGTGCTGTACATTTAAGTGCTGGGAAGTTTCTGAGATGGGGAAATTCGTATTTTCTTTAGATTATCAGCTATCATGTAACCTGGGTTACTCTCCTAAGAATTAGAGCAACTAACTTTATTCGCTGTACTGTAGATCTCATTAAATGAAATTTCTCCACATTTTGCTTCTCTCAGACCAAATCCCTTTTGTTCTACCCAGAGCTAGTTCTAATCTCCAATGGAGATGTATTCACCGTTTGGTTATAGGATGTGGTAAAATGAAATGTTGTTTCCTGTCTGGATCCCTGAGCTGCTTCCAGGAGCCCTTTCCCTGATACCTGGCACTGGTTAGTTGGGGGCCTTCCCTCTCTCCTGGGTCAGAGTGAGTGCTCTCTGCCCTCACCACCCTGCTCGCCACGCTCTGCTGCCTGAACTCTAAGACAGAGCCCCGAAGACAGTGTGCGGCCTTGCCGTTTACCAACACCCTCATCCCATTCCGCCTGAAGCCACAGCTATAGCTGTCGGCCATAGTCTTATGATTTGACAGCATTTGGGGAAGCATTTCTTATAACTTCTCCAGAGAAGAGAGAATATGAAAGTCAGGAGAAAGAGAAGGGGAAAAGGCAAAGGATCAGTTCTTACCTTCAGAAGCATTACGGGGAGCTGTCTGTTTGAGGGTAATGAACTTTTTATAGCTTTGTAGGGGATCTGGGAAGAGCACCTCAGTTTTTCATGGCTTAGAAGCTAATTGGGTTTATAGAATTTGAGGACTTTGGGATGAGCCAAGACACTTGGGGTTGTTCCTAATCACAGACCAGTTGCCTATTTGAGCTAGGCAGGAGGATCGGGCATTGAATATAAGGTTCCTTTTGCTCCAGAAGCTATGGAAGATACATGCCTCTGACAGTTCGGAATCCTGTTGGCAAGGTTTCTGAAAATCCCCTCCTGGGTCATGAGACAATAGCCCTTGACTAGTTCTGCTTCTGATGATGTGAGCTGCTCCTCCGCTGGCGAGCAGTGAGTTATTGCGGAAGTGAGTTATGTGTCCCTGGAGGGAGACCCTCACAAAACAGAGCTGTGGTTGATGAGAGGGGTTTCACCACATATCCGAATCAGTTTTTCATAAGGTTGTCTGAGTTCCCTGCACCTACCTCTTATCCTCCTTGAGTAGATGTTGGCTGATATCTAGAGAAGCTATGAAGAAAGGCAGGTCTGAATGGGAATCTGGTTGTTAGATTAAGACAGTTGATGTTTTCAGATTCTTGCAAAATTGTGGGTGAGTGGAGACTAGAAGAAAAAGGGGCAAGGTAGTTGTGACAACCAGGTCTCTCCTCCTCCATTTTCCTTCTTCCGTCTTCCTCCTTTTTTGCTCCTGAATATCTGTGTACTTACCTAAGAAAATATTCCTAACCTCTTCAGAAAATTGTGTTAACTAAAAATAAGAATATGTCACAAACGTAGTGCACTCTTTACACCTAGCATTTACACAAAAGGTTGACATATACTGGCTTAGGGAGGCTCACCCCATGTCCTCCACTTGCTGGTTTAACCCTACATATTTGCTATTAAAGCCCTAATGCCGTGAAGAATGCGGAACTGAGTCCACCCCATCCCCAAGCTGGGACATCTTGATGAAATTAGTGTCAAGGGGGTGGGCTGGGTGTAGAGAAAGGCACAGTGACAAAGAGTGTTTTGAGGAGCTCTGTAGCGCCTGTAGAGAATGAATGTTCTCGTTAAGTACGGCCATGACCTGCAGCTCCACACATGCCAGAGACACAGCGCAATTGTCCCCAGGAGTTGGGGGTGGGGGTTATTGGGGGAGAGGCCAGCCTCCATCCCCACTCTTCATATTCAAGCAGTCACAACCTGACATGGAAAGAGGAATGTTGGAAGGCTCATTGCTGCTTTCTTTTGCCGTAACTATGGCAATTGATTCTTTGATCATAATCCTGGTTTTTGGAATGGGTCAAAAAGTGGTTTCCTTTCCCTTGGGTATCTGGACCTCCTGTTTCTCCTCTGGGTACTAAAGGAACCTCTGAAAGCTCCCATTGTCTCAAGTCTCTTTCCACTCCCTTAATTGGGGCTCCCCAAGAAGATTGCTGCCTGAACTCTGTGGAACAGTGCCCCGAAGACAATGCCTTGTCATTTACCAACATCCTCGTCACATTCATCCTGAAGTTCCAAGACCAAAGCCAAGAACAGATGGCCTCTTGAAGGCTTCCACGAGGCTGCTGGTCAATGGGAAGACAGTCCTCAGTTAACCCATGGCTCAGTTCCACCTGCACTACCACCGGGGTACTTCATAGGACGTGCTTTTGCCATTTGCCCCTTGAACTGCAAGCCATCCAAAGGACAGCAAATGGACTTAAAAACTTAGCAGGTTTCCTCTGATCAGAATGTTCTAGCAGTTTGTATGATTCTCTGTTTAACAGATGGCATCACTACCTTTTTAGCATTATATACCGAAAGGCTTTAAAAACTGATGCATCAAGAATATTCCTTTGTATTACTCCTCTCTTTCTTGCTATGAAAGTTTATAGCCTTTTATCCTCCCATTTTTTAATCCAATAAGTAATTATTGGGTGCTTATGCAGGATATTTTACAAGGTGAGGCAAATATAAATATGACAAAATAGCATTGAAAAGGAACTTGAGTTCAGATTCCAACTTCCCCATTTAATAGTTGTTCCCATGGACAAATTACTTAAACTTGCTACAGTATCTATAAAATAGAGATAAAATTGCTACCCCATGGAGTTTTTCCAAAGATTAACTGAGGTTATGACTATAAATGGTGAGCACACAGTAAGTCCTAAGGTAAATGTATTCTGCGATTACTATTTTTATTAGTTACTAATTGCAAGGTAGAGTCCAAATTTTTTTGAAGCTTATGCTGGAATTGAAGGGGCAGAAGACATTTGCATAAACTCTAATAAAGGCGGTAAATATGTTGTACCAATCCTCATTATGATGTATTCCATAAATGGGACAGGTAATGTAATCGCTTGAGAATATAGTATGGGCAGTAGCGTAAGAGTTTAGATCCATCTCTGTTGCTCAAGGAAGACTGTGATCCAATGTGTGCTAATGAAAGCCTCACTCCAGCACTCATGTATGCCCACTTTGTATTCATTGTAATCACTCATCAGTCATGGAATGCTTCCTTTCTTTTCGTTTTTAACAATTGAAATAGAACTATAAAAAAGTATATAAAAATACTATGTATTCTAGTCAATGTATACTAAATGAGTTATTCTGAAGCAAACACTGAATTAACTAACCCCAGGTTAATAAATAGAACATTATCAGCATCTCGAAAGGCCCTGGTAGCCTCCTCCCTCAACTTTCCCTTCCCACAACTTTCTCTGTCCTCTCCCACTATCCTAATTTGGTGATAATTATTGCCTTACTTTTCTTAAATTATATTCACTATGTATCCACCACGAACAGCACAGTTTTTCTGCTTTCTGACTTGATGTCAGTGGAGTTACGCTGTCTGCACTCTTTCATGTCTTGCTGGGTTTCTGAGATTCCTCTCTGCTGTTACAGATAGCTGGACCCTATTGTTTTCCATGCTGTGGAGCTCCATTTATAAATTCACCACAATTTATTTACTCACTTCATTATCTGTGGGCATTTGGTTTGTTTTCAGTAGGCTGCTAAACCAGACTTAACACTGTGAGCATCCTCGCATCTGCATACTGGTGTAAAGGTGCCCAGATTTCTGAGCTACATACTGGAGAACCTGCTGAAGCAAAAACTAGACACATCTTCTTTACTATACCAAAGTGGTTATTACTAATTTTCACCCCAATCTTAGGAGATCTTAACACTTTTCTGTATCTGTGCCAGCCTTTAGTATGGTCAGACTTTTCATTTTATTGTAACTTTAACTGTTTTAATTTTACCTATTGTCATATTGATTTTAATGATTACTGATGGATTTGAAGACCTTTTCTCAACTATTTAGAGATACTCTTTTTTGAAATACCTATTCTGCATATTAGTCCTTTAATTGATAACATATATAGGCATTTCTTCTCCTACACTGTGCCTTATATTTTTTTCTTTTTCTTTTTTTTTTTGTGTTAGTAAAAGTTCATAATTTTAGTGTGTTGCATTCATTTTTCTTCATGGTCTCTGACATATTTGAGAAAGCCTTTCCTACTCCTACCCTAAAGTCGTGAAGTTACTCCATTACGTTATCTTCTAAAGGTCTTAATGTTATGGTCTATGAACCATCCCCATGAAATCAATTTTTATACTTAGCATGAGGGAGGGAACAATTTAATTTGAAAAAATAGCCGCAGTTTCCACAACACCATTGATTAAAAATTATATCCTTCCCCCTTCTCTGTCCCACACACAGACTCACCGACTCACCCTTTTTTTAAAGAAAAAAAAAAAAAAAGACTATACATTGAAGATTTACTCTGTACCAGAGTAAATGGTACCATGTGAAGAGTACCATGTGCTCTATACCATGCTGCTAAGTGCTTTATGTGCAGTAAGTAGAGTTGTGAAGTTTGAACTGGGTTTTTTCCAAGTGAAAGTGATTTCATAATTAGAGATGGAAAAGTGAGGGGTCTGTGAGCATGGAGGGAGTGTTGGAATGGAGAGAATGGGCTTCAGTACAACAGAGAGCACAAAAGTGTGTGAGGATTCTTCAGATGGTTTTGAGTAAAATAGTTGGGCTAAGTCAGGGTATTAATGAGGCAAATAGTTGGAATGAAGCTGAGAAGAACCCTGAAGGCCTGACTAAGGAGTCTGAACTTTAGTTGTTTGGGAACCATGGAAGGTATAGTCATAGGAAAATGACCTAATTAACTGTTATTTCAGAAAGACTGGGCCTCAAATCCAGGGGGAGGTAATATCACCTGCAAAATGGTAGCAGTGGCAGGAGCAATGGAAAGGAGACAGAGGTCTCACACGTCATGAGGGAAAAGTCAGATCCCAAATAGTCCCATATATAAGACTTTTATAGATACTCAATTTTAGAACTTCATGCAGAGTTCTTTCACTTTGTGGACTTTCGGTTACCAGACACTCCCTGAGATTTGAATCTGAATTCTCAATCACTGAGGCTAATTCAAAGATACCCTGTATTTGAGGTAGGGTTAGCCGCCTTCTGTCCTTTGATGAATTGTGGTTTTTGAAAACTTCAAGTAATGAGGAACTATATTTAAAACTTTGGCTTGCTTCTCTTTTTACCAGAATGCTTTGGTTAACTGTTTCTTGGGAAGTGAACAATTTTAAAATATTAATGTGATTAATCCATATGCATTCTTTCATACAAAGCATATTTTAATACTTATTAGGTATCTGAATTGCCCTGGACTTGGTGAAGGATACATGTAAGCATGAAACTGTCTGCCTTCAAAGCTTAAACTTTTGAATTTTAGAAATGGCAGCTTAGGTAATTCAGACTAACCCCCTTTTTTTGTAGAAAATGCTTTCCCCTAAGAGACATATGCTATTCTAGAAAAGATCACCGAGGGCCAAAAAGCTGAACAGAGCTTTTAATATCCTTTTAGGGCTAGCACTACAAAAAGTGGAACTAAGGCCAAGCAGGAGAGAGCCCTGGTAAACTTCCCCAGTCTTTGGGACCCCATGGGGATACAACTTAGTAGTAAGGGTGCCCCAGAAATAGATTTCAGTCTCTCAGGGATGGAAGCCTAGCTTCAAATTTTCTTAATCTCTAATTGGATTAAGAGGATCTAGGATGACTAGTAGCTAGAAGCAATTTAAATCTCTGTAGAGGAAGACACATTTATCCTAGTGACATATCATCATAAACACTGACAATATACAGTGTTCAAGAAACAAGGGACCACAGGAGAGTTATATAGTGGTATTATCAGAATGAAACTTTAAACTAAGTGTGTAGAATATGTTTATGAATTAAAATAATAATAGAAACTATAAAGAGTCAAACAAATCAAAATGAATCAAAGACATAAATGTGAGAGTTAAAACTTTTAAAAGAAAAAATAGGTATAAATCTTGAATTTTAGGTATTAGTTTCTTAGATAATGTGATACCAAAGCATAAACAACAAAAGAAAAATACGTATTTTGAAATTCACCAAAATTATAAACTTTTTTTGAAGATTTATTTATTTATGCATACAAGCTGGGGTACAGACCAGAGGCTTGGGTCGGCGAGAGGATTCACCAGAGACAGAGTGGGGAGCAGAACAGGCAGATCAACGGAAACACACTGCTGATGGGAGCAGCAGGCAAGGCAGGAGAGGTCTGCTGCGCCATGTGGGAATCTCCCCTTCCGGGTGTCAAACTCGCATCTCTGCTGCTGACAGCTCCACAGCACAGAGCTTAACCACTGTACCACCAGGGAGGCCCCAAAATTATAAAGTTTTATGCTTCGAGACAATGAAGACAACCTATGAAATAGGAAACTATTTTTAAACTATCTGTGATAAGGATCTAGTATTCATAAAATGTAAAGAACTCTTGCAACTAAACTCAGCACAAAGAGGACCCAATTTTTTTTTTTTTCCCAAGGTAATAGGTTTGAATAGTTTGATGTCTGGGAGTGCTTGATGCCTCCATGTTATTGTAAGTGGGATTGTTTTCTTGATTCCTCTCTCCTCTACTTCATTCTCTGCATCTAAGAATGCAGCAAACTTTTGTATATTGCCACTTTACTGTACTGATTTGTTTCTAAGGGATTTTTGGTCATGTCATTAGGGTTTTTCTGTGTATTTTATCATTTTTTCAGCAATTAATGATAATTTTTCTTCTTTTCCAATTTGGATTCCATTTATTTATTTATTTATTTATTTATTTTTTTCTTGCCTAATGGCTATAACCAGGACTTGCAAGAGTAGGTTCAATAGTTGTGGTGAGAATGGGCATCCTTGTCTTGTGTCTGATCTTTGAGGAAAGGCTTTCAGTTTCTCACCATTGAGTATTATGGTAGCTATGGGTTTGTCATTCATGACCATCATTATATTGAGTTATGTTCTTTCTATCCCCATTTTACTAAGAGTTCTTATCATCAATAGATAATGGATCTTGTCAAATGCTTTCTCTGCATTTATTAATATTATCATATAATTTATCTTTCCTTTAATTGATGTAGTGACTTACATTATTTGCCTGTGTTGAACCATCCGTGCATCCCTGGGATAAATCCACTTGGTCAAAGTATATAGTCCTTTTGATGTATTACTGAATTTGGTTTGCTAGGATTTTATCAATATTCATCAGTAATATTGGTCTGTAGTTTTCTTTTATTGTGATATCCAAGTTTGCTTTTGATATCAGAGTAATGGTGGTCTCAACAAATATTTTTTGAAGCATTCCCTCTTCAATTTTTAAGAGTTTGAGAATAGGTATTATTTTGTCTTTGAGGGTTGGTAAGAACTCATTAGTGAAACCATCTGATCCTGATTAGTGAAAACTGGGGAGAGTCTTTTAATTACCATTTTAATTTCCTTGCTTGTAATTGTTCTGTTCAGTTTTTCTATTTCTTCCTGGTTCAGTCATGGAAGGTTGTATCATTTGACAAATTTGTCTGTTCTTTTAAATTCTCTAATTACTGGCTTAAAGATGTCCCAGTACTCTCTTGTGATACCCAGTATTTCTGATGTATCTGTTGTAAATCTCTTTCATTTCTGATTCTATTTATTAGTGTTTTCTTAATGAGCCTCGCTAGCAATTTTTCTCTTTTGTTTACTTTTTCAAAGAACCAGCTCTTGGTTTCATTGATTTTTTTTTTTGGTAGTTCTTTTGATTTAATTTATTTCTACTCTAATTTTTAATGTTTCCTTCTTTCTGGATTTTTGTTGCTTAAGGTATAAAGTTAAGACTTCTTTCTAGTTCCTTAAGGTATAAGGTTAGATTGCTTATTTGAGCTCTTTCTTGTTTCTTGATTTAAGCTATGTTGCTATAAACTTCCCTCTAGTAATGCTTTTGCTGCATCCCATAGGTTCTGGTCACTTGTGTCTTCATTTTTGTTGGTCTCCAGGTACTTTTTAATTTCTGCTTTGATTTCCTCATTAACCAAAGCCATTGCATGGTGTTTATTCTCCATATATTTGAGGTTTTTCTCATTTTTGTGATCGATTTCTAGTATAATAAACTTGTGATCAGAAAAGTTGTTTGATATGATTTCAGTCCTCTTGACTTTATTCTTCTCTTGTGACCCATTATGTGGTCTATCCTTGAACATTCCATGTGCACTGGAGAAGAATGTGTACTCAGCTTTTTTGGGGTGGTGTGTCCTATAAATGTCTATTAGACCCATCTGGTCTAACTCCTCATTTAAAGCTATTATTTGTTGTTGATTTTCTGTCTGGTTGATCTGTATTGATGTAGGTGGGTATTGAAGTCCCCTACTACTATTGTGTTGCTTTTGATTTCTGGTTTTTAGGTTTGTTAATAGTTGCTTTACATATTTTATTGCTCCTTTGATTTTGGTGCCTGTATTTTGGTGTATGTTATGATGCATTATCCTTTAATCATAACATAATGCCCATCCCTGTCTCTTGTTACTTTTTATATTTGAAAGTGTATTTTATCTGATGTAAGTATGGCTGTCCCTCCCTTTCTTAGGGTATCATTTGCTTGTAGGATTGTTTTCCAACTTTATACTTTGAGTCTGTGTTTATCTTTGAAGTTGAGAAGGGTCTCCTGGAGACAACAGAAAGCCAGCTTTTGTTTTGTGACCAAACTAGTCACTCTGAGCCTGTGAGTTCAGACCATTGATATTTAAGGAAATTGGTGATCTATAAATATTGGCATTTTGCTGTTTGTTTTCTGGGTGTTTTTGCAGTTTGTCTCTGTTCTTTTGTTATTCTTTTGTTCTCTCTCCTTGATTTTGAAAGCTACCTTTTGTATAGTGTTTAAATTCTGTTTTCATCTTCTTCTTTGCTTCTTTTAGGTATTTTTGTTCTGAAGTTACCATGAGGTGTGTATATAGGATTCTGTACTTAAAACCTATATTAAATGAAAGCAAGTTAATCTTGAGCTCCTCACACCTGTCCTGCTTTTTACTCTCCCCACCCACCCATATCTTCTGTTATCGGTGTCTTGGTGCTTCTAAATGAGGTTTCTTTTCATTTTATTTCATTTTATGAAAAAACTGGTTTAGAGGACATTCATTCCTTAAACTGTTGTTTGTCCGTAAAGCTCTTTATTGCTCCTTTAATTCTGAATGTTAGCCTAACTGTGCAGTGGTGTCTTGGTTGGTTGGATGTCTTTTCCTTTCAGCACATCAAAAATGTCATGCTTTAGGTAGATTCCAAAAGTGGTATTGCTGGATCATATGGAAGCTCCATTTTTAGCAGTAGATTCCCAAAGTGGTATTGCTGGGTCCTTTGGAAGCTCCATTTTTAGCAGTTTGAGGAACTTCCATACAGCTTTCCACAGTGGTTTCACTTATAGGAGGAATGTAGGGGAACCAAGTAAGAGATCAGGAGGAGAAAATAACAACAACAAAAAAGCAGGCAACCATAAATGAGAGACATTTAGCGAGGGAGGGGGAGGACAAGGGTTCAAAACCAGGGAGAAAAGAGCACAAGGGACTATGGTGATGGTTCATGGGTGAATACACAATAATGTAAAAGATTTAAATAGAAAAAATGTCATGCTATTCCTTTGACCTATAAGATTTCTGCTGAGAAATCTGCTTAGGTTTTATTGGAGTTTCCTTATATGTGCCTCTTTCTCTGACTACTTTAAGAATTTATCTTTAATCTGTGCCATTTTAAGTATAATGTGTCTTGGTGTGCATCTGGGTTTATTTTGCTTGGAACTGTTTGAACTTCCTGGATCTGAATGTCTGCTTCCCTTGCCAGTTTAGGGAAGTCCTGAGCTATTATTTCTTCAAGCAGATTTTCTGTCCCTTTCTTTCTTCTCCTTCTGGAACCCCTATAATGCAAATGTTGTTCCTCATGATGCTATCCTATAAGTCTCTCTTGTGTTTTCTTCATTTGCTTTTATTGTTTTCTCTTTTTGCTGCAGACCAAATCAATTTTAATGCAAAAGTATTATTAGAGATAGTGAAGGACCTGTCATCATAATGAAAGATTCAAGTTATCAGGAAGAAATATATATTTACTAACATAACCTTAAAATATATGAGCAAAAAAGAGACAGGATTAAAAGGAATAACAGGCAAACCCTCAACCCCAGTGTGAAATTTAATTCTCCTGTCTTAGTGAATGATTAAACAATAGTCAAAAAAAAATCACAAAGGTTTGAAAAACAATTTTTAAAAAACTTGGTCTACACAACATATGGGCACTCTGCATAGCAACTGCAGAGACATTCTTTTCAAGTATACTTGCAACAATAAAGCCTGAATTAAAGAAGAAAATTTGAAGTGCTTAGATGAGAAATCTAACCTCTGTATGTTCTCCTCACTATTCAGTGAGGATGAGCTACTGACAAGAATGAAGGTGTCTTCCTGCGAGGATGTAGATTTTTTAAAATTGTACGTAGACCATGACTGATAGGAGTGGTGGTGCATGTGCACATAGTGTGGACAAAGACAGAAGGTGTCTCACCACCTGCAGAGCTACGGAGAGATGTCCCCACTCAGCTCTCCACTCTAACCCCAGGGATAATCATTCTAATCCTCCACCAATAAAGACTTCTCAGTACCCCAGACTTGGTTACTCTTGGTCCAGCTCTGGCACCTGGAGTGTCAAGAAAATGCTCTCCCCATAATTGAACTATCTGTAACCTCTTTTTCTGTCTTGACAGAGGGATTCTAAGGCAATTCCCAAAGTACTAATACTACACAGATCCTTCCATGATTGACTTGACTGCTGAGTTCTTCTTTCTTAAAGCATTTAGTCAGCGATTTTCCCAGTGTCCCAGGCATTTCTTGTATGGGTGCTTGCTGACTCTCACTTCCTAGCAGGCTGCTCGCCTCCTCTCTCACTGCCAACTTTCAGATGAGCTCTATTAACTCCCATCCTTCCAGTCTCCTCCCAGCCTAGCCATCTGGCAGCCACACAGCCACCCCCCAGCTCCCGGAGTCCCTTTTGTAGTAGGGCAAATGCTTGCAAGCACCTTATCATTCTGGCTTTTATTTCTTTCTTGACTCTTTCCAAGCCATTGGTTGTTTTTCCTTCAAGGTTCATTTTACCGTTGCTGAGAGATTTCTGTTCTCATGTTGCCTTTCTGCCTTTGTGTCCCAGTCCACCCAAGGGTACCGTGGTCACCTAGACATCATTTCTGTGGCTTTAGCTTACTGCCATGGAGTTGGGGTGGCCACTCCCCTCCAGTATCACCTCAAGAACTGCTTTGGCATGAGGGCTCAGGCCCTGAGATGTTATTACTCTCCCACTGAAATCACTGTCCAGAAGAGTTCAAGATGGGAATTTGGCAAGAGAAGGATCACAGTGATGATTTAAGAAATGAAGACTCAGATTTGATTGTCTCTTTCCTTTTAAGGAATGTTAACATTGTTTTCAGCTTATTTTCTTAGGAATAAAACAGGTGATTCTAAGAGATTAAAACAACCATGGAGGAGCATGTAGCAAAAGAGCTGTGCTTCAACTGCCATCTGAGGTCTTGGGAGAGCAGAGGGACTTTGGCCTCTTCCCGGCGCTTACTCCATCTCTGTCCAGCCTGGTGGGACTCAGCCGTGTCCAAATTCTGTGGTTTCCTGACAAGAGGTGCTAGTTAACTGTAGCAGAGCACAGTGAATGTCCACCGAGGGCAGGAGCTGTGTCCAGAGTTCACTCTTATGCCAAAGAAAGGATTTTCTCCCAGGAACACTAGCACTACCGTGGGTTATCAAGTCTTAACATTCCAGAGCTTCTGGAAAAGCCTTAAGGAAATGACTTTCCGAAACAAGTACCCTAGAGGAGAAAGCGTCTGGATTCTATTAAATCAGAACTTTGTAATGGGCAATCTTTGTCTTCTCTGGCCTAGGTAGTAGGGAACCCCTGCCTTTGCACATTTAATTTGCGGCCCCATTGAACCAATCCCTAGCTGAGAAGATCTTTTCTGTTTGACGTACTTGGAGGGATAGAAAGTAATTCTGACTACCTTAGTTTCCTTCTACTAGCCCTTCCACACCAATTTCCTCCTTCCTACTAACTACTTAACTCTTTCCTTTCTTTCTTTCATTTTTTTTTTTTTTTGGCGCTGCTTTTTCTACTGGAAATATGCTTATTTCTTACAGTCATTGTTACTTTGGTTCTTACTGAAACTGCGAAGGAGATGGCTCGTGCAGCAGCAGTCCTGAGGAAAAGCAGAGGCGTCTTCTTCCCAGTGGGTCAGTACAGGCGCATACTCCACCCGCACCCCATCACGGGGAGTTAGCTCCAGCCCTGCTTGGAATCAGCCTCTAGAGACCTTCTCAGTTCTCCACGTAGTGATCATTAACATGTTTTGAGGGTTCATAAGGAGGCTGCTGTGGTAGAAAAGCACTCAAGTGGGTATTGAGAAAGTTCTATTCTAATAATAATAGCTAACATTTATTATACGTACTAGGTGTTAGATTCCCCTTGAAGTACTTTCCAGGAATTGTCTCCTTAAGATCGTCCTATTGTACAGATGTGGAAGCTGAAGCACAGAGTGGTTAAATCTTTTGCCTGAGGTGAAAGGCAAATTGTTTTGCCCAAGGTGATGTGATGGGAGTGAACATCGATCTAGTTGAGAAACCTAGTGTTTCAAGTAAATTCTGACACAGGTATTGGGTCTCAGACTATATAAAGCTCCTAAATTTTTTTTTTTAATTGTGACTCTTGTCACTGAGAGAGTTTAACTGTACCATTCACTTCTGAATGAAGGGGCTGCTGTGAGATTAGTTTTTATGGTGCTGACAAGCTCAAGGGATTTGTTAAAAGTAGAATGTAACTACTTTGGGAGTCAGTTATACTGAAGCAGTATCATTATAATCTGAAATGTCTATTAGTAACTTAGAAAGGCAAACTCAAAGAAAAAGGATTTGCTCTGTGTTAGCTGGATTTTTTTAAATCAGATTTCTGTTTCTGGCAGGCTAGCTTCAACTGCTAGTTTACTCTGGAGATAGGTTAAAATGAGGAAACCTCTTGGCTGAGATAGAAAAAAGAATTGATCTTAAACCAGTAAACTCATTCAAGAAATTAATTTCTGTAATGAATAATACTTTTGTGACCAGCAGAGTTGCATACTGATCTCTCAGACATCAGATTAATGTCCATCTTTCTCAGTAGACTGTAAACTTTTTTTTTAAAGATTTACTTTTATTTATGCATACAAGAACTGGGGTGTGGGGGGGAGAGGATTCACCAGAGGCAGAGTAGGGAGCAGAACAGGCGGATCTACTGAGATACACTGCTGAGGGGAGCAGCCGGCGAGACAGGAGAGGCCTGCTGCTCCCTGTGGGTCAGCTCCCTGGCTTAGGATTGAACACACAGTGTTCTGGTGATGGCTTGGTAGCGCTGAGACTTTAACCCCTGCATCACCAGGGAGGCCCAGACTGTAAACTTTTTAACTGTTTTGTATAATGCTATATTCCCAACCAATCCACAGATACCCGGCACATGGTAGGACTTCTATAAACGTTAACCAATGAACTCTTTACTGCTCACTCCCTAAAATCCAACATTTACCGCCTTGCCAAGAGCTAGTCATTGAATCTGCTTCAAACTTCGGTCAGCTCTCTTGAAAGGGCAAGCCAATTAGTTCCTGGCTTGGTTGGTCCTTAATTCTCTAATTTCTTTATTAGTTCCATAATTACAGTATAGCTAGGCTTATTTTAAACATGTGTATAATGTTACTCATTAGTGAGTTGTAAAATGAATTTAGTGACTTATGACTAACGTACAAAAATAGAAAAGAGGGCCTCCCCACTGGCGCAGTGGTTAGGCCCTGCGCTGTGGAGCTGTTGGCAGCGGTGATGCTAATTCGATGCCCGGCTGGGGAGATTCCCACATGGCGCGGTAGACCTCTCCTGCCTCACCCGCTGCTCCCCTCAGCAGTGTGTTTCAGTCGATCTGCCTGTTCTGTTCCCCACTCTGTCTCTGGTGAACCCTCTCACTGCCCCACACCTCTGGTCTGTACCCCAGCTTGTATGCACAAATAAATAAATCTTTTAAAAAAATAGAAAAGAGAAAAAATAGGAATTAGCAGAATGCACTGTACATAATGTTTTCTCTGTAGACATATACAACATATACATATATACACATACATCATTTTTAACACATAATTTTTTAACATACTAACCTACCCTATCTCCAGAAGGTAAAAAGCACGTCAAGAGGTTCCTCTTGTGGCAGCTCTCGGCCTACCTCTCTATAAAGCTTTGCAATTCGGTATGTTTACGTTTCCTTCTGCCTTGGACTTCCAGAATGTGAGATGGTGACCGGATGGAGCACGACCTTCCCAGAAGGTCACGTGGCATCTCCATGAAGTGATGCCCAGTAGTGGGAGCTTCCCTGCCTCTACACAAGCAGCCTGGGCGAGGAGAAATCTGGAAGTTTGGACCTTGCGGAGCCCCTACTCCCTGCCCCTCCCCTCCCCACTTACTTTGATAGACTGAGTTGGAGGGCAGGGAAAGGCCAGACACAGTGCCCTGCACCACCCGGCACGGCAAGGCCCTGCTGCCAGACAGCCACACCTTCGGCGCTGTCCTCCCCTCCAAAGCGGTGCAGGCCAAGTGCCAGCTCCTGAAACTTGCCAGTTTGAAGTGACAGGCAACTGCCCCCGCAACTGTCGCTCCACATCTGGTGGCACTTCTGCGGCCGCCTGAGTCTCATGCGGGGTTCATATCCCTTTCCTCTAAAATCTGTATGTGCGAATTCAATTTTAAGCTGCATTTTTTTGACAGTTGATCTTAGAAGTTATCTTTGCCGTGGGCAAAGGTGCTAGCACTGGTGGAGGGAGATATGTACTCTTGAATATTGGATTCTTTTTGGGGAAAACATAGGCTAATCAGCAGAGAACTAAATGACCCTCCTGTTTCTACCTGCTGACAGGCTGAGCCCTGACGTCAGCTCTCACCACGTGGCGGAGACTGACCTAACTTTTTAATTTTTCTTTCATACAAAGAGGGAGTAATTTTGTGCTCTGAAGTGTAGATAACCAGTTAATACCACCACCCCCAATTTGGCAGGCACCCCGGTGCTGACCTAAATAACTACAGAATCTGGTCATAGGTAATCTTCCTAAGGCAGACTGGTTTAAAACCCTTTCATCGCTGATGTTCTTTGGGGGACGCTAACAGGTGTAAGCTTAGAAAATGTATTGATCCAAAGATGAGTTGTCAGCCAGCCTGGTGTTGGCACCCCCTTCAGGGAAGTGAGGATGGGCGTTTCAGTTCTGTTGTCCAAAGCTGTTATCTGTGAAAAAGGAGGAATCCCTACCCATTTTGTAAGCACACAGCTGGCAGGAGCTGTTGCAATCTCACTGCCTTCCGATCAGCCCCACCCAGCAGCAGGCCCCCCACCCCCTGTGAATCACACTCTGGCCAAATGGTTGTGGTGAGTTTCAAAATAAAAGATCCCCGCCTGAGCATACCACCGCACTTCCTACCCCACAGACCCCGCATTGTGAGCCACGCCACATCGCCATTCTAAATTTAGGCATTTTTTTTTTTCCAGGCAGAGATTACTATGCAAACATTTAAGAGAAAAATTTTGCCCAAAGTAATTTTTTCCCTCAACTTCTATTTGGTTTTCTGCAATGTTTAGATGACTCATTCTCTTCCAAGAAATTTTAAAGAAAAGAGATGCAGGCTGTGTGATAGCACACAAAGACTGCTCTGTACATTCCCTGCCTCGAAACCCCTTGCCTTTTTGTAGGGAACGGAAAGGCTCGAGAGTCTTCTTTGTCGAGTACTAGGCTCATCAGGTTTTGTTGTTCCCAGGAATAAATGTCTCCTTGTCTTTGGGTGGGGTGCCCTGTAGCTTCCCTGCTCTGACAAGCCCTCTGCAGCAGCAGCAGCAGCAGCAGCACAGAGGCCCTTCCTGGGGACCTGAGGCCTGCTTGCTCCCGAAGACACGCAGTTGAGGTTTCTGCCTCGGAGAGTGGGTGGCCTCTTACTGTCTGTCAGAGGAGAGGCACTGGCTGTTTCTTCCTTGCCTATGTCAGTCGCTCCTGACTGATCCTTCACATCGATGGGGTGGCCTATAGTTTGTCCCCAGCCCAGCCCGCAGCCAGAGGGTGGCAAGTCAGAATCTCTTCTGCAGCCTGTTCAAATAAACAGGGATAATAGTTGAATCTGTCCTTTTCCAGCTAATCAGTGCATGAAAGGAAACATCTGCGTAGGCAAATTGTTGTTTTATTTAAGCCAGGGTAAGCAAGGAGTTTTCTTTGTAACCTCTGCTATTTTAATATAAGGGAGGATGGCGGGAGGGCAGAGGGAGCTGGACTGGAGGCCCGAGGACAGGGCCTTAGGAGCAATCCTTGTGGTCACTTCCTGGCCCTGCGCTGACTTAGGGCTAGCTGGTGAGTCAGTTCGCCTCAGTTCACCTCCTTGGGTCTTTGCTGCCTCAGTGGAGTTCAGCTTTCCTGGGGGTGGGAAGAAGAGGCTGGTTTGTGAGCTCAAGATAAAAGGCGTTCTCATTTCTGGCCGCAAGCTGTTGAGGGCATTGGATGAGAGACTTTTGGGAATGGTATATCTACGATGGCAAGATACCCCCGAAACCATCCACTTTGTAGAGTGTCTCTGCCTGGAGGAGAATTTGCTCATTATCTTCTCCAAGGAGTGAAGCCAACCAACCCTACACTGAAGCGATTGGTGTTTGAATTGAATAGGAACTCAGAAAGCTAAGCAAGAGATCCCAAAGAAGCAGAATGGCAGATTAGGACTGTTTCAGCCAAGGACTTTCCTTTTATGGAAAGGAAAACGGAGGACCCAAGAGATTAACCAGATTGTTCAAATTTATCTCGTTGATATTGGAGAAGCTGGGAAGAAGATAATCTTTCGGCTGCTAGTTCAGGGCTCTTTCCACCCCTTCCCCACCAGGTGTAAAAATTCACATCTCCTTCTACAGAGGTTACACCTATGTTATATTCCATAATGAGTTACTTGATAGAAAAATGAAAATGCCTGGTAAACATGGTAAATAAATATTCCAGCTCACTAGAATCAAAGGACTGCAAATTACAATAGGAAATCATATCAAATTGTCCAGACAAAAAATGAAAAAGCATTTCTATCTGCTTCTGGTGGTATTTTAAGTTGATAACAGTGTTTATTAAAGGAAGCTTAATGGTATGAGTAGTCCTTGACTCAGAAATGTTATTTCTAGGAGAAAGAAATAAAAGGTGTATGCACAGATTGTGTACAAAGTAATTTAATGCAGCATGTTTTGTCATGAAAATTTGTAAGAAAGTAAACATCTAAGAATAGGAACTCCATCAACATGATGTATTATAATGTTATAGAAGAATCATCCCTGGGGGAAATATTCCAGCATACCTTGAAGTGAGTAAATTATGCAAACTCTGTATAATGCAACCCCATTTTCATAAAAATCTTAGAAAATACATAACAAAGATTCCAGAGTGTCCATTTCAGAGGGGTAACACTGAGTTAATCTTTTTTGAGGTTTTCTACTACTTTTTTTATTTACTACAGTAGATATGTATTCTTTTTATCATCAGAAAAAAAGTTTTAAAGTCATCTATCTTTTTTTTTTTTTTAAGATTTGTTTATTTATGTATACAAGCTGGGGTGTAGGCCAGAGGTGTGGAGTGGTGTGAGAGGATTCACCAGAGACAGAGTGGGGAGCAGAACAGGCAGATCGACTGAAGCACATGCTGAGGGGAGCAGCAGGCGAGGCAGGAGAGGTCTGCTGTGCCATGTGGGAAGCTCCCTGCCCAGGGATTGAACTAGTGCTGCAATGGCTGCAGATAGCTTCATAGTGCTGCGCTTAGCCAGGGAGGCTCCTAAAGGCATCTGTCTTTAAAAAACAGGATCTTAAATGATTATGTTTCTGACATGCAAGACCTCTTCCTTTCTTTGCCTGGAAGCGACCTGAGCCAGTGAGTCATATTATTCTTCTGTACAGGGCATTCTTGATAGCCGACTTTCAGTAGGAAAGAAGTAGAAGGAACTGGCACAAGATGAAAGGAAGGCTTCCCCTCACAGTGACCCAGTGATGCCCATCAGTTTTATCCCTTGCTCTTTCGACTTGACATAGAACACTTAATATATAAGGTGTGGCTCCTACTTCCTCTTTTTCATCCTTGTGTTTCTACTGTTCTCTCTGTGTCATTAGAAACCTGTGGCAGCTGCAAAGAATGTTCCTGAGATCACTCTTAGAACTAACCAGTTGGAGACCCCTTAATATAACCTAGCAGAATTGAGTATAACTAATCTAGTGACCAGTCATTGAGGTACTGCTGCCCAGGGAGCTGGGGGTAGATGTAAGACAACAAAGAGGTGTAGCTTCTTCCTGCTGGGCGGTACTTTGAAGACCTTGGATGTGTATATATTTCTCCCTGTCTCATCCTGTCTCATGTCTTATTTTCCTCCACAATTCTCTGGAATGCTTGACTACAAATGTTCAAGAATGCTAGATCCACCTAACAACAGTTGCTAAGTAAGATGTGGCTTTCAGGCCTGCTCTTTGGGGACCAATTGAGAAATCAGAGACTGCAACCCACTTTCCCTTCACATGATTGTCCCTGCTCGGTGATAGAAGGGGCACATTTCGTTTTATTAAAAGTCTTTGAATAATCTAACAATAATTGGGTCTGATAGGAGTGCTTATCTGATTTGCTGGTTTAAATAACGGGCCCTAATTGCATCTATGTTATTTGTAGAACCAGTACTCCTCCTGTCTTTATTGCCCCTCCTCCCTCCTTCTGTTTCCCAATTAACCTTCATTTCTCTTTCCTTCCAGAGTAAAGAAGTTGGCCAGCAGCTCCAAGATGATTTGATGAAGGTCCTGAATGAACTCTATTTGGTAAATCACCTGGGTTCTTGGCACTTTAACTGCAGAGGGAAGCAGCAACTTGTGGTCACAGTCACGTCAGCAACAGAACTGAGCTGAAGTTGAGGACAGTGCACGGTGTCCCCACTGGGGCTGACTTCACCCATCTCCTTTTTTCACATTCTTATTCTCAAATCTGAATGAGTCAAGACACAGTCAAAATAAGATCCCTCCTTAGCAGTGTGAGCTAACTCTGGGTTCATTTGGTGTATAATCACTAGAGACCAATCAAGGTCTAGGTTGTCAGCACAACTGACCCCCATTGGCAACAAACCAGGGACCCTGAACCTGAAGGGCAAGGAACATAGCCTGCATTGTACCATGAATTAATTTATAGGTGCCTGTTGGGAAGGATTTGTTGTTCAAAGTATTGCACTAGTTCTTGGATTTATCTACCACTTTGAGACCAGAGCAGGTGCTCTAGAAGGAAGCCCAGAGCCCTAAATACCCACAATATGAGAGACCAGTTTGGGCAGAGAGTGCACAGTATCAGCTGCCTGGGGCTTTATAAGGCCAGAGCTCAGCGAATTGGCAGACCTTGGGCCTGGAGAAGGAAACATGATCTGTTCTGAAGTGAGCGCCCTGCAGTATGTGACGTCTGTGGCTCGCGCGCATTTGCTCACGCATTTGGAGGTGGCGGTAGTTGTTTTTCCCCCAGCCATGTTTCATTAATATAATTAAAACACAGTTGCACACTAAGGAAATTCTGCTGCCATTCAGGGAATATTTCAAATGTGCAGCTGAAGCCTTTCAGGGGCCCCTTCTCCCCTTGGGCTGTGCCAGCCTGTGTCCTTCTGCACTTGTCTTGTTTTGAGAGTGAAGTTGATTT
>PVIJ01000803.1:0-195425 GCA_004024925.1 Scalopus aquaticus
TTTCTTTTATCATTGGTCTTGGTTTCAGACAATAGGTATGGAGACAGCAGCCTCCACCCTAGGCCTAGGGCAAAGGTTGAAGATTATGTCCTTTACCTTGCCGAAATTTACCTCAGATAAGAGACATTCTTCAAAAGTTCCTTGATTTCCCCTCAAACTATGTAATTGATTATGTATTTGAATATCTGTAATCACCCTGCCATTGCCAGTAGTTAATTCTTCTTATGCTTTAAAAACCCTGTTCTCCAAGAATAAAGTGGAACGGCCTGATCAGACTCTCTGGTCTGTGCTATCTCTCGCTCCCCACCTTTTCCTCCCCACTCGCTCCCCACCCCCTTCTCCCCACTGAACCCGCCTCCGCCAACGATGCTTTCCCCACCACCCCCGGGAACCCAACCTCGGTCGGAGCCGGCCTCCGACAGATGAGTACTTTACTATTCTCTAGTATCAAATTTTGTAAATTTAAATACACTATTAAAAATATGGTAAAGAAAATAAATCTACTATTTTTCTATTTGTCACCCAATAATCCCCCACTAATTCTCATGATAGAAAATAAAAATAGTGAAATATTGATTCATATTCTATGTAGTTATATGTCTTTACAAATACAATCCCAATAGAAGGTTCCTAAAGCACTGATTCCCCTCTATTTTATTTTACTTGGTATTTTCAATATTAACCATATGAAAATATGGTTACTTTGGAACTTACCAATCAATAGTTTCAGCACTCAAGGAATCTGGCTGAAATTAATAAACTTCTTTGCTTTTCTAGTTTTTTTTTAAATGAATTTTAAAAAAAAATTTCAGATTCACATTTATTTTAATTAGAGCCAATATTCAGTGATCCTTTGTCAGTCTGTCATTGGGAGTTTATGATTCATAGTTTCTCTGTCCTTCAAACTGAGTGTGATTAGATATTACAAAATACCTTTTTTTCACATTCTCTTATGAGACTTGAAGTTTATTAGATGTGATATATTTTGTTGAATGGCACAATCATCATTGGCTGTTTTCTCTATAAATGTTCTTGGGAATCACTCATTATTCTAATATTCTAATTGATAATGTATTAAGTTGATTCCCTTTCTTAACCTGTTTAATCTCTCTTCCCTCTCTTCTATATATTTTTTAATTGAAAATGGCTTCCTACTTTTATTGACATATAATTGACATATATAAGGTACTAGTTTAAGGTATAGAATATAAAGATTTGACTTATGTATTATATTACAAAATGTTACATAATTAAAATAGCCTCAAAACTCTTCTCATATCTCTCCAATCTATCCTCTATACTACTATGATTATGAACTTTTAAAATGCAAGACATGTCTTTATTATTACACTTACATTTCATTTGTATTATATTTTCAAGAAAGAAAATCAAATCCTTGAATTTCATTCAAATCATTCCATGATCAAAACTTTGATTTTTCACCAATTCTCATCTTGTACCACCATGACACTTGTCCTAAATCATTGTGCTTTCTTAAATATGTTGTATTTTAATTATTTCTTTAAGTGCAATCTCTTCTATCAGATCTTAAGTTGTTGAAAGTAAATTTTTATTCTACCCATCTGTGGACCCAGGTGTCTCATTCAGGGGCTGATGCTCTTATTTTGGCATGTTAAATTTGCGTGTTCTTTGAAATATTATATTTTTATGTAAGAAGTATTTTTAAAGGTCACTGTAACTTATTATTTGATAAAGGAAGATGAGTAGTGATATAGGAATCAGAAGTGCTAGACTATCACATATGAACCACATGACAGTCTGGGCCCATGAGCCCTCATCTATGCAGTAGGAAGAATAATCCCATACTGTCTCTTTCCAGCTTGTTGGAAGGATCACAAGCTATGAGATTTATAAAACTACTTTGTGTATGGTATATTTCAATAAAAATAATATATTATCAAACGGGTGCAACTACTAGTATATTTTACCTTCCCAGTAAATTCAGTAGTGTGTATAACATTAAGTTTGCTTAAATATGACTATTACTTAAATATAAATCTTATGTGAAAAGGAACTTTCTGCCTTATGACATCTTTGAAGTATTTTTTCTATTTTTTCATGGAGAAAAATTTTCTATGTGACTGTTAGTATTTATTATTACTTACTATGAAAAAGCAGTTATGAATTTCTCCTGTATGCTATTAAGAATTTGATATGACTATGTTTGTTTATGATTAATGTACATAGTCAAAATTCAATCATTTTTAGGATAATTACTTCTTATATAAAAACACATGATGTTAAATAATAACTTGAAGCTACATGGAATAGAAATTTCAGGATCACAATACTGATTCACTTAACAACTTTCAATGACAATAAAAGTAGGAAAAGGATACAGAAATAGATTTGTTTGAATTATATAAGCATATTTCTGAATATCAAAGATTCAAAAAAGTTCTTTCAGTTCTCATTTTTTCTTATTTTAAAAAGTGACAGATGGGGAGGATGGTTGAGACATTGATGGATGTTTTAATCCAGAAAGAAGATTTCCAAGTCTTGAATATATCTTGTCAATTATCAACAGTAGGTTTGCTTTCACCCTCAGTTCATTGCTTTTGTGTGAAATGAGAACCAACAAGTGCTGCTGGTGTTGCTTGCAGACACTGACATGACCTAAGAGGTGTTGTCTCTTAGAAAGTGTCTCTGAGAAATCATTTCTGTAACAGGAATGATTAATTGCTCTGAGGGATGAGTGAAAGTACTTATGGGTATTTTAAACTTTCTGATCAATTTTTGGGAGCAGGTGAAGAAGATATTGACTTACAACAATCAGTTCCCATTTTGTCCCACACTGCTTTTTTATAATTTACCACTTTTATATTTTTACAATTCACCCTATATTTTCATTTTGGTTTTGATTATATGAAGCAAGAATAGTTGTCAATCTAATATTTTGCAAATACCAAACCTGTTCCATCTTTCCCTCTTTACTGATTTTCCAAACAATCTCCTTAATAGTCACACAAACAATATTGATTTCATAGTAGTTGATTACAGTTTGAGTTAGCAGCATTATTTTCATTCTAGCCCCAAAATTGTAGGGATATTCGAGTATTTGTAGGTATTATAGGACTGGTTAATTCCATCTTCCTTTCTCAAGGACTTTGTCTTTATGAACTTCAGTTTATTACTTAAGCAGAAAACAAAACAAAACAAATATAAAAATGTTTCTTAGTGAAAGATTATTGAAGTCAAATCCTTGCCTGAAAGTAGTGTTGTTGGCTCAATTGCAAGTTGCTTTCATAAAATAATCAATATAGATATTTCTATTCTTTTTAGCTATTATTCTGACTCAGAGGCAACAGCAATAATAATAACCTGTAATGTGCACTCATCATTATGTGGGTCTGCATTGGAAAATTTATAAGCAATTTCCCATTTTATTCTAACAATGTTCTAGGTGATAGCATTGAAGCCCAGATTGGTTGACTGATTTTCCCATATTCACACAGCTCATTTGACTGATGAAATAAATTTCATTGAGACCTATCTGACTCTAAACCCAGTGCTCTTTGTTTTACTAAACAGAGTCACTCAGGTTTTATCTGCTAAAGCGCATTTTCTATTATCATTACTATAAATTGCACATGTGTGGGATTTTCAAAGTGCTTCCTCTCCTGTTTTTCTTCAAAGATGTTCTCTGTAGAAAATGTTAGGGAAGATTAGACAACCAGACCAGAGAAAGGTTTGGAATTTTACATTTAGGTTCCAATCATGACTCAACCAATTTTCAGCTGGGAAGGAGTCAGAACAATACTATCAATCTACATCATAATTTTCAAAATTGATAATGATAATAAACCACATTATGATAATAAACCACATCTTGCAATGAGATGATATGTAAATATCAATACAATATATAATTTGGTGCTTTGTACAATGGCATGCTAAACATATTATTAGGTGGCATTTAATTTAACATTTGGATTTTTTCATGTAAAGATATAAGTTTGTATGTGTCTTTCAAATCATTGATATATTTTACTTTTTGATGACACATTTTTTAATGCAGAGATTTCTATATATAATTCTAACATAAAAGAGTCTCTGGAGGAAAATAGAAAATACCAGTATTGACTCAAAATGACAGAATTGTGGTGATGAGAATCCCCTGGATAGAAAAGCAGAACAGCAAAAAGATTCTCTCTCTACTGCATATAATAATGTCTGTAGAGATTTATAGATTATACATGTTAGATATTGAAACTTCTAACTTTTGTGTAATTTAGTTTATCTAAGAATCATATATTGTTAATTCAATTAATTTGGTTCTCCATTGCACAGTTTTATGAGACTTTGGAAATATTTTTAAACTAATGCCACAGTAGCTTATCTATTTTTATTTCTGAAGATTTATTAATACAGCAGTGGTATAATCTTTCAATAATCACTAGTGGGATATAGCCAGTCATGCATGAGTATTGTTTAGCAACCAGTTCTTCAAGATCAAAGAAACACACACACAAATGCACACACATATGCACAGTTTTGTATTATGAGCTGAATTCCTTGGTGTGTCTTCCAAAATAGCAGATTTCAATATGACATCATTAAATGTGTTGTTGGGAAGAACTCAAGCACATTCGTAGATGCACTTACTAGCAAATTTGCTTGACCAATCAATCAAACACAAGCACATTTCTCAGAAAAATGACATAAATTTGGAAATAAAAACAAGATGCTATAAGACTATTAGAGATTATGATATTCTTTAGTTGTCAGATGACCCATGTTATCATTTTTCTTAAAAAAGAAGTAATCATCAAAAATTACACATAATTATCCTGCTCTGTTAGGAATATAGTGCTTTGAGGTAGAATTGTGCAGTGCACTTCCATAAGGCACTACCTTATAGAGCAAAGACATTTTAATATCTACCAGCAAATCTTAATATGTTTTCTCTTAAACTAGGTAATCATACAGAGAGAGACTTACAGACTTAAACATGCTCAGTCACCTTACTTATGAAAAAAATAATTAGCTAGAAGACAAGCAACATATCTACCTTATTAGATATGAGGGAGCTCTAAGACTCTAAAATTAAAAAGTCATTAGTCAATGTAGCCTCAAAGTTAGAAGCACACACACTCTAGAAAATATGCTTTTTTTTCTGACTTGACTCTTTCTCTTTAATCCTCCGGACGTGATAACAGCAATTTGCTTTCTCTTCAAAGATACTGAAGACCTGGTAATATATCTTAGACCTAACTGTTTCTAAATAATTTTTCTATCAATTATTGCTTGCATAAATAAATTTCATCAATGAAGAATAAGAGGGCAAACATATGGTTAAGGATGATGACATAATTATTACAATGCTGCTTACTGGAGGTTAGATCCAGCATCCTGCCCATTAAAGCATTTTATCCTACTGTAGTCTTAAAATTGATGGAAAGAATGTCCAACAAATGTAACTTAAAAAAGCAGTCTACACTTTAACCTTCTCCATCAGTTATGAAATCCATCCACTTTATCTCTACATATTTTTAAAATTGAATCCCTCTGATATTTCCTTATTGTGTCTAGTAAGGCTTCTAAAATCACCACTACATTTGCAAAAGGGCATTTTAATATTATTGTCAGGTTCTAATATTCCATTGAAATTATATATAGCATGCACTTATCTGAACATGACTTAACTGAGAATCTAACACACAGTAAGTGCTTAATAAATGTAAACATTGATTGCTATTATTACCATTTATTGATTCATTATAGTCATTGATTATTACAGGTTCTGAGATGCAACTAAATCAAACAAGGTTCCTTCACTCATAGAAATTGTATTCTTGATGGTGAAGACTGAAAATAATGTAAATTATGACATGCAGCAATAAGAGTTATACAAATATAAAGTGGGTGAGGAATAGAGAATGAATGCAGTTTGGGAGGGTAGAGGGGAAGAAGCTATTTATACAGACTGTCTCATAAGATTAAATTTGATAAGTGCCCTGAGTGATGGTCAAAAGAACACCTCCTAGATGACTGGCTGGGGTGGGGGTGGGGTTGGGGGGGGGACAGGGGGAGAAGAATTCTAGGATAAAGGAACAGAAAGTTCAAAGGCCCTAAGTGCATTTTATGTTTATGAATCATCACAGAGGCCAAAGTGAATAGATGTGGTAGAGATGAATATAAAAAAGAAGGCAGGACAAAGTCATCCAGAGTCTTATTTTTATTATTATATTTTAAAATTCTCTGTATTTTCTACTCGTCCCATTCAAAATCACAGTTTTGAAAGCCCTAGGTGTTTTGCTAAAGTGTAATTTACTAACACTAGTCTTTTACTTGAAACCATTCAGAGATTTTCTACCATCACTTACAGGCTATTTAACAAAGCATTCAAAGGGAGCCACAATTTGCTCTATTTCCCAAGTATACATTGAGTAATGTTTTGTATTTGGTTTGGCATCATAAAAAAGTTTGGTTTCCCCCCAGTACACCACGCTACTCTTTTTTTTTTTTTAAAGATTTATTATTTATTTATACATACAAGCTGGGGTACAGGCCAGAGGCGTGGGGCAGCGAGAGGGTTCACCAGAGACAGAGCGGGGAGCAGAACAGGCAGATCAGAAATACACTGCTGAGGGGAGCAGCGGGCAAGGCAGGAGAGTCTGCTACGCCATGTGGGATTCTCCCTGGCCGGGGGTCGAACTCATGTTGCCGCTGCTGACAGCTCCACAGCTCAGCGCTTAATCGCTGCACCACCTGGGAGGCCCCCACCATGCTACTCTTATGAGCATTTTTCATCTCATTTGTAGGACATCCTTTTCATGTATCTGAGACTAAATAATCTTTATTAACCCGCTAAAATGTTACTTTCTTTGACAAGCTGTTTCTAAGTAACTATGTATTAGAAGAGTTGTTCATTCTTTGTTTCCATAATATGCACACCTTTGAGATCACTTTATTTATTTTTTTATGCTAGATATTAAGTAATGGCATTTATTTTCAGAGCTAAACACTATAACTAATATGCGTTAGCTACTCAATTAATCTTTATCTAATGACAAATAAATGAGTAAGTGAAGTGTTCCCCCCAAAAAAATTTTCTGATATTTCTCACTGGGACAGAATGTGTACATATGTTACAAATATTTCAAATATTTTTATAAGGAAATTTGACTAATATGCTCACTTTTTTCAAGACATACTTGTAAACTTCTCTTCAGAACTGTAACAAACTAAAGTGGTTTATAGTTCCATAAAATACATTTGTATATGTGAACTAATATGCAATTAAAGCATTTTAGAAGTCTTTTTATGCTTACCAATATTTATAAGGATAATCTTTTTCAACCAGACACTTGGGACTTCCCCTTTGTTAGAACAAGAATTTTAGAGATCAGACTTTTTATATTACCTGGAAAATCCCCTATAGACTTATTTTATGTTCTCCAGTGATTGCAAAAGCAAGTGACAACAACCGATTTTAAACAAATATTTTTACTGTTGAAACATTTTGATAAGTTTGATTACAAACCCATTCTTTATTGAAGCCAAGCACTCTATTCCTTTTCATATAATTTCATACTTTTCAAAATGTTAGTTGCTGACCTCATAAATAAGTCAGTAGGCAATAATGTAGTCAGTAGAAATTACCATTTACAAATAACTATGAGACATTTGAAGACAGAAAAAAATTTAAAAGATTATTATTCTTATTAGTTTCTTATGCATTTCTCTAGATTCAATACCCATGTCAATGAAATATTTTGTAGCAATCCAATTTAAAATCTATAGCAGTGCTTTCCCTATCTGCTGATAATCTAAGACACTTTCAATCAAAAGATAATATAAGGTTTTAATAAAAAATATTTATTACAATCATAAAATTGTATATCAGAAAAAAGATCCTTAAGCTAGCTTTTATTTTTTGTTTGTTTGTTTTATCTAGAATTAACATGCCGTGGCTCTGAGGTTATATGGGGTTATCATATCCACTAAAATCATAAACCATTTTCATTTCTACAGTTTAATTGGAAAAAGCTTATTTCAAAGAAGAAATGTGGCTGAATGTTTACCAAACAACATTAAAAATACATTATTATCTTCCAGAATTTGTAAGTGGGTCTCCGGAATGTCAAGTTCAGGGTTTATTTATTTTATGTGCTTGAATAACTAGGAAAATTGTGTATTGAACTTATCAACACTTAGCAATTATTTATGGTACATAATGTTTCTCTTAATGTGTGTGTGAATATTATCCTTGAGCGTTTCTTCTTTAATTAAAGATTTTTATGTTTTCTCCTTTATGATCTCACATTACTAAATACCCATTTATAGTTTCTTTTTTAAAAATATTGATATTGCATTGGCTTATAGCTATATATTGATTTCAGGTATAAAGAATTATAGCTTGTTATTTGTATATTCTACATTATCATCTTCATCACAAATCTAGTTTCAATATGCCACTACTGTGAGTACTATTACAGTTTGTTATGCCAAATGTAACTAATTTAGGGAAATAATAACTATCACAGCTTTAAATTATAAAGACAATATTAATATGTACAAAATAATTGTTACTATAAATAAAACAGCAATTTTTAAAGAATGATCAAGCAAGGACAATATTGTTTCTGAAGCTGAACTGGTAGAAAGCTAAAATACTGATGTTATTCTTTACTTATTATTTATATAACAATTTTTTTAAAAATTGGTTTTGATTTATTTTTCTTCTATTCTTATATTAATGAACTAAATTTCTGATTATGAGTAAAATTTAAATTCAGTAAGTATATTAAGCCCATAATATATCCAAATATTTATGTTTAAAAGAATATAAACATGAAAAATAAGTGATTTTTTTCATTAAATATACTGAGACAGAAAAAACATATTCTCATAGTCATATAAAACTGAAGCTGGTACATAATCTTGTTGAAATATATGTACATGTATGTACCTGCATATACATACATGTATGCACACATATAGATGCACCATATGCACCCACAGACAAAACCACACAGAGAGAGACACAAAATAGACACTGAATAATCGTAATTCAAAGGAATGAAAGTAAAGAGTCATGGATGGAAGGAACTGAATAAAAGCAAGGTTTATAGTGGGAATAATATTGGTAAGAGAGGCAGAAGAAAATAACACAAGTCCTGATATCTGAATATTTTCCATATCCAGTAAAATAGAAGTTTCTCAATCTCACCAATGTATGTATTTCATTTTTCTAGGGAAGCTCATGTGGAAAGGTCCATTTAGATATGAAAATACTAAACCATGATCACCATGGCGAGTCACTGACACATTATTTTAGCAAATGGGGAGCCCACAAAGCTTTTGAGCACTGATTCTCTGGTAATGGCATATAAGTCACTCTAACTGTAATAAAATAAGTGCACACTCTTGGCGGGATATAAATAGATTTATTTTGAACTGTGACAGCTATATACCACAGCATGTTTATATGATAAACATGAATATATAATACAAGAAGAAATATTAGGTTCTCTTTACTTAACATTTTATTTATGTTGTAAGAGTATCTGGCTTTAAAAATTAGTTGGTTTGTCCTTAGAACCTTTGCTCACTTTATTGATAATATTTTCTCAGGGAGATAGCAAGTTTGTCACTGTGACTCATTGAGTTATACACTTTAAGCTTATTTTGATGTTATTATGAACCAACATATCCTAAATGTGGTTAGTGTTATAATAAAACACATTTGAACTACAAAATACTTTTGATGTAGGTGTTTTGATAAAAATCTTTGGTTAGCCCAACATTTTGCAAGCTACTACCTTATAGTTATTAAACGAGCTGCCCAAGTTAAACATGAATTATATAATTTTCTTCAATGAAAAAATATTGCTATTAATTTATTGACACTTTGTTTAATGACAGGTCACTGTCAGTATTCACCTATTGATTAGCTGTTGTTAAATTGAAAATAAATGTAATATTTCTGTAAATTCAGCATGCAATTGACCATTTTACAATGAACAAGAAAGCCAAAGTTTCTAAAAGAAACTTATTCTATGGGTTGTGTCATTTTGAAAATAAGCATTGGAATTTGCCATTTGTCTTGTGATTTTATTGTCATAATAATATTAGTGACAACTTTAGAATCTTTCATATTATCCTCATAAAATAAATGATAATTGGAAATAAATTTTCTTTTCTCTTTAAATATGTTCAAAATGAAGACATTCAGAAAAGGTTGAACTATTTACTAATTTCCAATTATTAATTCAATCATTAATTGAAGAAAGAGAAAAAACTTCCCTTTAGTTTCTAAACATTTATTAGCAATATTTCAATAAAAATCCAGGAACGGGTCCTTGGGACAAATTTGCTAATCAACATAAAGTCATCCCAGTTACTGACTATCTTCATTATATAGCTAGCTGTCTTTCATAGACTATTTTTCATTGTGATAGTCATTAAAGCACAGGAAGGAGGAAGGGTGAGAACAGGTGGGAAGAGGGCACAGTGGACTATGTGGAGGGCTATGGGTGCTTTTTTGGTGGTAGTGGGTGTGCTGCAGTCACTATACCTGAAGGAGGAAATTCTATAATTCTAAATGACTAACAAATATGGGAAGAGTTTACTTCAGTAAAAATTAAATAAAAAAACAAAACACAGTTATGAAGTATATTTATGTTAAGAAGGCTCACAAATTACTAAACCACAAATTACTAGAGAAGGGTGAGTCAAAATAAAGACATATAATCATTCCATTTCTTTAAAAAATGTTACCATTAAATTATAATGGGGCTTTAAAATTTTTGTTTAATAATAAAAATGGAAATACATTATATGTCATCTTAAAATCTGTATTGGTATACATACATTATAATGCATATAATGTTTACAATGACATGACAATTATAACTAATTCCATATTTATTTTTTGAGAAGACCACTGATTAAGTTCATTCTTTTATATCTTTACATTAAATGAAATCTAATCATATATATTAATAACAAAAGCACAATTATTTTGATCAAGATGGTTCTTTTGGGCTTTGGAATATATGCAAGAAATAGTACATTAAACCGTGGACCATTGTAGTATACTTTAAAAGCATTGTTCTTAGTGAGAAAAGATTGTTTTCAGTTTGGTAATGGGATGCATGATAATTCCTATCAGTTGCCTCTTTTCATCTTTTATTTCTAGGACTGCTTCTGTAGCCCTTTCTATTCTAACAATTCAGTCTGCCATTCCCTATCAACATTCTATGAGCATACAGTCCTACTTATGAACTACTAGTTACCAACAAAAGATTGATTTTTGAAACTCATGTCAAACTAATTTAAGTTTGACTAAAATTATCATTCTTTAAAAAAAGTTTCATGGAACTTAACATTTGTTTCTAACATTATATAGATTTCTATTGTGCAGTGTTATAAACCAATATTAAATATATATTTGTTGTGCAACCATCCCAGTTTGGGCCAGTTCATTGTCAGTTCTCACAGACAAAAAAAATAATTTGGAGCCTTCAGTGGATTTTTCAGGCCTTTGATGCTGAAACAGGGGATCATATACACAGGCAGACAGACAGACAGCAAGAGACTCCAACACAGAGAGGCAGAAGAGCAACTCAACTGCCAAGTGCCCATAGCCACACAACTAATCGATTGTTGCAAACACAAGGCCCATGTGTTTGCTAGATGGCTGTATGATGAAAAAGCGAATATTTTAGAAGGTGAAAAATAGCCTGATTTGGGCTTCCCTGGTGGCCTAGGGGTTAAGTCTCAGCACCATCATCACTACTCCTGAGTTTGATCCCCAGCCAGGGAGCTAACCCACAAATGCACAACAGACCTTTGCTATCTCACCAGCTGCTATCCTCACCGGTGTATTTCAGTGAATCCAACTGTTCTCCTCCCCACTCTGTGTCTGGTGAATTCTCTCACTTCCCTTCCCCCAACCTCCTGAGCCTCTGACCTACACCCCAGTTCTCATATGCATAGATAAATAATTATCTTAAAAAAATAGTTTGATTAACTCATTTCCCTTCAATACTCTATATACATATATAGTATATATATAACATATATATATAAAATATATAAAATTTGTTACTAAAAATCTAACTCTATCCTTTACCCTAAAATTCACCTATTTTACCTGATTTTCTCACCCTTTACCAAAAACCCATGCAGAGATATTGGAGACCAATTGAGGCATGCCACATTTGAGTTCCTGACCTCCCATCATTTGAAAGATATTTCTAGAAATGTTCTGGCATATAGGTCCCCTTAATGAGTAAAACATTGAAGACAACATAGATACTGATTGGATAGTTACACATCTAGGAGTATTATTGAAATACTTCATACTCCAGCAAGTGTTTTTATATCAAAAGACTCCATAATCAATCCTGACACTTAAATAATAAATCCTTGCCTTGATGCTAGTCCTCATAATGCTTGACAGGACTCGATTACACCATCCTAGTGGCATACTATTTCACGTCTGTCATATAGAAAAGGTTTTCTTCTGGCCTCATTGGCTAATGTTCAAATAAGAAGACCTAGACCTCTTATCCTGCTATTCTCTATCTTTATTATTTAATTCTTTGTCCATATTTAACAAGCTATAATGGCATTTTAAAACACATTATATAGAAGTTTGAGATATATTGCCCTGGCATCTATTCAAGTCACAGTTACTATTATTTAAAGTGTTATTTTTTTATATTAAAATAACTATAATTCTACTTAATAGATTTTCAGGACAATTCAAATAGGAAACACATGTAGATTATGAAAGTCTCCTCAAATTATTGATAATCTTATTATAATATTTTTATCTATATCCCATTTAAAGTCACTGGGCACAATTTTTCTTTTGTAACAACTAATGTCTAATGCATCCTTTTAAGAAATATACTTTTCCCACCTAATGGATCTGGAAATCAAATTATGCAGTCTTATCTTTCCAGCCGTGGGGTTGGTTATATGGCTCAGTTTGACTAACCAGACACCCTTTTTTTCAAGCTACAATGTTATTTTATGTATTTTCTAATGAAATTAGTCCATTTGAGTCATTTCATTGTCGTTTGAGCAGGTGAAAGAAAATGAGCAAGAGCGAGAGTGAGAGATGATGAAATTTGAACTCTCTTTAGTCTTGTTTGCAAACTAAGTAGATTTCTCAGATAAATTAACCAATATATTAATCATTTCTTCTTAACTATTCAATAATTAATTATATACTTTTTCATTTAAAATTTTTTTTCTTGATTTATATTGAGTTATGTTTTAACTGAAAGACAATGGTCATTTAGCCAATTAACTTATGTAGGTGGGTGTGGTGTGATGACATATCTGAAGAGCTGTGATCCTATAACTGTGAATCATATACTGTGCTATAGACTAATGTTTTCTCAGTAAAAATTAAAAGCAAAATATAGGTCATCTTCCTCATGAGGTTTCCTTCCTTCCTGCCCTTGCATGTTAACATCATTGCTTCTGTCTCAATATTAATATTCTTTTTTTAAAAGGTTTATTTTTTATTTATGCATACAAGCTGGGGTACAGGCCAGAGGTGTGGGGCGGCGAGAGGGTTCACCAGAGACAGAGTGGGTAGCAGAACAGGCAGATCAGAAATACACTGCTGAGGGGAGCAGCGGGCGAGGCAGGAGAGGTCTGCTGCACCATGTGGGATTCTCCCTGGCCGGGCGTCGAACTCGCGTCGCCGCTGCCGACAGCTCCACAGTGCAGTGCTTAACCGCTGCACAACCAGGGAGGCCCCTCAATATTCATATTCTATAGTAGAAGGCATGTGTGCTGTGTCCAGATCATCACTTGTTTGTAAGAGACTTTTCAGCTGCACATTTATAATGTATTATTTAAACCATGAATCCTTAAACATTACTGTAGATTAGAATGATTTTAGCCAGTTCCAAGGAATTGATTATCTTTGAACATTGTGTAGAGGGCAAGTCTACCTGTCTCAACTAGATTTTGAAGTGTGGTCTACATCTGGATACTATTATCTCTGTGGAATTCCAAGTATGGGAGCTAATACCCACAACAATGAGACGAGTTTTCTCTTTCTCCTGAACAAAACTACTTCCTTCATCTGTCTTAAGTCTTAATTCATTCTTTCTTCTCTGACCCTGGGCATAGTTTTAGGCACCTTCATCCTCTTCCTTTTTCTTCTCTTCAGTGGCTACTTCCCCTTAGCCTATAATTATACTCAGGTTTCTTTCATGATTAAAAAATAAAGACACCCCATTCACCACATACGTCTCTTAGTTTTCATCCAACTTCGCCTCGCTTTATGTTCACGATACCTGTCTATGGTCATGAAAATTACTCACTCTGCATTTAGCACTAAATCTATGGCAACTTACTTTCTAATTTTATCCCTCCTCAAAATTGTCCAAACATATGAAAGATTAGACAGTAAGTTACAGAAGGTTGGCCGCAAAGGAAATCAAAATTAATATGAAGGGTGTATGTGTTTGTGTCCAAGCCAATGTATATCATGTGCATGTATATGTGTATATGCTTTAGGAAAAAAAGAAATATTAATCATATGTGTGCAGTGAGTAATTAATTCAATGGAGAGAGAAGGCAAAAGAATGAGTGTTCTATTACACTATTAATTGCTACTTAGTCTTATTTGGATGAAATAATTTCATTTGCAGTACATGTCAATGACAAACAGCTAAGAATTTGTAACACATTTATTGTTATTATTGGTATCAGGCATAAATGCATATTATGTATAATGCTCTTGATTCACAATTATTGAGAAATGAATTGAAGGTTGAAACTTAACTAATCAAGTGGTCAAAGTGTACATTAATTTTGGTTATATATTCATATACTAATAGGGGAAAATTAACAATTTTTATACCCTTTCTTACCTATCCTTCAACTTGAAAATAATGAGGGATTTGATTTATAATTGACTTATTCATTCAAATTTATAATTATTTGCTCGTTGATTAACTTACAAAAGGTTTTCTGCAGCTCAATCAATAGACGTTTGGGCTGACATAGACCTAATGCAAAATATGAGACCAACATATTACTGAACTAACATAATTACAGCTAATGAGCTATTCTTTTGTCTTGGGACATGTCTACTATAATTTTTTTCTTGTTCCCACTTACTAAGATTCTCTCATGATAGTAGTGTAGACAGTTGGGAAGTATTAATCTTCATTTGGTGTAAATATTTTTAGGATATTTGAGGGGGAAAGAAAATTATAGTCATGAATACTAAATATGACTAATATTTTTGTGGATGATATTAATAAAATTAGAAGAAATACTTCACTGATTTGAATGGGATAAAGATGATTTCCTGTTCTCCCTAGAGTTGCATTATGCTACAGGACACACATAATTTTTTTTTTTTAAAGATTCATTTATTTATGCATACAAGCTGGGATGCAGGCCAGAGGTGTGGGGTGGTGAGAGGGTTCACCAGAGACAGAGTGGGAAGCAGAACGGGCAGATGAACCAAAATACATTGCTAAGGGGAGCAGTGGGCGAGATAAGAGAGGTCTGCTGCGCCATGTGCAAATCACCCCAGCCAGGCATCGAACTCGTGCTACACCTGCCACCAGCTCCACAGTGCTGCACTTAACCCGTTGCACCACCAGGGAGCCCCAGGACACACATAATTAATGAGGTTACTCTGGGCCAATTAACAGTCTTAGATATGAGTGACAGAAATACCATGGGGTACTTCTCGAAAAATACTTCTATAATTTGGGAAAAAGTGATTTTCTAAGAGGATTTAAATACATTATTGAAATTTTTTTTTTTCTAGGAACTTTTTGACGAATGAACTCAATAAGACATAAAAGTTTTATCTTGAGTGGTTTAATAATACATACTTTTTTCTTTAGATTTCATGGTTTGTGATTTACTTCCAGGATAAACGTCAGCAATTTTTTTAAGCATGTCTCAATTTCCTCACAAGTGAAATGGAGATAACAGTAGCTCATAGAAAGACATGAAGTTTATGTGGAAAATAATTGACTGTTTCTAAGGTATATTTATGATGATATGGTTGTTGTCATTAAGATAACATCTTCATAAATTTCTCCCATATGCCATACCTATTCATGTTGTTTCTGCCATTTTCTGTTTGTAGTATCAGTAAAAATATTCACTATATACAATTATTTCTTATTTTATTTCTTTTTATACTATGTCAAGTAATTTCCTGTTAATAAATTGTTCTCTCCCATATCTTCATTATTCTATATAATTTTTATCCTCATCATCACCAGTGTAGTTCAGAATCTTTGTTTTTCACTAATGCAATTGTATGAGCCTCTTAATTGAACTTCTGCCTGCTTCTCTTCGTTCGGCACTTTTTAAGAGCCTTTGCTAAACTTTCTAATCCAAATTGCATATTATTGTCTAAGTAATTATTCAAAAGTGTGGCTGTGTTCATAAGAAAATCCTGTTTAAAGCAAAACAGTTTCTCATTAGACACAGAATAAGATGTAAATAGCTTGGAAAGCATGAGTGTCCCTCCAGGAGCTTACCTCAATGTAATTTCTAGATTAATTCCCTACTATTTCCCATCATAGTGAATATATTTTCAGCCAAACAAAATTAATCAGTATTTCCAGAACATAAGAGTATAGTTATAGAATGTTATTAGATGTTTTGAATCAGTTTTGGAAGCTTCACTTATAAAATTTTAAGCACAAACTGGAAAATAAGTAGAACAAAGAGGTAAATGGAAATAACTGTTATGTGAGTAATAAAACACATTACTCACATAATAGTTGTTATGTGAGTAAATAATAATAATGTTACAGGGCAGGAAGAGGGACACCCTAGAACCCCCAAACCTCCCCACTCTAAATAGTTTCTGCCATCTGCTGCATCAAGACAAAACATATAAGACCTTTAGTGGAAAAGAAATTTTAATACAATTAGTGTAGTAATTCAGAAAAGACAAAGAATACGGTTTCTAAACTAAGCACACAAAGTTACCCATCACCTTGTGGGCAAAAGTCCACCCAAATGGGACTGGCTCAAAGCAAGGCCCGAAAGCCTGCCGCAAGTCTAAAACACCTTTTGGCAGGGACACATAGAAAAGGGTCAGAAACAGTCAGACAAGTCTGTGAGGAAAAGAGAAAAATAAAAATCCAGATCAGCGTTGCCATTGTTAATCTCCCCACGGGTCTCTCACCCACATCTGTTTCAATCAGTCCAGGCCAGTGCAGCTTCCTCACATGTCTCTCTGCTCCTTGTTCCTCTTCTGACTCTTTATCCTGCTTTCTTTCTTCTTCTTCTTTTTTGTTTTTTCCTGTCTTCTTCTCCAGCTTCTTATCTCTCCTGCTTAGCTCCACCCTCCCTTGGGTGGGGCAGGGAACGTGGAACACTCGCCTTTCCTGAGGACCACCCTCTTACAATAATAGTGAACTTCCTGTACAATTATTATTTTTTTAGCTGACATGGTTTAAATGTATAAAAAAAGTTTTATATTTACATGATTTGGAGCCTTATAAAGTGAGATTTGAATCAAATTGCTAGGATGGCTTACATAAATTGTAATTAAAATAGCATCCAGGTGGTTCATTTTCAGAAAGTTTAGGCAATATTATGTATGTCTGCATATGTGTAGTTTTTATAAGGGGACAGTGACTTTGAACACTCTCAAATGGCTCAAATGCACATACACAAAGCTATCTATATATCTATCAATATCATCTAACTATCTCTATATCTATCATCTATCAGTATCTAGAAAGAAAGCAAAAACAGCAAAATATTAACAATTGTTGAATTGGCTTACTAATAGTATCTGTGCATACTTATATTAGTTCTCTTTGATAATTTTCATAACATGAATTGAAGAAAGGGAGGGCAAAAAAAGTTTTGAAAACATATATAGTTTAATTACAGGGACATATTTATATTTATTTTGGATTTTATATGGGAAGAGAATGATTCTTCTTAAACTTTCCATCATAATAAGAAGTGAGAGTTCTACTTGAGGCATGGTGGAGTAGTTGTTATCACACATACCCTTTTGCTGCATCTATAAAACTAGGCAAAAAGCGTAAGTCAATTGTTTTTAGACATTTGTCAATGAGCAACAAAACAAAAACAGAAACAAAACTACATTGTTGTGGCAACAGCTTCATCCTTACCTCTGCTTTCTTCCTGGAGGCACATTATAGTTTAAATCACATTAAGATAAAACCTAAGTAGAGGGGCCTCCCTGGTGGTGCAGCGGTTGAGTGCTGCGCCGTGGAGCTGTTGGCAGCGGCGATGCGAGTTTGACGCCCAGCCCAGGAGAATCCCACATGGCGCGGCAGACCTCTCCTGCCTCACCCGCTGCTCCCCTCAGCAGTGTATTTCTGATCTGCCTGTTCTGCTTCCCACTGTCTCTGGTGAACCCTCTCGCCACCCCACGCCTCTGGCCTGTACCCCAGCTTGTATGTATAAATAAATAAATCTTTAAAAAAAATAAAAGAAACCTAAGTAGAACATGACAGTATCCTGGGGTATGGAGACAAAAATTGTCAGGAGCTGCTAAAATATTTGGAATTTGTGAGACAGTGCATTGTAGAGAAAGGAGTTTTGAAGTAGGTGATCGTCGCTATTTTGCAGAAATTTGCAATATGCATATACCGAGTCTGTAAGACTTAGCACAGATGAGTAAATACAAAGTTGAGAGGTAAGTGGAGACATCCAGATTTTAATCCCAGTCATTTAGTTGAGATTCCAGAAAAGTCACCTTATAGGAGAAAAAATGATATACCTGGGACTAAGGACAAAGTGAAATATACTGGCCTAAACAAAAAAATAAAACAAGCTTGGAAAGACTGAAAAAATTCACCAGTGATTTAATTGGTTCCCAGAACATAATCCAAGATCCTTTAAAAAAAGGTCACGTAAAACAGGTTCTACCTAAGGTAAACACAAAAATCAATGTGTTAACATAAATTATTATACTTAAATGGAAACAGAAAAAAGACATTTAATCAGGACCCCAATATCCCCTACATACTAGAATTTTTGCATATAAACATCTATTATAAATACATTATGAACCCACAGAAATCCATCCATTATAAGTATATTCTAGGAACAAAAGCAATAGATGTCTTAATGAGATAATGGACAGAGATTGATGGCAGAGAAATGGGACTATTTAAAAAATCAAATGCTAGTTCTAGAGTAGAATATTACATTATCTGAAATAAATGTACTCAATGTTAAAACAATGTTAAGGGATATAGACTTTTTATATATTTTGAAATTATAACACTACAAAAATACATATAGTAAGAATGAAAACAAGTATTTTTTTAGGATTTATTTATTTATGCATAAAAGAGCTAGGGTGTAGCCCAGCGGTTCTGAGGTGGGGTGGACAGAGTGGGGAAAAGAACAGGAGGATCTACTGAAATACACTGCTGAGGGGAGCAGTGGGTGAGACAGGAGCGGTCTGCTGTGCCATGTGGGTCAGCTCCCTGGCTGGGGATCAGACTAGTGCTGCAATGGCTGTGAGAGCTTCATATGCCTGAGACTTAATACCTTGAGTCACCATGGAGGCCCAGTATTTTGTTTTTAATAAAGTATATTTTGATAAACATTTAATTGTACAGAACACACCAAGTAGACATTACTAGCACACTGCACCAAAATCAACTTATATTAGTTTTTAAATAGTCAGTGATTTCTATTCTTGTTCACTTCCCTTTCTAATTTTCCTTACAATTTCAACTTGTTTTCTTTCTCTGTCATATCTACAAAAGAAAAATATATTAGCTCCAATTTGCCTGCCTTTGTCATTTCTATGAGCTGATGACATCAGTGTGTGGAATAGAAAAGTCAAGTCAGAATCATATGCTATTGTTTCTTAAACATTTGTTAACTTGTGAAACTATTTTGTGAGGTGAAATTGAAGCTTCCCAGTGAAAGATGGCATCTTTAATTTTTGTCCATGCAACAGTCCCCCCGCCCCACACTCGTCTCCACAAATAGTCGTAAGACATTTACAAAAGGCGTTTCAAAACCAAGAGGTTTTGTAGTGAGTTGTCCCAACATCATGTCCTGGGGCTGTGAGCATTTGAAGGCATGTCTGTCAACATGGACACACATGATCCTTTACTAGTAGCCTACCCCACTTTCACACTTCTTATGTACTTCATGTGAGTCCTTAATTACTACAAGTGGAGGGACTTTTAAAAATGACCCCAGTTTCTTGAGTGTAATACTGCTTCTACACCAGGTGGCTTTAATTAATTAGTATAACTTACTAGAAATATATTTTATATGAAGATATTGCATTTTAGTCTGTTTTGAGAAGAAGGGTCCTATAGAAATATGATCAGTCTCACAAAATATTATGTTCATTCATATATTCCAAATGAACATCCTCTACTCTGTGATGAAAAAGAAATCATTCCAGAAATGAGTCTGATGTGTTAAGACAGAGATTTTTTAAAAAATTACTTTTTTATAATATAATTTTATAGTCATGTGAATTTACATAGAAGTATTTTCTGTATCAAAATCTTTTATAGCAAACATTCTACATATCACATTACTAGAATCTGATATTAAAATATTCAGACAGAAAAAATGAAGAAAATGATTATTTGTATTGGAAAATTTGTGTTTTAAAAAAATATAATTATTGTAAGAGTCCCTAAAAATCAAGTTTAACTATTACTTTCATAATATGTTTGGCACAGGAGATATTTTATGTATGACTTTTTAAAGATTTATTTATTTATGCATGTAAGCTGGGGTACAGGCCAAAGGTGTAGGGGCAACAAGAGGATTCACCAGAGACAGAGTGGGGAGCAGAACAGGCAGACTGGAAGTTGAAACCTACTGAAGAGATGTTATTACAACAAAGTCTTGAAAGAAAAGAATGAATGTGTGGAATGGATAGAGGGAAAAGATATAGAAACAATGTGTACCTGGTTATTCGCATAACAAGGAGATTGGGCTCTCTGGATCACCTTGAGCAATGGTCAGAGTAATAGGGGATGATGTTACGGAGGAAAAGGAGTCTCATTGGTTAGTTTTTCCTTTGAGAAAAATGAATTGCAAAGAATGTTTTGATTTGAGAAGTGCTTTAATACAACTTGAATTTTAAAGGTACTGTTCTGGCTGCTGTGTTGAAACACAGTAGTTATGAAACTATTACAAATACTCTAGGAGAAAGATTAATGCTGACTTGCACAAATTAATGTGGAAATTGTAAGAAGTGGTTAGAATATACATGTCGGACCTTTCTAATAGTTTCTCTGTTATAAAATAGACTCTTTCAGAACTAGGAGTCCCTGCAACTGTAGATGTTCACATATAAACTTTACAGAATTTTTTTAGAAGAGTAATGCCAGTATAAAAGCAAAATGAGTTATGAGAATCAATTTCCTTTAAAATCACTCCCAACATTCAGATTTTATTTCATTGATTACTTAAATAAAACTTTCTACAGAGGAAATTCATTTTCCCTAGTAACAGTGATAATTAAATTTTACAAATGCTTATTTTTATTATTCTCAATTATTTTAATTTTTTGCTATGAAAAATCATTCCCATATATTATCTAACACATTTTATTAGTTCATTGGAGAATAGCGCTACTTACTTGTTTATGATACTCAGTTTTACTTTCCCTATTTTTTAGATTTAATGTCATTGTGTGAGCAATCCCAAAAATTTAAAAACTTGTTAATTTCTGTTAACGAGAACTGGAAGACCAAGTGTTGTGTTTTTAATATAGTTCACAAGAATACTTACGTGATCCTGGTTTAATTTAATCATTCCCCCTCAATAACCATGAAGAACCATGTTAAACTGAAGCATTAGTAAAGTGAAGTGCTCTGATATTTAGAATACATGATGGGGGTATGAGGAGTGTTAATTGGCATAAAGACATGGACTGTAACATCTAAATGCAATGCTCTGTTAATGAAAAGTCAATGATAACCCAGAGATACAATCTTCTAAAATGGTCCAAAAATCAACTTATATGCTAAGTAGGGTAATTTATTTTGATTGCACTTGCAGGGAGAATGTGAATTTCAACGCAAGCATAATTTTCTAAGGCAGTGTTAACAGATTGTTCCCTGTTGCCCAATATGATAGAAGCGTTGTAATAATCAACTAAATAGCAAAGGGATAAGGAAACCAAAGCACTTACAAAAATTCATTTTATTATAAGAATAAGTTGAATGTGTATAGGTTCTTTTTTGCAAATAAAACAATTTATGCTAAGGGTATAATTAATACTATAAATAAAAACAAGTTAATCAATGTAGTTGTATATATGTTTTCCAAATGGGCAATGCTATAAAACGTGGGCTATGTTGTATATCCAGGGGGTTCCTGTTCTCTGGGATAGCATTAAAAAAATGCCTTACTATGATTACCTAGGACAGTGTTGTAGATATACTAGAAGTATCAGAAAATAATATACTTTTGTTAAATTATTTATGAGTGATAAAATGTGTTTCAACCTGTTATATCTTCGACAGGCTCATCATTATTCTATATTGTATTCAAAGATTGTGATTTAGCATTAAGTTAAGAGGAGATATAAATTTTCAAATATTATTTTGTACTGATAATACACAGCCTTTCAAAGCTATGCATGTTGGCAACTACGTTTTAGAGCTATGTATGCAAAAATCACAGTAAGAAATTATCTTGAAGGAGGAGGGATTGAAAAAAGTAAAAAAAAAAACCAGTAAATGTTTGAATTTATTATAAAAGAAGTGGGGGTGGGAGGGAGAGAAGAAAATAAAGAAGCAGAGAAAGAGAATGAATAAAATGATTCTCTAACTGTAAAATGAGACAGACTAGCATATTTAGGTATTTCCAAGGGAAATAATTGGTATTATGAATGACTATTTCTTATGGATTAGAATTAAATGTTGAAAGAAAACATGGTAATCAAATTTGGGAATATTTCTAAGTAATAGAGATATTTAATCTTAGTCCATTTGAGTATCTTTTTCAAATAAACTATCTCAAAATATTTGAATCAAGGCCAAATCTAAATAGAGCATGGCACAAATTCACAGAAACAAATGAATTTGTGTCACACAGGATTTTGTAGATTCTGTAAATGAAACAAACTTGGCTTAAGAAAAGCCAGACTGAATGTGAAATGTTCTAATATTCAGATAGATTTCCTGACTTTAGGTTTCAATTAGATTTATACAAAATTAGAAAGTGTTTGAAACTATACAATGTCTCTTTTCTCTTTGTATTTTCATTATGTCACATTGCTTTATTTACACTATTTTGCCATAAACCAAAATTATTTTTCACAGGGTCCTTTTGGTATCCCTCCAGAAATGAGACAATGCACAAAATGTTCATTTATTAACTATTAAATACTTAAATAAATGTGTGAAAAGGAGATGAATTAGAAGCTTCCCCAGATGTTATTGACAAAGTCTTCTAAGAAAATTATGTGAGAAAATATCTTATAAAAATATTGTTCCCACACATATCAATTCCAAACTACTCAATAAAACTCCTTTGACAAAATAGAGATAAAGATATATATGTATATGTGTATGTATATATGTGTATACGTGTATATATGTATGTGTGTAAATTTATGTATTATCTTTAATAAGAACATTTATACATTCTTATTAAGGAATATTGTTATGAAATCATTTTGAATTCCTATGGGATTTTATCCTTCCAAATATTTATATGACCCTGGAATACAACCTGTAGAAAAAACAGTCCTAGGCTCTTGATGCTTAGAATTTAGTGTCGACTCTAAACAAAACAATGGAATTGATTAAGTTTATCTTTGGTGTATTAGTACTCCTTTGAAACATCTTTTTCTTCTATGATGACAGTTCTCCTTCTCATTCATCTGACCTCATTGCTCTACATTTTCTCATCTGTCAAAGTTTACAGAAAAGATCTGTTTGTGGGATCATCGTTTTCAGCAATGCTGAGGCACCACTACTCTGAATACGTTCCATGATGTCAGTGTTGATGCTGATGCTATTTGAATTCTTCCCAGACTGATCACATTTTATATGCAAACTTCCTCTATGGACAACTCAGTTAGCTACCCCCTGTATTTTTAAAATGCATTCCATCAGTTCTTGAATCTAGCACTAAATTAACATTTCTCTCTAGATTGATATTTCATTCACTTGACTTGTCAATGTGTTTTCCAGTCTCTGGTATTAAGAAAATCAGCTAGTATCAAATTAAATGTTCTCCTTCCCTTGCTCTTGTGTTCTTGCCTCCCTCTTTCATTTGAGTGCCAAAAGTCTGTTATTAATAACTTTGTTTTATGTCATTTGCTGTCAGTCTGCCTAGTATTTTTGTAGTGTATTCATTCATTAGCTAGACAGCAATTTGGAGGCATAGGCAATTATTTGTCCCTTGACACTTTCAAATAGCATGCAATAAAATAGGTGTATTATTCACTGATTACTACACAAAAAAAAAATACCACAAATTTAGCAGTTTGAAAACATACATTAATTATCTCATCTTTTCAGTGGATTAAAAATCCAAACACAGATTACTCATGTCCTCTGCTTCTTGGTCTCTTACAAGGCTGCAGTCAAGGTATCTGTCAGGACTAGAGTCTCATCTGAAAACTTGAGTAGGGAAAAATGCACTCTCAAGTTCATTTGGTATTTGTCAGAATTTAATTTTTTTCTTGTCTTTAGATGAAGGCTTCAGTTTCTTGCTGATTGTTGGCAGGGGACAATAAGAAAGAATATAGATTTCTAGCAAAACCAAAATTATAATCTTTTGTAATCTAATCATAACATAAAGACATTCATCAAATGTTCTATTGTTTAGAAATCAGTTATTCAAGAGGGAGGAGTGCTTTGATCAGTTGTATATGCTAAATTCAGTATAATTCAGTATTAATTATTTACACTTTAGTTTGGCCTAGAATCCTTTTATGCTGCTTCAAAGACTATTTGTTTTAGACAAAGCTCTAATTTAGTTTCTGTTTGAGAAATTTAATGTATGTGATAAAAACATTGTAACTGGAGTAATTTCTTAAACTCTGCAAACATCAGTTTACTCCATTAATGCCCGATTCCAGTTTGTCTTTGTCCCTTTAATTTTATTCACATTGAAAAAATAATTTGAAGATATATCATGGATGGAATAAAATATGTTCGAAAAATAATTTCATATTTAATGAAAAATATGATTTCCAAACATTTTCTCCCATTCATACTTTAAAGTATTAAGTAATTTTAAACTAAAGTACATTTTATTTTTTTGCCACCACCTTTAAAATATCATTATTCTTTATGTTCCTGTTATTAGTCTCCTAACCGTTCTATATATAATCTACAAAACTGTTCATAATAATTCTCAGGCTCCCATGTTGAAAAGACAATGTGAATTTCCTATATTACCTGCTCTGTGCTTTAATTTTCTCAGATATCTTATAATATGATTAAGCTTTAGTAGTCACTAATGTTGAAATTTCTTTTAAGATTTATTTATTCATGCATAAAAGCTGGGGTATAGGCCCAGCTTGTGGGGTGGTGAGAGGATTCACTGGAGACAGAGTAGGGAGCAGAACAGGCAGCTTGACTTAAGTACGCTGCTGAGGGGAGCAGTGGACGAGACAGGAGAGGTCTGCTGCGCCATGTGGGAATCTCCCTGACTGAGGATTGAACTTGAGCTGTGTGGCTCTGGATAGCTTAATAGTGCTGCGCTTAACCCACCAGGGAGACCCATAAATGTTGAAATTTCATTAGGAGAATTTTTCTAGAGATAACCTGATTTTTTTTTTTTTGTTACGTTCCATTAGAAGAATCAATTTTAGCACATCACTTTTCTGCTATAAATATGACAACATAAGAAAAGGACAATATCTTAGTCATTTTTGTAAACCATGTTTCTTTTAGTCCCATAATGTGACAGATATTAAAAATATTTTAAATAAGTGAATGATTATAATAATTGATGTAATACATGCTTTTCATACAGAAATTTTAATTGGAAGGAGATGAGATTGAGAGGCAGTGCATGTAAGTTTATGTGATTCAAATACCAGTGATATATTTGTGATTGTTCAGAACATTTTTATAGTGATTCTTTTGTTTCAGGTTAGAGTAGTCAAGGATAATCTTAAATAAAACTGGAGAAGACTTGAGTTTAATTTGCTTTACATTTTGGGGCCTTTTAAAGAAATAAGGATATTATATTATGCATTCTATTCTTAATTTCTGCACTTGGAAGAAGTGCCATATAGAGCCAGATTTTTTGAATGCCTGTTTTATTTTTCTTGAGACCTTGATAGGGAAATTCACTTGTTTAATTCAGGTATTCAGGATAATTCCACAATATGTTCTTTTCTATAAATATATTTTGAAAATCTTTACAGGTATGTCTTAGGAATCCATGATGAGTTTAAGTATTTAAATACTGCATTTCAGTGTAACTGTTTTAAAGAATTAAATGTGATTCTTTTATTACATGTTGCTCTTATTAATACTTTATAATAAAACATCTGTCCTTAATTTCAGGCTAAATTTTCACTTTTCAAATATACTTTCTATAGTTTTCTCAAGTGTCAGTCTCAACCCCTAAACACATATGCACATTGTACATCACATAGAAATTACATAGTTTGTTTCTTTCTTCCACTGGATTGTATAATCCAGTAATTAATCAAATAGAGTCATTGACTGCTGAATTACCAAAAATCTACTTATTACCTGTCCTCAGAATAAAACTTATTTTTCAAAGCTGAAAAACATGTGGAACCTACTTTTGCTTTCCCAAAAGAATTGATACCTAAACCTCACAAAAAACATTGTGATTAAGTTTCCAATCAAGGTAGAAAGCAAGACTTTAGTCCAAATCATATAATTTGCTCCAGTACAATGTTAGTCTTTGATTTCTTTCAGTTTATGTTCTATAGCAAAAGTTTGTTTTGTGTACTTAATTTCTAGGTTTTCAGTCTTTTAGGATTTATTCAGTACTTTGAATTACCAGAAGATATTTCCTAAAAATTACCTTAGCAGTATCACACAGGCTACATACTTTAAAAATAATTCGTATATCCAAAACATTTAAGATGTGCTAGAGCATCCCATTCTGGATTTTAAAAAATAACTTAGCTCACAATAAACAAGGAAAAAATAAATTTTTAAACATAAAGCTACAACCTTCCTTATATTAACTGTCTAATTCAACCTATGCTACAGGGTTAGTGAAGTTTGAGCTGTACTCCAAAAATAAAGGATTTTATGATGTTTTAATTTTTAATGTGACTTACATATATAAATTAAAATATCAATATCCTTAGTAGGATAGCATATTTTTGTCATTTAAGTGTCATCAGTTAGCCTCATCTTTTTAATTTCAAGAAAAGAATATATTTAGATGTCAGCTATGCTCACCACTGTACCACCATTGTCAGCATTAAATAAAGAATGTAGTTGGATTTGAGTGATTAACATTTGTCTTCATAGTAATCTTGACTAGCCATCATGACTCATGGCTCTTTTTAAAAATATAATAGAACTGCCTGAGCTCAAAATAGATGGCTTAGCTATGTACCCTGATGACACAAAAATGGTTTTATTATTTATTTTTATTAGAGGAAAGAACTCAAACTATAAGGAATGTATTCTCAGAGTACCAAAATGTTTTAAAACTTTTCTCTACTGATAGTATTCATTCTTATATCATGAATTTTATAGAAAAAAAATTAAAAGCAAGTCTCATAAATGCCCTTCAAATACCAGAAAGTTGTTTTTAGGAGTAGAGAAAGACATACTACTCTCACACAGGAATATATAAATAACATGGTTATAAAGAATATCTGTATATTGTTTTCCTTTTAAAGTATTAGATATCTTTGAATTTCCTTTTTTTCTGAGCACAGTCTAAATGTTCTGAACCACAAGGAAATAAAAATGTAATCATTCTGAAGGCCTAATATGCATACCAATTTCCCCTTTTATTTTATATCATGTATAATATTTTTTAATTAATAGCTCTGGTTTTACATGATTGTTTACCTCTTTAGATGTCTATTCCAACTTTAAAAATTAATATTTATTTGTTTGACAAACTGGTTGAGTATAATCTATTTCTTTTTTTTTTTAAGATTTATTTATTTATACATATAAGCTGGGGTACAGGCCAGAGGTGTGGGGCAGCGAGAGGGTTCACCAGAGACAGAGTGGGGAGCAGAACAGGCAGATCAGAAATACACTGCTGAGGGGAGCAGAGGGTGAGGCAGGAGAGGTCTGCCACACCACGTGGGAATCTCCCTGGCTGGTCATCGAACTCGCTGCCAACAGCTCCACAGCGCAGCGCTCAATCGCTGTGCCACCAGGGAGGCCCGAGTATAATCTATTTCTAAAGGAATTCCAACTCCTTTCGAGAATGAAAATATTTCTGCACCAATTATATCAAAAGTTGTGGTCAAATAAATTCCACTTATTTTGATACTGCCTTACCCCTATGAAAATAACCCATATAAAACAATACCAGAAACAACAGGTGCAGGTGAAAATGTGGAGGAAAAAGAAACCCTCTTACACTATTAGTGAAAATGTAGATTGGTTTAGGTAATATGAAAGACAGTATGGAGGCTCCTCAGAAGATTAAAAGGTTTATACATGTTGGTTAATAACCCATTATTGGTGGGTTAACCCCACATTGACAGGGTTAATAGCCCATCAATTTCATTCATACATATCTACCCAAAGAAAACAAGAATAGTAATTGGAAGAGAAACTTATACTCCAATGTTTGTAGTGGCACTATTTATAATAACCAAGATGTGGAAATAATTTAAGTGCTCCCCCAAAAATGGATGGATCAAGAACATGTGATATAAATACATATAGAATATTATTCAGTGATCAAAAAGACAAACTCATGCTGTTTACAGCAACATGGAGGGGGCTGAAATGGATTATGATAAGCAAAATAAGTCAGAAGCGGAAAGACAAATGCCAGATGGTGACACATATAGGCCGAATATAATGAATCCCCAAAAAGGGTCAGTTAAAGCAAAATTTAAACACAAACCTTTGAAAGCAAGGGATAAAACTGAAGAATCAGAGGGGGTGGGAATGGTAGAACAAAATGGGGAGAGAGTACAGTTGACTATGATGGTGGGCTATAGTTGCTCTGGTGGTTAGGTACTACATAGTAACAACACGTGGAAGGGTGGATTCTATACTCCCTAAAATACAAACAAAAATGTAAACCAATATTATCTCACTTAAAAATGTTTTCTTTTCTTTAAAAGAATATGGCTGTTAGTTTAATGTACTAATTTAATTTCTTTCTTACAGTCCAAGTTACCCCAAACATTGAAAAATATAATCTTCTATTGTCTTGAAGAAAGATCTTAGAAAAGTAACTATATATGCTTATGGTATATGATTTAGTGGATTTTTTCATAAAAGTCCCAGTTTAGTAATTTTTTTTAAGAACAGATATTGCAATTTCAGTCACTTATTCTGGCTTTTGCTCATGAGAGTCAAGTGTTTTTTTTTTTTTAATTTTTTTTTTTAAGATTTATTTTTTATTTATATATACAAGTTGGGGTACAGGCCAGAGGTGCGGGGCGGCGAGAAGGTTCACCAGAGACAGAGCGGGTAGCAGAACAGGCAGAGCAGAAATACACTGCTGAGGGGAGCAGCGGGCAAGGCAGGAGAGGTCTGCCACGCCATGTGGGATTCTCCCTGGCCGGGCGTCGAACTCGCGTCACCGCTGCCGACAGCTCCACAGCGCAGCGCTTAACCGCTGCGCCACCGGGGAGGCCCCCCGAGAGTCAAGTGTTTAATTGCAACAATTGTGTAATCTGGTTGTCAAGCACAGCCATTATTAAAAATTAAATTATTCAATTGTCATCGTTACTTCTGAATTATTTTGTTGAATTACACTTCTGCTTATGCTGTTGAGATTATAGCTAATGTACATGTGTAGTGGAAATATATAAAAGTGTAGTGTTGCACTTCTTTCCCCATTCAATATTCAGTGACAGCTTGAAATCTGGTATGATTGTGATTTATATACATAGAATGAGCAAACATTACAAATCAGGATTTGATGCATTATTTTGTAGACAAAACTCATGAAATTAATGCAGAACATGATAATGCAGATGAAAGTTTGTTCTTACTGTAGCCATTAAATTATGTGCAACACCAAAAATTGAGGCGATACTATGCCTCACTTTTTTTTAAAAAAAAAGTGATTTTGCAGAGAATTCACTGATGTCACTGACAATTGAGCTTCTGACAGAGGTCTTCTTTATTTCATGTTGATTCATTCATTAATATAAAAGAAAATATTAGCAAGAGTCATGTTGAAACTGTGTTAATTATCACTGATTTAAATGATTTCAATGATTGAATACTAATGATTCCTGATTCATTAGTAATTAAGTAATTAGTAATTACTCATAGTCTGATTTTGTGATATTATGGTTGGTGTGAGAATGATAAAGAGTAATAGCAGATTTTGTGAGAAATTGCCAGGCACACTAAAGTGATAATAGTAAATAAAAAGAAAGTCTAAATATTTTTGTTAATATATCATATTTATAAAATTATATAAAAGAAAGAAAAACCAAAATATAAAGCCAACTCTCAGATGGTACTGTGAATTTTGCTAACAAATATATTTACACACAAATACATTTGCATGTTTTATACACACACACCCCCGTACCTCACCACCACCATCTCATATTCTCTCTATTAAGTCAGCACTAACATTTACCAGTATACAACTGCCTGGACACATAGATTAGGTACTCCTTTTTCTTTGGAGAAATAGTATTTTTTCATATTCTTTCCCAGATCTCCACCTTATCATTACTTCTCCCCTTTTGTGAGCTGTATCATCTAGTAATAAATCTATGGTTATATTGCTCCTGCACAGCCTCTGATGTGCAATGACTTCATGACTTTGTTCTTTAGATTTTTTATTTTCAGTTAAAATGCTTTTAATTTCTATTTTCACTGGTGAAGTTCATCCAATGTGATCGGACTGAGTGTTTTATGTACATAGTAAATATTTTATTATTATCTCTTGGTCTCACTAACTTTACCTTGTTTTAATTTATATAAATCACTGTTATTTCAGCTCTTAAGTAGATTCTTATTTCCTTCCACATATGATTTTTCATGTGTTTCTAGTGCCACCTTTGCTTTAGAGAGTAGGGTGGAATCAGGAAACAAAAAGAGGCAGAAATTTCTGATCTCACAGACTAGTGATGAAAGACAATTGAAAATAGTGATGAGCATGCAAAATCTTGGATTCATTGTGGGCATTTGCCTTAATCAACTTGGCATACTGTGACAAAATAACATCGACTCAGTGGCTTAAATAATAGATGTGTATTTCTCACAGTTCTGGCTTTTTCTAGCTTTATCTTATGAAGTGGTATCTCTTTTCCTGCTCTTAAGGATATCAGTCCCATTATGGGGGCTTCACTCTCATGACATCATCTAACTAAATTACTTCCCTAGACCACATGTACAGATGCCATTACATTGACAGTTTGGGTTTCAATTTATGAATGGTGGGGGGGGGGATACAAATATACAGCCCGCAGCTGCATTTAAACTTTCACCATGATGAAAATAATTTGATGATTCAAAATTGACTATTTTATCTCTAAACTTAGCTAGCTTTCTTATCTTATCATTTGCATTTATGTGCCTTAACACAAAATGTCTTTGTAGATTTTGTAGTGTCCTTCCAGTGTCTGAAATCCCCAAATGTCTCTGATCTTTTATGTAGGGATGAACTGAATATTACAAGGGAAAAAAATAATTTTTAAAAATATTTTTAAGGTTATAGTCTGACATTCTTATGGGTTTAAGTTTTAAGAACTCAGTTATGGATCTAATGCTGGTATTTTGTTAAAAAAAAACAAAAAACAAGCAAACAGTGGTTCGGGTGAATTCTGGAAATACAAATGACCTATTTAGAAACTGTAAATTGGAAATATACATTGCCAATTCAGGTAATTTAAATACAAGGATAATTCAGTAGTTTGTTTCATGACATGATGGAATGGCTATCACTATCATTTTCTTTAATTAGTTCTCAAGACAATTTTAGCTGAGAGAAAAAAAAACTTTTTATGCACTACACATTACACTTCTGAAAGCTTTTGATCTTACAAATACAATTTTATTTCCTCTATATAATATTTAATGTTTCCATTTATAATAAACAAACACATGATCACTGCTAAATTTTGTTTAATAGAGGTAAAATGTTCATTAGTATTTCAAATACAACTATAGTTACTTCTCTGTTACAAAGTCATGAGTTCATTGTTAAACAGAATATTTACATGTGAGTATGTATATTTACTTCATTTCAACTCAGGATCTTTCATCACAGTGTAGATGAAAAAGAACCAGGATAAGTGAAGTTTCACATCTTTTCCTACATCTCAAAATAAGACTATATAAAATTACAATTTTGTAATGAGCTTTGTGAAAGAGGCTGAATGGTTTCTGTGAATGATGACATGACAATTGTTTTTCATAAGTGATTCTAACCAGAGTTCATATGAATTGACATAAATTATGCTGTAACTCAGGAAATTTAATTTGGCTTCAAAAAATTTACAATTCAAGAGAAAAGTAGATATGTAAATGAATCATTAGGTATTAGGATTTTAAATTGTTGATTTCATATAAAGTAGTGATAGAAATATTTATGAATTTTTGTTAGAAATTCATTTGATTTAAATATATATTCCAAAATACCCAGTTTTAAACATGCATCTTTCTAGGCTATTAAAATCCTCCATTAATGTCATATACATATATGCATATTCATATGTTATAAAGGGTTTTTAAACATTTAAACTTTAAAATTTAATATGTTCTTAGAACAATGATAATTTAAAATAAGGTCATTTTTTTAGGTGAAACATTATTATTTAAGTACAACAAGTAAGAACAGCTTTTCAATAAGAACTAGCAAGAAGTTTCAATGTTTGAAACTCATGACTATTACACTAGAGGGGATAAAACAATATTTGTTCTTCTGTCACCTTACACGAAGTTAATGGGTACTTTTTGCTATTTTGATATCACCACTAGCTTGTATTTGCGTTATCACCAGGATCATTATGTATCATTATCAAAATCAACTTCTGACAATGCGATATACACATTAATCAAATTTTAGGATTGCAGGGTAAATAACTATAAACTGCTAATTATTTTACCATATTGTTCTTCTATTTGACTTATTATCATAGAGAGAAAAAGGATAATTCATAACTTCTTTACATTTATAATCTAAAGGAATTATTATCTGAGATGAAAATTCTTACAGACAAAGAGAACCCTGACATATAGAAGGATAAATTCACAGATCCTAGTGTACTCTGTATAAGTAATCATTTAGCTAAGAATATCTTGCTAAGGGCATTTCTGAGTTAAAATCTCTTTCTCTGAGTGTATATCATTAATATATTAGCATGGAGGTCCAAATGACAATAAAATTGTATGAATTACAATTAAAAAACTTGCGTTCACATCCATGTGACATTTATTAGTTGTGTGACCTTGCATGAGAAAGTCATTACTCTGTTTCAGCTCCAATTTCCTGAGCTGTGAAAAGATGTAATGGTGAATATAGTGAATATCTTGTAATGTTTGATGATCATCAAATGATATTCCATTCTTAAGATTTCTTTCATCTTATAAATTTAAGCATAATTAACCTATAACATTATATTCACGTGTACACTATAGTAACAGATGCACAGCTTAGTGATATGATCATAAAAGTGCTCATAACTAAGTTTGGTGGTAGATGTGAGACTAATTTTTGTAATTATTTTGCAATAATCACCAACTTTCTGTTTTTATTTAAGTAATGTTAGTTTAAATGTTTAAAGATTGTGTTCTAAGAGTACAGGTTCATACCTCTCCAAATATGTTACCACACCACACTCACCACCAAAGTACCAATAATCCTTCCCCACAGTCCACTGGGCTGCTTCTCCCAATTCTCTTTCTCCTTCTGACCACCTCAGTTCTGCAGTCAGATTTCAGAGGTTTGTTTTGTTTTGGTTTAATCTGTTCCTCTGCTAAATTTCTTTATGTTCAAATATAAGCAACATCATCTGACATTTTCTTCTATTTGGGATAGTTCACATAGCATAATCGCCTCCATTTCTATCCATGTTGTCAAAAACGTCAAAATGTCATCTCCTTTTGTAACTGAGTACTATTTCATTGTGTACATATACTACTCTTTATGCAATCATCTGTATTGAGGCACTTAGTTTTTTTCCTTTATCTTGGCTGTTGCAAACAGTGCTACGAAGGGCATAGAGGTCCACAAATCTCTTCAAATTAGTACCTTCCCCCCCCCCTTCAGGTAGATACATTGGAGTAAAATATCTGGATCATATAGTAGCTCTATTAATAGTTTGAGGAACCTCTGCCCTGGTCTCCATATGGACTGCACTGGCTTACACTCCCACCAACAGTATACAGGGGTTCCTTTTCCTCTGCAATCTTCCAGCCACTTGATGTTTCTATAAATCACCAACTTATATGAAATTATTTCTTTCCCATAAATAAAAATTCAGAAAATAAACACCTTAGAGTCAGTCTCTTTGAGACAGTGCCGTTTATAGTTTTGGGCTTTTTTTTTACTTTGTTATTAAGACTTCTTTTTCAATGTAAAATTTGAACATTTGGTTGAGGCCTTTCGTTAAAAAACATCTTTAATCTTTTTGATCTTTTGTTCCTATATTCAATTATAAGTAAAACTGAATTTGAGCTTTCTAAGAGAGGCTACATTTCCACTTAAATATAACTAACGCTTTAGTTTGCTTTAAAATTAAGCATATTTTTTAATTATTTGACAAATATTCAGCATACTCTAAAAATGTTTTGTAGCTGAGCATGTTCCTTGTTATAGATAACTCAGTAATTAAACATTTGACCAAAATTGTTTTATTAAATGTAGACAACTATCTGGGGGGAAATCCTGTCTATAATCATATTTGAGTCAATTTTATTTTATTGTGTATGTTTACAAGGTGAAAAGATGAGGTTATTGTCTTCCTTGCCACTTTTGCCATTTTGGATCATTATCCTGTTACCCAAAAGAAGATCTGGTTATTTAAGACACATGTTACACAATTCTGCCATTTCCTTCTCTACCTTTGTTTTATTAATAATTTGGGGACCAGTCTCAGAGTCTTCTTCATCTTAATTTCTGCCAATGTTTTAGTTACTTAACTATTCAAACAATGAACCAGACAGTATTGTATTTCTTAGTTCCATGTATGAAATGATTAGTGTGTGCTGGCAGGTAGCTGTTTCAATCAAAATGATTCTAACTTTTTTAGACTTTAAGCACTAGTTTACAGGCTAGATTTTAGACTATAGCTGTATTCCATGGAATACAGTTGGAAATTGCCTGTATGGAAATTATTCTTATTATTTAGAAATAAATATTGCACTTTATTTCCTTTGCTGATGCCTCATGAGGTAGAACTGGTTATACTGTCAGTTTGAAATTTAGGAATTTTTTGTAAGAAAAATAGAAGGAAAGGATAAGGAAGCAGTTGTAGGCCTAGTGTGAAATATTTTTTTATAACCATTATGAAAAGGAAGTGGCTTTGATTAAATCTGCAGTCTATGAAATATCTCAGAATCATTATTGAAGGCCTATTCTCATGTATATATTATATGAGAATTTATTTAGCTTCTCATATCTTCCAGGAATAGTTCAACTTGTGAGTGACCCTTGTTCTAAAGAAACATACATATAATTTGGATTAAGAAAAAGAAAAAAGCAGACCTTTATGAAAAAGGTACCTTCAAGGAGAGAAAAATTTAATGAAGAAAATTATACAGGTTCATTGGAGAAAGATTAAAAGAAGAAACACTTGGGTAGGATAATTGAGGGGAAAAAAGCTAGACTTTAATAATTTTTAAAAAATCCAAACATTTCAGAACTTGGGAACAGAATTTTAAGTAGAGGAAAATTCCAGCCAATGAATTTAGGCAGAATTAAATTTGCATTCATTTTCCTAACGATGTTGAAAATTATTGAGCTGAAATTTTTAAGAAAAGCTGGTGCCTTAACCTGGTGTTGAATTTAAAATGGACTATTGTTTCTAAGAGAAACAAACAAACAGAAAGTTTTCTTTAAAATAGTGGCTTTCTTAGCATGTATTCCTCTTACCTTTTTCCCCCTCTAACAGAACTTCAGTTTTGCCAAGCTAGTATCAGGAGAAGCTAATAACTTCCTCCTACATTGCTATCACCCTAAGTGAACTCTGACTTTTTTAAGGGGAAGTGAATTCCACCTAGTTTGTACTTAGCTCAAAAAAAATTAGCTAATAATTTATGACGAAAGTCAACTAAGAATATTCTGGAACAAAATGCTGCATGTAGAGATGGTCTCTTTTCCAGGATACATTCAGATATATGATGCTCAGAACACTGTGCACACAGAGTGACAATGAAATTGAGAGTGTCACAGAATGGAAATGAAAATAATCTGTGTCTTTGAGGACATCATGAGAAACATTGAATCAACTAAATCTGAAACTTACCTTATCTTGGGATTTCTTGCTTTGTAAGAATATATTTATTTGATATACCATTTAAAGTCATGGTTTGTTACTTGTGAAGCTGTCATATTTGAAGAATGAGGGGAACTTACATTATTGATGACTAAAAGAACTTGAAAGCTTGCTGCTTTTCTGGTAGAAATATTGCAGGAATAAAACTGTGGTGCTTTTACATTATTGCCCATAGGCATGAAGTCATGTTCTCCATGTGACTAAAACAGAGCTGCAGTCACTTTTGACATACTAGCAGAAACTCTGGACACTACTTAAGACCATGAGACAGAGGATTGATGTAGGAAGAAAACTCTCTTCCCAAGATATTCTTCTAGGGGAAAGAAACAGCTTAGAATCTCACAGAGATACTTGGAATGAAGTTTGTTTATGGTTGGAGAAGAGAACTTGAATTTGAGGACTGATGGAAAAAGTTAGGAGCCAAGGAAATCTTGAACTGAAATTCACAGAGGGTAGAAGCATGCTGTAAGGATTCTCTTTATAAATTGTCAATGAAACATTCAGTTTCTATAGAAATTCCACTTTTATTAAACTAGCGCTGGATTTTCTTCCACTTGTTTATATTTTGACTATGCAGTCTGATGTTATCTTGTGGAAGCTAAGTAGGCAAGATGGCAAGAGAAAGGGACATATTTTACACCTTAAATTCTCTCACATACATCCCAGAAGAGAACTAAGTCTCTGCTTTCTAAGTTAATTAGTGATATCAGAAAAAAGAGACATAATACTCAAAAAGCTTCCAAAAGGGACACTTACAAGAAAGGACTCAACTAAGTTCTTGATAAGAGATAATCAGAAAGTAATACCTAGCAGACAATAATATTTGCCAGGATATTTAGAAACATAACAAAGTGCCAGTCTCAGTTCCCTTATGCTAGGTGAGAAAAATTGTACATTTTTGTTTTAATTTTAGTTTGAACTACAGTGAACCTGAATACAAGAGGAGTCAATGTGTGATACTCAGTGAAAGTTTTCTTTCTCATTTTTTCCAACTCCCTGACCTTGGTATTAAACTGTGAAACTCAAGAATTATTTTTAAATGGATATATTTCTTCCTGAAAGAATTATGTTATCTTACAACATATTGCCTAATGTGTATACCGAACCAGTTTGTTTTGTAAAAATGTGGAATATTTGATAATAAGACATATGTTTTAGGAACATAATCAAGAACATAAAAGGAAATCCTATATCACAGAGATCACACATAGACTCTTATGAAAACAGCCTGTAAACTGGAATTCTTTTTTTAAGAAATACTTGCTTTTCTATTTTATTTTATTTTTAATTTATGGAATTCTTTGCTCCTGTTAAAAGTGAAATAACTCTGGTAATGGAAAATGATGTAAAGATAAATCACAACACATAAGAAATAGCAATAAAAATGCTGTTTAAAAAATAGTGACAAACATAGAAATTGGGGCTTAAAGGAAAGATACATGATTTGTTCATTGGATGAAGTTAAATAGAATCTTAATGTAGTTCCAATAAGTATTCTCATTTTATACTTTTAAAATAAGTGATATGTTTATAGTATTGAACACATCAAAATAAACTGTTCCCTGTCTTTTACTTGAAAGAAAATTGAAGTGACACATCAAAATGGAGTTGATTATCTCTAATGATTTAGGAAGAACACAGATGCCCAATGTATCGTATCATAAAGCTTCCCATTTTGCAGATGAGGAAACCTAGGCTCAGTAAACCAAGTAGATTTGTAGACAGCTAGTTGCTGGAAGAGTAGAGGTAGGATTCCCAACTCATGTGTAACTTAGATTAGCACTTCCTTTTTCCAATAGCAGATCATTTTGAACTTCTTCAATTCAAAAGTTGACCTTTTCTAAGTGTGAATGTTTTTCCTTTCAAATAAGTTTAATCAAAATTTCATGAGTAAAGTAGTAAGGGAATTGCTAGACTTTTTTACAGGTCAGGGAGAGGGACACCCCAGAACCCCCAAACCTGCCGAATCTAAATAGGTTCTGCCATTCACCACATCAATATAAAACGTAAAAGACCTTTAGTGGAAAGAAACTTTAACACAATTAGAAAAGGCAGAGAAGACAAAGAATATAGTTTCTAATTCAAGCATCCAAAGTTACCCAAACCCTCATGGGTAAAATTCCACCCAAATGGGATTGGCCCAAAGCAATGCCCAAAAGCCTGCCACAAGTCTAAAACACATTTTAGCAGGGACCCATAAAAAGGGTAAGAAACAGCCAGACAATTCTGGGAGGAACCAAAACACCTTTTGGCAGGGACCCATAGAAAAGGGTCAGTAACAGCCAGACAATTCTGGGAGTTAAAGAGCAAAATCAAAACCAAGAACAACTTTGCCTAGTCAACCTCCCCACAGGTCTCTCACCCACATCTGTTTCAATCAGTCCAGGGCAGTGCAGCTTCTTTACATGTTTCTCTGCTCCATGTGCCTCTTCTGGCTCTCCATCCTGCTTCCTCCCTTCTTCTGTCTTCTCTTCTGTCTTGTCTCTCCTTCTCCAGCTTCTTATGTCATGCTCAGATCTACCCACCCTTGGGTGGGACAGGGAACCTGGTACATACCCTTTTTCCTAGGGACCACCCTGTTATAGACTGACATTGACTTGTATTGCTACACAGAGAGACAACATAAGCATCAAAATAAAACTCTATGACATGGTAAATTGGACTATATTTACTTTGCTATCTCGACATTTAGTTCTGTGAGCATAATCCCCACTTATTAATTTAAAAGCCTACAGTATTTTTACTGTATTTTCAACAGTCTTCCATTGAACAGCTATATATATGAAATGATTTTCTTTGACAGATACCAAATAAGTACCCTTTATTAGTTATTTAGGTCTGCTGTAGCAAATTACCACGAACTGAGTGGTAATTGAAACTTATGCTATTTATTCTTTTTTTTTTTTAAAGATTTATTTTTTATTTTTATACATACAAGCTGGGGTACAGGCCAGAGGCGTGGGGCGGCGAGAGGGCTCACCAGAGACAGAGCAGGGAGCAGAACAGGCAGATCAGAAATACACTGCTGAGGGGAGCAGTGGGCGAGGCAGGAGAGGTCTGCCGCACCATGTGGGATTCTCCCTGGCCGGGCATCGAACTCGCGTCACCGCTGCCGACAGCTCCACAGCGCAGTGCTTAACCGCTGCGCCACCGGGGAGGCCCCTGCTATTTATTCTTGATGGTGCTGGAAGTTGGAATGTTGGGGGGCAAGGTTGTCATGAGCAAACTTCACAAATAGGTTTTATGGACCCCCACGCCCACCCCAGACCAAAGGAAGACACCAAGAACTATAAATCCCATGATATGATTACGACCAAAAGGAGGATTGCTGGGAACTTAAGGTGGAGTTAAGCAGCTAGGTTTGGTATATAACCAGGCATGTGTGTCTTGGGGGGTTTGTTTTTTTGCCGACATTCACCATGCTATTGGGGTTCCAGCTCAGTGAACTGGTAGGACACATTCACCAATTTATCTCTCTCCCTGAGTTATCCCTTTCTTCATTTCCCCTTCATTAGCCTTTCTGTGTGTGCTTGCAGTTGAGTCTCGTAAGTCCATTTTAAGCCTGCACCCACACTCAGGCCAACCCATTTCACATTGGGGTTACCCTGTAACAGTTAGTTCCAATTAAAACTGTCTGTCGTGGTTGATGTTCTTCTTGGTGGCTCAGAAGGAAAATGTTCTCCATTCCTTTCTCTTAACTTCTGTTGGTTACTTGCAATCCTTGGTGTTTTTGATTTGTAAATGCATCATGCGAGATCTTCCTTTTTCACTTGGCATTCTTCTCTTGGTGTGTTTGTGTCTCCTCTGTTATTATTAGGACACTAGTCATGTTCGATTAGATAAATATTAATCAAGTGTGACCTTATTTTAGCTTGATTGCATAACTAAAGGCCCTATTTCCAAATAAGATCACAGTTCAACAAATCATTCTTCATAAAATATACCATTATATTTACTCTGGCCCTATTAGAGCTTTCAGAATTAAATATTTCCTCCTTATATCATTAAATATTTCATACAATATCTATAGAAAGTACACCTTAGTGTTTATTAGCTACTACCTATATTCTTTCACTTAAATGTTAATCATTAGTGACTCCATAGCTTGATCAACCAAAATCAGTTTATATCCTATTATTACCAGAATTTCCAGTTTTCAGGTCTAGTGTCCCATCCAGGAATGGACCCCAGGCTGCAGCAGCAGCGCTGAATACTGGCCACTAGGCCACCACAGGTTGGTGTCACACGAAGCCGCCACAGGAACTTCGTTGACGCTCAGGCAAGCAAGTGAAAAGAGGTAGATTTGTTCAGAGAAAGAAAAAGTTTATTGGAGAGAAAAAGGCACAGAAATAAAGTGGAACCAGGCCAGGGAGGAGCAAGGGAGCTTAAGTGGAGTCGTGTCTCAGGGAATATAGACCTTTTTTCCCTAATTATTCTAACGCTCCATCAGTCTCTTTGTATTGGTTAGTTCTTGGTGGTCGCACTCACTGCCTTAATGTCTCAGTGCCCAGAATTAAGTCTCTGTGTCCCAGCCCTTATCTTAGCATATTTTTCTGCATCATCCTTGATGAGGATGTCCTGTTGACCCTAGTCCTGAGTGTTTGATTTGCTCCCTTTGGAATTTGTTGCACTTATCTTTGGATCTTCCCTTCTTCCTCTTATTGCCCTTATCTTAGAAACTTCTTTAATTCTCCAGGGGTCCCTGCCTGTTCTGTCCTTGAAGCTACCTAATTACCCTCACTTGCCCTATGTCTCATTATTGAGTATATCACAGAGGGAAATAGTTTAGATAGTTGTTCCTAAAGAGAAGGGAGATATTGAAATGTAGAGGAGACATCTAAAGCAACTCCCAATTTACAATATGCATATTGTGGCCAACTAAAAATCTTAAAAAACATTTTGCCTTCATGACAAGATATTTTAGAAAAGGGTGTTTACTTCACACCTGAAACTGTGATTAGCTCTGCTGTATATTGATAAGAAAATTTGTGATCCAAAATAAAAAGCTATACATTATATTATAAACTAACATTTCCTTTAATTTCAAGTATTAGCATCTTGAAAAATTATAGAAAAAGAAAAAGTCTATCAAATGGAAAGCTGACCAGGACAGACTATTTAACCTGTCTGGAAAAACATATTTGTAAAATAAAGAGAATCCATGATTTAATGAGGTTTTTAAATAATGAACACTGATACATCTTTAAATCTGAATTTTAAAGTTCAGCTTTGATGTGTTTATTTTATAACTATTTTCAAAGTTATAGAAAAAAGAATGTGAAATTCATAGGAGTCACAAAAACACAAGGGAACTTCATATTTTAAGGTGATATATAAGGAGAGAAAATTAGCATCCATGAGTTACTCTAAATCTGACATCTAGAAATTTGCATTCAAATAGAGAATTATAGTGACACTGCTGAGCCTGTCTACTGTGGACTGGATGGGTATACTGATAAATAAAGTGTATTTTGAGACAAGATTTTTTTTGTTCTTTCAGTTTGTCAGAGATTAATGAATACAGGTATTTGTTTAGAATCTTTTATTCCAACTTCTTTTATTGTGAATTATTTTAATGTTACTTCACATATTAAAATAAAGTAACTCAAGAAAAAATATGATTTTATCTATTCATTTGTAATGATGGTAATGAAAAATTATAGCTACACATGCATTCCTTAGTTTATTGTATCTCATAAAGTAACTATATATTTTAAACAATTTGAATATAAATATGTTGTGTTTTCATGTATTGTATGGTGGAAAATTTTTCTGCAGATATTTTCACCAACATAGGCTTGATTTGGCTATAGAGTGTTTATTTGGAAATAGTGACTTGAATATTAGTAGTAAATAGGCTTTTTGCTTTTGTTAGAGGATGAAGCTCCAGGGACTGGTTGACACCGAGCCCACAGTTATAACTGCCATCTTCCACACCTCCATCTCCTTGCCACTTATATTTCAGGCACCTTGCATTACACTCAGGCTAGCTGTGAATGGTACTTCCTGGGTGTGAGTGGGGCCGGGGAGGGAAGAAGGCATTTGGGGGATGGGCTGCTGGAAAGAAGGAAGAATCTCAGTGGTCATGATGAATGCTGAAAATGGAGAGAAGCTATGAGGCTAGATGTTTCTCCTTGTCTTTCTGCTCATGCTTTTTGGACTTCAACATTTAAGCAGGCGAGATGAGAAAATCCGCTCTCTTTAGAGACTATGACATTTGTTATCTTGACTTTGCATTGGATTCGTTTTGGGCAGTACATTTTAAATTTTGGTTCCATCCTTCTCTACCTCTGTAACCCCTCGCTTGTGTTTCCTGCCAGGAAGTGACTTGGATTTGTTTTCTTGGCGATTCTGCTCTTGGGACTCGGCTGCTCCATTTTAGGCTCTGCTTGTTTGGCTGAATTTTTGTCCCCAATGGGCTGGTTAATTTTGAAGTTTGATCAGTTGTCCATGTTTTGTAATCCTCTCCCCTACTCTTTTCTCTCTCTCTTTTCCCTTTCAATCTCTTGCCGATAAAAAGTCATCAAGCACACCAGCATTTGATTACTTTGCTGTTATGTTTACAGGTGGTAAGTACTTTTAGAAATGACAACATGGGTTTTCCTCTAAACAGACTGGGATCCCGGAGAAGCCCTTGGTTTTGTTATAGGGCAGCCCCGATATAAAATGGGGTGCCTGACTGTGGGTCCTCACCCGTGCACTTAAAAGGTTCTTATAATAAGACTCAATTGCAGGCACACACAATAAAATTAATAAAGGGTTTATTTACAAAAGGAGGGGAAATAAAAAAAAGGGGGAAAAAAAGAGAATAAATTGGTGAATGCGTCCTACTAGTTTCACTGAGCTAGAATCCCAATGGCGCACCAAAACCTGGCAAAATGCCAAGAGACGCCCCACGAAGCCCACATGTCTGGATATATACCAAACATGGCTGCTTAACTCCACCCTCAGTTTCTAACCCTCTCTTTGGTTATGATGGCATTATGGGATTTGTAGTCTTAGGTGTCTCTCTGGTCTGAGGTGGGGGTGGGGTCCGTGAAAACCTATCTGTGGAGTTTGTTCAGGTCATCCTTTCTCCACCAACAGTTTTGCTTAGTATTGTTACAGGACAAGGAAATGGACACCCCAGCCCCCCCCCCACTCTGAAATAGGTTCTGTCATCCACCACATTAAGGCAAAACATACTCTAGTGTGTAAGACTGTAGAGTAGGTGGAAGAGTTGTCAGGGTTTTCTGCCCACCCCCGTGGGCCTCAGCAGGCATACGTATGTGCCTGATGGCGGGCCCCTTAAGAAGGCATGGCGTGATGTGGTGTGATGTGCACATGCGTGAGGCAACAACACAAGAGCATAGAAAAGAGTGCAGCAGCAGCGGTGAGAGCATGTGGCGGAAGCGGTAGCAGCAAGACCCCAAGACCCCACCCGAGGGCCCAGAGAAGGTGAAGATTTGCTGGGGTCTAGGAGACTTGCCAGCCTCCTGGCTCCCCAACCCTGCTTGCCTGCCCTGTACCTGGCTGCCTCACTTCAGTAAGATAATTAAAAGCCTGCCAAAGCCACTGAGGGCTCCAGAACTCATCCTTACCTGTCTGCCCGAATCATAGGAAACCTGCCCTGCTGCCAGGCTGGCACTACAAAGACCTTTAATGGAAAAGTTCTTTAACTACAATTAGTATGCAATACAGAAAAGAATAAGAACATAGTTTTCAAATCAAGCACCCCAAGTTACCCTCCCCTCATGGGTAAATCCCCAGCCAAACAGGGTTGGCCCAAAGCAAGGCCCGGAAGACAATTCAAAAGCACATTCTGGCAGTGGACCCAGAGAAAAGGGTCAGAACAGCCAGATAAGTCTGGAAGGAAAAGAGCAAAATCAAAACATAGATAAAAGCTGCCATGGTTAACCTTCCTGTGAGTCTCTCACCCACATCTGTTTCAACCAGTCCAGGACCAAGAAGCAAGTACAACGTCCTATTTCTCTCCGCTCCATGTGCCTCCTTCAGGGTTCTTTGCTCTCCATCCAGCTTCCTTCCTTCTTCAGCCTTCTCCGCAGCTTCTCCTCCCAGCTCAGCTCAACCCTCCCTTGGGTGGGACAGGGAACCTGACACTTCTCCTTTTCCTGGAGACCACCCTCTTACAGTATCTGTTTTTGTTCCCTGTTCCTTTGTCCATTATCACATTTAAAACCTTTTAATATTTTTTCTATATATTGGTTCTCATAGATTCTCGTTTCTATTGTTATTATCTTTTACTACTGTATTGTATTGTAAAATATTACATATTTTCCTGCTATCATTTATTTTATAATCACTTTAACATTTTATAATTTATTTGTTCCTTCTATACTTCCATGTTTGAATTTCATTATTTTTGTTTATGCTATAATATTGCGTCCATGTTTTCTTATCTAGCTTATTAATATTCTGACGCGCAGAATCCGGATGGCGATACAAAGCAACTTGTCAAGAAATATTGCATAAAAGCTAATGTTTGTAGGGAAATAACTCCATATCCTTTCCACTTTAAATTATTCCACTGCTTTGTTGAATTTCATTTATACCTAACCGTTTTGCACATCTTATCTTTATTTCTATGTGCAATAAGCTTTGCTTTCATTATTTAAAAAAACAAAAACAAAACAATAGACTATGTTGCATGGGTAAGTGCAGATATTACTAAATATTTTGGCATGCCCAAGTAGAAAGAAGTTGGCAGGTATGGGAAAAATGTGGAAAATATGCTTAACTAATATTGATTGAGGTATCATCTTTTAAACTCAAAACATCTTTTAAACTCGAAATTGTTGCTATAGTGATTTTAGATAAGGTTAATTTTGTCAGGGGGAACTGTTTCAGTATATAAGTGTATATTCAGTATATAAGTATATATATTCAGTATATAAGTAAAAATTAAATATTTATATCTTAAATAACCCCAGTACCCATGGAAGGTCTTTTCTCCTAATAAACACACATGTGAAGTATAGTCTTTCCCAAATGTTCAGACAGCCTCCTGCCAAGGTGTCCAGAACAGTTTTTCTTCTAATACATGTTACCAAAGCACATGGAGCTAAGATCAATCAAGTTTCCTTGGGCTTTAAGAAAAGCATGTCAGAAGGCAAACGGTAACTTAGAAGGATGATTTCACTCACATGTGGAATGCAAAGAAATAAAGGAACAAACAATTCTAAATTAAAACCAACCAACCAACCAACCTAAACATTATTGCAGAATTGAGGTTACCAGGGGAAGAATGGGAGGTAGTTTACTAGCGTCGAGCATCCATTCCGGGTTGGAGCAAGAGTCAGAACAAAGGAGGAGAGATCAAGATAGACAAATGATAGATGATTAATAGATAATAGATATTAGGTGAACAGTCAGATAAAGCTAGTGAGAAAGAAAAGGGAATATGTCCATGTTTTCTAGTTTATATGCTGCTCTATAATGCTGAGAAATTTTAGCTGTGTCTAAAAATCAAAACTGTAAAATTGTTTTGTGATGCCTATGGAATATACACTTGTTTTAGACATTTTTGATGTCCATTTAAATGTCAAATATGATGATGTACACATTTAAAATTTAAAAGATTTGACCAAAATGTTTTTTGTGTCCACTTACACTTTGTGAAATTAATATAAATATCCTGAGTTCAAAGGGTCACAGGAGACTTTGGAAGCATGGTACCATGCTTTTCCTAAAATATGTTTCACACAGTACGCATGTTCATGCCTGAGGGAGAGGGGTAAGAAAGGGACTAAGTTGAAAAAGACAGATATCCAAACTGTAATTTACCTTAAAATTTCAATGTGACCAATCCTGTTGGAATATTTTTTTTTACTTTTATTTATTTTTATTTTTTTCAAAGATTTATTTATTTATGCATACAAGCTGGGGTACAGGCCAGAGGCATGGGGAGGTGAGAGCTTTCACCAGAGACAGAGTGGGGAGCAGAACAGGCATAGAGGCGGAAATACACTGCTGAGGGGTGCAGCGGGTGAGGCAGGAGAGGTCTGTCCTGCCATGTGGGAATCTCCCTGGCCAGGCAGCAAACTCATATCGCTGATGCTGACAGCGCTGCACCACCAGGGAGGCCCCTATTGGAATATTTTCGCCTGGAGTTAAAGAAAAGGTCTAGTAACATCCAAAGCAGATTGAATAGTTTTGCTACATATCATTCAGTTGGAAATCAGATTATAGATTTGAAAGTGGGCCTTTTTTTTTTATTTCCATATCTTAGATACTGAATTTACGTGTGAATGATACCATGTGAAGTACAAATTCGATAAACAAAAAATAGCCAAAATCTTTGCATATAATCTTCATACCTGCCTGATTAAAATCCCCCAATAAATCCCTTGTCTCAGTAAAACCAAAATATTTACAGCATAGACTTCCACTAAATTTTTACCATACACGTTTTCCTGAGTGTGATGTTTATTGATCACCTCCAGGTATTAAATATTGTTTGTCATTTAACTGAAATAGCTTTCTTATCTTTGACATCCTTGAAAAGTACTTTTTTTGGACTGCAAAAAATATCTGTTTATTTGGAAGACTTGCTTGGATCTTCAGTCAAGTACTTTCTCTTAGGTGCTTCTGGCAACTTTTCTTTCCCTTTAGGGAGGATGAATTATGATAGAGATTTGGCAAATTTTTCCTTCATTTAAGGAGTATTGCTGAAAAAGAGGAGTGCATTATGGGTGTAGTATATGAAATATAGCCAACACAAAAGACAATAAGTAGACTCAAGCCCAAACAAAATAACTTGTATCTGTAATAAAACATTGGTAAATAAATGTTAGTAAATATACAATGTTTGTGTTTAAGAATTTATTTGCATGATTTCTAGCTCTAGCTGAATATCTTTTGATTAACCAACTTGATTTCAATAAGAGGTAATTCATTGTGCGTTTATTTAAGATTAATCTGTTCAAATATTTGGAGACAGGAATTGATAGGAAGATATTTATTTAAAGATTTATTTATGCATACTAGAGCTGGGGTACAGGCCAGAAGTGTGGGGGAGGGTTCAAAGGATTCACCAGATACAGAACGGGGAGAAGAACAAGCAGATTGACTGAAGTACACTGCTGAAGAGAGCAGCGGGTGTGTCAGGAGGGGTCTGGTGCACCATGTGGGAAGTTCCCTGGCCGGGGATGGAACTTGTGCAGCAGAGGCTGCAGATTAGCTTCATAGTGCTGAGACTTAACCTGTTTTGCCACCAGGGAGGCCCCTAAGGAAGATATTTAAAAGAGAGCCATTCTAAAACAGTGGGGATATATTCAGAATATATTACCCATTGACAGTGAAATTGGAAGTATAAAAATATGTGTCTTGAGCAGTATATATACAAGTAGGGCTAAATCCCCTTGAACTGAATTATTCTACAAACTATTCATGTCTCTTCATTCTGAAAAATTGGTAGTAAAATTATGTTATTGTTGCTCATTGAATTCCTAAGAAACTGTGAAGTTAGGAAGATCTTGGCTTACAAGGGCCTCCCTGGTGGCGCAGCAGTTAGGCACTGCGCTGTGGAGCTGTCAGCAGCGGCGACACGAGTTCGATGCCCACCTGGGGAGCCCACATGGCGGGGCAGACCTCTCCTGCCTCGCCCACTGCTCCCCTCAGCAGTGTATTTCCGTCTATCTGCCTGTTCTGCTCCTCATTCTGTCTCTGGTGGGCCCTCTCGCCGCCCCACGCCTCTGGCTTGCACCCCAGCTTGTATGCATAAATAAATAAACCTTTAAAAAAAAAAGATCTTGGCTTACAAAGAGTTATTCAACTATACTATTTATTGCAAATAAATAAATTGATAAAGATATAAATTTATATAAATTTGCCTCAAATTTGTATGAAATATGTTAGTTGTGTTTTAAAAATTTAGCCCTTTATAAATAATCTGATAAATTTGATCGATGATGATACTTTAGTATTTCTCAATAAGAAAATATTCTCTATTGCCTAGAATCCAACAGCTGGCTATTCACTCTCTTTTCTTTTGAACCCATAATCACAAATTTACTAATCACAGTTTAGACATCAAGGGAATAAATGTAATTATGCATCAAATGTGCACATGTGTAGCTGTGGAATATATCAATGGGTATGATTCTGATATGTATTTATATTACACTTCTAGATGAATGAAACTTGTGCTGAGAAATAGGTAAGATTATATCCTAATATCTTTAAATTTCACTTTATCAAAGTTCATTTTACAGTTAGTGGATAATTTAATGCAGGCAATAAAAGTGAACATAGAAAAGTTCTTTTCAAGGGCAAACCCTACTAGATATTTTATATGCTTATTATGGTTAAAATTGGCAAAATGCCTATGAATTTAAGCTTTGGTTTGAAATCTGATATTAGAGAATGATTCTAGGTCACATTTGAAGGCTAATTCTCTTTATGTAATCAATGATTCTTTTCATTTGCTCAAAGCTCCTTTTTTTAATATTTACTTGGTTGGTTATTACATGGTTTATTTGATTGGCTATTACATGGCTTTCTGATGACTTATATTTGTCATCAAATTGCACAACAAAGAACACATTTAATGTATATTCTAATGCAAAGATTCCGTGTGTATGTTGTGTATAATCTAATACTGGTAATTTTACTATTTATTTAATTTAGATGTGAGACTTTGTCTTGAAACTGAAATTTTAGCTTTTTTACTTTCTTCATGAGAGGTCTTATGTTTAATTCACTAAGAAACAATTGCTGTGTGTGAACTAAATCTTATAAAATTTATAATTTCATTAGAGTTTGATTCTGTGAAACTGACTTGGGAGAATACTTCATTAAAAATAAATTTCAGTGTATGGATTTTAGTTTTTAATTTTAAAATCAGGAGATTTTTTATTCAAAATAAATGCATCAACAATTTACAGTATTTCTTTTTCTTTTTAACTATCTCAGAATAAAATATATAACCTTGTCTTGATCACAGTCCTTACTACAGACCCCAGTAAAATAAGATTTTCTAGAATCAATGAGCTTATGTGGCTTACATAGTAAAATTTTGTATTTTGACTTAGTGTAGAAGGAAAATGAGAAAAACTTTCAAATTTATATCAGGTTACCTAATTTTCAATTAATTAGATATCTTACTTTCATTAACATCATGGTTAATTAACTATTCTCTATGAATTTTTTGTATGTAATAAATGTGTTACCAAGAACCGGCCATATATATAAAGACTATAAACATTCTTATTGTTTTTTAGATTTTTGAAAAGTAATCAAAATAATAACTAATATTTATTATTTTGTTACTACATATCATTCTTCTAAGATGCTTACGTGCTTATTTTTCACTGTAACATTATGATCTAGGTTAATATTATTATTATTTCTACTTTAAAGATGATATAGTTGACATGTGGAGTAGTATTTTGTCCAAGAACTTGCAGTAAATGTGTGGGAATGTCAGTACTCAAGGGGAAGTAGTCCACTTCCAGAGCTGACTATAGTTTCTTTGCAAGTCAACCATGAAAATTTTCAATATAGACCAATGCAAAAATGAACTTCTTAAAGCTGTGACACTCTGATTTCTACACATTTTTTACAATAAGCTATTTTTTTTGTACTCTATTTACCACAGGCAATTTTCTCTTCTTTTTGAAGAAACACAAAGAACTTTAAAATTTATTTCAATAAGTCATTGATCCTTAATTGTTTTTTGAAGTATTAATGATGTTTCAATTTCTTTAATCTTCTTTTCATCTAAGAATTCTTGCTTCACACTTTCCAATCATAAATATAAGTAAAATGTCTATGACATCTTTAGGTCATTTAGGTCATCTCACTGAATATAATTTGTATGACTGGCACTTAAAGTTGAATAAAGTACTAGTGAATAAAACAGAATAAAAGTTTAAGATGTAGTTGGAATAAAAATGAAGTGTGTGGAATAAAGGAGAAGTGGAATGACCTAATGATGAATAAACAATTAATAAAAAAAAAAGGATAAAGAAATCTGTATAATGAGCACACATTTGGGACAAATACCAGATAAGGAAAAGACGGTATTTTTCTTTTCAGAGCCATGAAAATATGGTGCTATTTTTTAAAATCATAATCAAATGATAAAAACTAAACAAAATGTTTTTGATTACTTGGCAAAGAAAGATCGATGATTACTAGATGATGCATATATGATAGATGATAGATAGATAGTCAGTTAGATGCAAACTGGTCAATTCATGTATCCAAGTGCATGTAAAACATATAATTCGAGTGGAAATGGTATGAAAATAGTGTTTTCATAATTCTTATTTGATTTTCTTTCCTATTGAGTTACCTATGCATATTTTTGTCTATATATTTATGTAATGAGTATTTAATTATTGGTTGTATATGATCTTTAAATATTAAGATTATTCTTTTATAGATATAGTTAGAAATACTTTACTTTTAAAAATAAAACTCAACTTAGACACTATCCCTGTTTTAGAGGCAAGTACAATTAATGGATGAATGGATGCACTTGTAATACTATTACAAATTTCAAACATTGATATAAAGCCATAGAAAATGTATATTTGTATGTTTTCTTAAAACAAATACTTAAAGTTTTCATAATTTTCAATTCTATTATTCACAAATGTTTTGAAAATCTTTCTGTGTTAATTTAAATAGATTTAGTTTTGACTTTCAACTTCTGTGTTCATATGATTGCCACATTTTATCTTTTTTTCAATTATGCCACTTTGAAAAATGCAAAAAAATAATTTCATGATTTATGCCTATATTTAGATTTTTTTCAGCTTATGTAAAATACTCTTTATAGCATGCTATCATCAACAATTAATTTTTTCTATAAAACTTTTGAGTGAAAACATCTCCATTTGATATATTATGAGAATTCAAATTACACTGGTCAACAAATTTTTACAAATGTCATGTTACTGAAATAAAATTAGTCATTTCCTATCAATTTGTATGTGCTCAACATGGATATGACATTCAAATTCTAATTTTGTCTCTAGATATTTTTTTTGCAATCTGCAATAAATTGATGTTTACATCACAAAATGCATTCCAATAATAATAGGCCAGTAAAAGATCAAGTCATAGACTACTTCTTAGATTTATTCGCTTGACTCTTGTACAGCTGTTTGGAGCATCTCCGGGGAGTGTCCAGCAGTAGTTAGCCAGCATTGTATTGGACCATTTTCCCTGGAATCTTTGTTCCATTGATGTGATATCTTGATGAAAACGTTCACCATGTTCACCACTAACAATACCGCAGTTTTCAGGGAAAAAATCCAGATGGGAATGAAGGAAGTGGATCTTTAGTGACATATTGCAGCCAAGTTTCTGATACTGAATCAGCATGTCTTCTACTAGTTCCTCATAGTTTTCTGCCCTAACATTCCCAAGAAAGTTTGTAGACACTAGGTGAAAAGCAGTCCATGCTTGTTGCGAATCACCCTGTGGCAAGTTGTTGAACTGGTCATCTTTGAAGAGCTCTCAAATCCGATGACCCACAAAAACTCCTTCGTTGAGCTGAGGAAATTTTTCATGCAGTTATCAGAAAGCTGGTGAGGTTCAGTCCATGGCTTTCACAAAATTCTTCATCAAACCTAGTTTGATGTAAAGGGGTGGTAGCAGGATTTTATGAGCCTTGACCAGAGCTGGGTACTAGAAATTCTTCTCTCCAACCGCTACATTTTGTCTGCGACTCCATGCCTTCTGCAAGTAGTGCAATTCACTTGCTTGGCTATCCTACTCACGTAAGAAACACATTTATTTTGTATATCCCTGCTGCAGTCCCATTAAAAGGGCAACTAGCTTCCAATCACTACAGACATGCCAGCCTGTACTTTTATACTCAATGGAATTCAGTAGCTGTTTTAAGTTATCGTATGTCTCTTTCATATGGACAGCATGCGCTACTGGAATAGATGGAAGATGGCTTCCATTGTGCAAAAGCACAGCCTTAAGACTCAGTTTTGAAGATCTAGAAATAGTCTCCATTCTTGTGGGTCATGAGTGATTTCTAAGGCATTCATGAGGCCCTCAATATCAGAACAGAATACCAGAGTATTTTCCTTTCTGAAGAAAGGCTCCAACTGATGGTGGCACTTTCAATATAAAGCAATTGTGACATCTTCTAGAATATTCCATCGTTGGAGTCTTGATCCGAGCAATTCTGCCTTGTTCTTGGATAAGTCCAAATCATGAACCGGGTCATTGAGTTCTTCCTGTGTTAGTGTGTGGGGGGTTGATGATGCACCACAGTGAAAATCTGGATCACTATATGCTGATGGAACAGGAGAAGAATAGGTCAGCTCACCCTAGTCCTCATCAGGTGAATCAAGAGAATATTCTGCTGAAGGTTCTGAAATAGGGAGTCCCTTACCATGTGGAACTGGTCTCAATGCAGACGAAATATTTGGGTAGACTATTCTCGACTTCTTTTGCTTCATTATTCCGCTGGAAAGAGGAGGAACCAAGCAGAAGTAACAGTCTTTTCTGTGGTTGCTTGGCTCTCTCTACACCATGGGGACTGCAAAAGGCATTGATGGCCTTTGACATGTACATGACATGTACACAGCTTTGTGAAAGCTGTGTTGTACATGTAGCACAGCATAGATGCAGGGCTCAAGGCTTGTCTTGGTCACCAACCTTGCATCCGAAGTCAAGATGATAAGCCTTCTTCACTTGAGAAGTAATACTTTTCTTCTGGTTGGCAAATGTCACTTCCCTACAAATAGAGCAGAAATCATCCATGCTATTAATGCACTTTCAAGGCCTTACTGTTCTGTATTGTGCCTAAATAGATAAAATAATAACAGTTCTATGAAACAGTAGCTTAAACTGTCTCCCACAAAGTCTGCAATATTTTCAATGCTCAACCTTTCAGACAGGGCTTTCTAGAGTGCACTGCTGACGTCAGCTTACTTCAGCAGCTGCCTGGCAGTAGTATTGCATTGCATAAAAAAATGATGCAATTAACTCTGAATGATGTGTGCATGATGGTATTATGCAATGTGATGCAATATTCTATCATTCTATGCTGATTTAGGATGTTGTTGCAGTCCTACTGGATATATTGAAACGATGAAACAAAATGAATTATATGAAATATCTTCAAAACAAGAGCTAATAAAAAAATTTTCAGGGTTAGATTCATGTTCAGCACACCAAAATACTACAGATTAAGGCCTTTTTAAGTTAGTAATGATCTCACTGTTGACCACTGTTATTTTTCTTTGAGACACTGATATGAGTTCAAAATAACTTTAATCTCTGATGTTCTCATTTTTACAACCTTGAAAATGATCTTTATGCTACTGTGTCTATGCAATTTCTTCAAAAGTTAGCAATTGGATGAACTTTACCAATATTTGTCTCTCTCTCAGATTTCTGAATTTTAGTTTTAGTTTTCTCCCTCTTTTGTTTATATATACATTCTTTAAATACATTTCTTCCATATGACTTGTTTCATTTAGCAATATCCCCTCCAGTTCCATCCATCTTGTAACAAATGGCAAAAGTTCATCTTTTTATAGCTGAATAGTATTCCATTATGTTTATATACTACATCTTCCTAGTCTACTTATTATTTTGGGGGCATGTACATTGTTTCCATATATTTCATGCTTTCACTTATATGTGTAATATATAGAAAATAAAAAAAAGATCAGATAGAACCAAACCAATAACAAATCCTAGAAGCCTAACTGTAGAATTGTGACAGCCAGAGGGGTAGGTAGAAGATAGAGAGAAGGATGTGAAGAGATCTAATCGACTGTGGGGATGGGTGTGAGGTGGTAACATACATCAGAAGAGGTGATATCTTATACCTCAGAATCATATACAGTGTTGTGAAACAAGGTTGTCAATATTTTCTCTCTCTCTCTGGTTTACAGGCGTGTATATGTATATATGGTATTAATTAGTTTACAAAACTAGGTCAATGAATTTCTTCTGTATCTTTGTGTAGGAAAAATAAAGTCAGAGGAAGTTTATATTGTTGCTTTTAGCTTTTTGTCTGCTTTGGCCAGCACAGGAACTTCTTTTTTTTTTTTTTTAATTTCAATGTCTTCAATAAGAATGTGTATTCTATTCTTTGTAACAATCCCTTGACTCCCTATTATTTTATTGTTGAATCAATTGATTCATGGTACCTGCTTGTTTCCTGTGTTTAGCTGAATATTTGGCTCTTTTGTTAAGTTGAAATTTGTTCTCTGTGAATTGCTTCACTTAAGTTTTTATTCTCTATAAATTAGTCAATTTATTTGGCTGAGTTGTCTACTCTAAGAATTGCTCTACTAGTATCACATCTTCTGTTTTCCCTTTCCCATAGAAACCAAGACTGGGAATTTGCTTCTCTTTCTCATACTGTTGGAGGTGGGAACAGGCATGGAAAGGACAAAGCAGTGTACTAGCTTATACTGCCCAATGATCTCAGATGGAAAAGTTGTCTAATCTTCCTGCAAAATTTTGACCAGAATTCATTCCAAAATTGTTTCTCTTTTTTAGATATTCTGGTGATTGTAGTTTCATAATAACCATAAATTTTGAGTTACTGTAATTTCATTTCTGCTCCTATAGCCTTTTTCCATTTCTCTATATTTCAATGTATCTCCTCCTACATGATTGATTGATTGGTTTTTAGAAAACAATGCACTTCTGTGTTTCTTTTTCTCTTTGGTTTTATTAATAATTTCAGAATATTAACAATTTTCTAAGAGTTCAATAATGGTTGTTTGGTAACAAAAACATCTATTCAGAATATTATTCTTTGTCATGTTCTCATTTTCACTTATAACAGTTCTATTGATGCTACACCATTCCTATGTTGTAAACATGCATATCATTGTTCTGTGACTCTTTCATTTACAGAAATAAGGTTATTTCTTTCTTCCCAAAAATGGTGAAAAAGTCTACTATATTTAAAGTTTTTTTACAACTAGGGCCTCCCTGGTGGCACAAGGGGTTAAGCACAGCCTTGTGGAGCTGTCTGTGGTATGGCTGTGAGTTTGACGCCTGACCGGGGAGATTCCCACATGGCCCAGCAGACCTCTCCTGCCTCACCCACTGCCCCATCAGCAGTGTATTTTGGTAGTTCTTACTGTTGTGCTCCCCACTCTGTCTCTTGTGAACCCTCTCACCACCCTATTGCCTCTGGCCTGTACCCCAGCCTGTATGCAAAAATTTTTAAAAAAAGTTTTTCACAATTAAATATTAGACAAAACTGAAAGATTTAATAGCTTACCAAATTTCTCAGACTGAACATATCTTCTTTAAAGTTTGCCTTTTTTTGTCACTTAAAAACTAATGCACTAGGAAAAATGATTTTTTTCTTATTTTTTTCTGTTGTATTTAAGACACATCCATGGCTAGATGGGGAAAAACAGAGTAGTACCAGAGAGGAAACTTGAAATTTTCATATGAAGTTAGAGAACTTCCTTTGAGCTCAAATGAAGAGATCTTGAATAATTTAATTCTACAGACAAGAAAATCAAAGTCAGGGTCTGTTGATCAATGTGCAAGACATAAATGATAATTCCAGTAGGCATTAAACAATGGGTTATGGCAAGAAGACAACCTTTTTTACATTAGTCACATTCTAAGAATGGAAAAGACTGTCTTAATTATGAATTAAGTGTTAATTTACATGATTTAATGTTTTTGAACTTTCAAGTTTTATAAATAAATGACATAATCAAGCTGTTTAATTTTTCTCCAGATAAAGGTATATGCTAATTTTCCTTCTTTCTTAAACTATATTAACCTTTCTCTCCTGTTCAGCTCTTCCTAGTTACTCAGAAAACCACATCAAGAAACTATAATGCAGATTATACTTGCTTAAATATGTTTTCTCAGCAACTTCCCAGATGCTGATATATTTGTCATTAATTATTATTTTATTCCTGTTAAATCATGTTAAATTCATAATTTTTTTCTTTTGTGTTCATAGCACAAAATACAATGCTTTTAAAACATCTCTAGCTGTATATCTAGCTATATTTAATATAGCTAGCTACATTAAAATAACAACAGAATCTCAACACATAGCCCATAAGGCTCAATGAATTTCACATGAAGTGAATCTTCCCACGATAACATAGCATTCCACCCTCCTCGTGAGTCCCCTGGGGTTTGTTATAAGGGGTTTTGTTGTCTATTATATCAATGTAATTGCCATAGTGTAGCATCTCAGATTTATTGCTGTGGAACACTTGTCAGTAAGGACTGCCTTCATTTTCTGTTTTTCTCTGCTATTCAAAATTCACCCCTAAGCCCAGAACAGAACAGGCATTTTCTTCTGTTGATAATAGACAATATATAAAGAAGAACATCACAATCCCTGTACTTTCTTATTTTGTGGTTTTTTTTTTCCTGACTTGAACCTTATCTATGGAGAATGAACTCCAGAGGGACACTAAAAATCTATATTAGACACAACAGAAAAAAAAGTTAGAGGTTTATGGTTTACATAGGATGTGCAATATGCTTCTATTTGGAGAGAACCAGAACTCACCTGTCCTTGGGGAGATAATGATGCAATTTCAATAATATTTTTATTACTTTATTTGTGTGTATTATTCCTCATTCTTCATCTAGAATTGTTTGTCCTATGTCCCACAGCAATGTACACTAATGCTTATCAGTGCTTAAAATTTCTACAAGTGAACCAAATCAGCACTACAGGTAAGGAGTACTAAACAGTCTCCTTCAAATATGTCTCTATATTGCTTTAGACTCTGCTGACAGTTGTTTATAAGAAGCCTCTCTTAGATATGGATGGAACTGTTGCTCTGAAAAACTTTTGTCCACATGATTTTAACATTTCTCTCAGTTAATCTCATCATCCATGAAAGTACTTTAGTTCTCTCTATTCTCCATACTTTAAAAATCATTTTTATAGAGAATAGAATTCACCATCTAAAACTATGACTTTTGAAGTGTATAATTCTATGATTCTTTATTATAACATATTCACAAGATTCATTCTATGCTTTTGCTATCTTTATGTCAACTCATTTTTCCCCATGGTTACTCTCTTTACCAAAATGTGGCATCCTGCCTCCTGGAACTCATGTTCTCAGTAAAAAAACTCCCTGCCACCTGAACATTTTCCATATACTTTCCCTTTATCTCATTGCACTAACTGAAATCTGGCTATCTGCTAAGAGTATAACTCCTATTATAGCTTCCTCATTATCTTGTATCCCACCTACATTAGTGCTAGGAGATACGGATTATATCCAATTCACTCCTGAATGTAGTTTCAGGATCATTACTGTTCCACCCTCATGTTAAAAGCATCTGTTCCTTTGAGCATCATGCCATCTGGCTGTGTCTATTACTCCAGCTACTCAATTTTAGTTACTATTATTTTACTAAGCATATTATAACTCCCTCTCATTTACTGAAGAACATAGTAACTAGCATGAATGAGTCTGTTCCACTATAAATTCAGCCATTATTCTGGTTGACTACCACATCCAAAAGGCTATATATCCACTGTAATAGAAATTCTTGTTTCCAAGTATTAAATGACTCCTCAGTATTGTTTCCTAAATGTGCTGTTTTCATAAATTCCTCTCTGCAGATACATGATCTTTTATCACTCTTTGCAAGCACATAGTCAACCACCTCTTCACTCATTATTAATATATTTTTATTTTAGTATTTGACAGAGAAAATAGAAATAATGAAATAAAAAGATTTACTTACCTAATGACATATTTAGAATAAGACTTTGTCTTAATATGAAGCATTTTCCCTCTCCATTACCATCTTCTTAGTAATGATAGCCTATTTGCTACTTTATGATTAATAGGTCCACTCAACATGATGTGATCAATATCGCAGAACTATGTGATATCCTATGGAATGAATCAAGGTTCCTATAGATAAGATTGCAAAATGGAACTAGAGAATGTATATGAATAAATTTGATAAGGTGCAAGAAAAGGATAAATTCCCTGGTCAGTGGTTGCTTACCAGATGTCAGCAGCTGTTTTGATGTGTGAGAGCAAATAAATCTGGAACAGATGCTACAATTGGAGTCTATAACTATAAAATTTCATTAATTCTTTTATAATAACCATCTTCTGTACACTCTAAAAGGGCAAAATGAATGGAGATATCTGAGTAATCACCACTTCTGCAGCTGTTAAGTCTTTGATTATGGCACTGTTCTATGCAATTTCACCAGAATGTTATGTTTTTGGTTTACCACTTTGGAACTGTAGGCAGTATTAGAGGCTTCTAGTTGGGCTTTCTTGCCACAATGCTGTCAATCTACAAGACTAGGATATAAAATCAGGGATTGTCAGTTGCCTGTTATGCTTATTACAGCTGTTCATTGAGACAACATGAAAATAACCAATGTAGTTTCAAGCACACATTGTACCCTCTGTGAAACAGATTCTTGCTAAACTCCATTAATTGATTCCACTAACTTTCAATCCTTAGTCAGAATGATGAAGCATAGTAGCATTTGTTAAAAAAAAAAAAGACTTTATGTCACTTCAGAGTTAATGTCTACTACTGAATATCTAATTCTAAATATCTGATTATTCTCCATTTTTTCATGAATAAACACTATAATAAATATCCATAAGTGCTTTGGGAGCAGCTAAGAGTAACATTTAGAGCTGGACATTTTGGAAGTTATTCATGGTTTTTCCTTGAGGGAATCCAACTTATCTTTCATTCAAGAATCTCTGGATCTCTGAATTTAAAGCTCAATTTTGAGACTTTGTGGAGGTGCTATCACCCTCTGTCTTGATGATTGAATTTACACTTTGGTTCATCCAATTCAGAACAATTTGCTTATAAAAATCAATGTAGAGTTTAGTACGTAGCCTATCTTTTTCAGTCCTAGGAATGTCATGAGCAATATCTAATTCTTGAGACTCCTTTTTCTCAGAACTTTCTGATTAACACCTTGGTCTGCTGTACTTTAGGGTAATCACACCAACCTTGTCTGTGATGGTTAAATACTATCACACTATTGAATGGGAGAAAATATTCACACACCATACATTTGGCAAGGGACTGATATCAAAGATCTACAAAAACTCATACAGCTCAACAAAAAGAAAAAGGAAATCTAATTTTTTTAAATGGGCAGAAGAGCTAAATAGGCAATTCTCCAAAGAAGATATTTCTCCAAAGAAGATGGTCAAAAGGCACATGAAAAAATGTTCAACATCACTAACTGCAGGAGAATGCAGGTCAATACTGCAATGACATTAAAAGCAATCACTTGGCCCCTGGTTCTCTGGCATTCCATCTCCCTTTGAGAATTTAATGTTGCCATTCCTGTTCTGCAGAAAAAAAAAAAATCACTGCAGAGTTCTGAAAACTTCAATGGAGAAGATATAAAAGTCTCAGTTATGAGCAAACGTCACTTAAGAACTGATAAAGGAATTGAAAGATAAGATAGTTATTTAGCCTGGACATGCTCATGTCCTATTTTATTTAAAATACAGCTGCTTATACAATGTTAATTTCAAGGGGACAAGTATATTGAGAATAAGTTTTGCTGTAACTTTTAATATTTTACTGACAAAGCACCAGATATCTGAACGGTTTATTTTATTTACGTTATCTGAATCTATTAAGAGTCCAGAATCTTAATGGTTACATAAAATGTGTAGGAAACATAAAAAACAAACAAGCAGAATTTAATGTAGAAAGTGTTATGATAATGTATCAGTACAGTTGATAAAGGACTACCATAATTTTTTTCAAACTAAATTGTCTAATATTGTGACAATTGACACGCTATTGTTTGCCAAAGATTTATAGGTAGAAAGACAGTGCACTGTTGTTGTTTTCTATCCCTGTATTTGTCATATCTGAAGCTGCCTACATATGTGACTATATTCCCAGAAATAAGATTGCTCTTTTTTGCTTAAATATGTGGCAATAAGTATCACTTGACTATTGGGTATACCATGTTATTTATTACCTACATTTGTGTCTCTAGTTCACATTTTTTAAGGTAGTCTCTTGTGTCACCATATGATTATTTAATTTTACATCTTAAAGTCAGGAAATGGGATATTCATGCAGTAAAGCTCAATATAAACTATAACAATAGAGAGTCAAACCTATCCTCAAATGGCATACTTTTCACCAACCACAATATTAAAAACATGGATTTAAGTGCTTACCACTTTTCTGGCACGTGATTTAATCATAGCTGTTAATATCAGTGTCATAATTATTTATCTTTCATTCACCATATCCCCAGTGCTTAAACTATTTGCTTGTTTCCTATTAAGTCATTCTATTCTTAATCATGCAAACAAAAATGTGTCAGGTTAAGAGAAAAATCTGATATTAATATTTTTTTCATGGATATTCTCAGGCTGAATAAAAAGTCTTCTAGAGTTTAGCACATAAGGTTTATGGTATGCATGAGATAATTAAAAAGTTTACTGTGGCAAATATATTTTGTTTCACCTTGCTCCAAAATCATTACATGTAACTTTTATTTCTTAGCGTGTGAACTAGCATAAGAGTCCAGTTAAACCAAGGAAGACAAAATCCAGGCAAAATTATAAAATAAGATAATTTTCCTTCCTATTTTCTCATCTTTCCAAAATTCTAATGTTGTCACCTTGCCAACTGTCCCATTTTGTGAGTATTCTTAGAATATATTCCTCTGATCTGGTTGTTTTCTTTTTCTAGGTAATCACAACTGATTGATCACAAAATTTATCATTTTTTAGCTCCTTTAATGAATCATTCTTTGTCTATACTTCATTATTACTTAACTTTAGTTTTCATAGTATTGAAATACACTAAATAGAAATAACAATAACCAAAGCAAAATGTACAATTTTTCTTTATTTTTCATATACTGCCTCTCTCTTTACATTCAGATGGGAGTTTCCTGAGTGAACTGCATTCTCTGTGTCAATTTTTCATCTTCCATGTGATTTTCAACCTTCCGTCATTTGTTATGTCAGATCCATGGCCACTATTTGCTTGGGCTACTTTTCCTGTATAACTTATGCACAGGAAAGGAATAGCATTCATTCAGTCCTTTTCTTGTGATTGATTCTCTTGCACATTGTTATTGCACAACACTTTCCCCTAAACAATTTTACTGATTTCCGTGACTCTTCTAGATTTTCCTGCTATCACCTTCATAAGTTATTCTTATTACACTTTCTGACCTCTCTTTTAAATATTAGTTCTGTCTTGTGGTGCACATTGTTCCTAGATGAACTCATGTATTCTCATTTCACCCAACAACTTTTCTGCAGATGTCTCCCAAATAGAGATTTACCCACTAATACTACTGGAATCTAACTCAACACGTGTGTCTGTGTGTGTGTGTGTGTGATAGCCTCTGGATTTGGATCAGTCCACAGTTTGTTTATTTTTTGGTCTATAGTAAATCAAGATCAATATGTTAGAAACTGAATCATCTTCCTAACTCCTCCATCTTCTTTTCTACACTGCCCTTACTTATTTTTTTCTTATTACCCAAATAATGCACTGCATTTACAAGGTATATGAGAAGAGGAAGACTATTAAGAGGGAGAAGATGATTGACCAACAGGTACTACCAGCACCAAATATCAAGTTAAAATCAGAAAATCACGAGAGAGAGAGAGAGAGAGAGAGAGAGAGGAGAGAGCGCGCGCATACGTGTTCAATTTTTAAGGCCAGAATGGACACTGAACTCCACACCTAGTACCCAGTGGCCCCCTGTTCAGGAAATGAGGTTCAAGCTATATTGGGAGTTGTACTCCTTGGCACCTGAGATCTCTGTGTGGAGATGGGTGTGGAATCTATTGACTTACCAGCATTTGCCCCTCCCTGTTCTTCTGAAATTAATGTTTTAAGAGATATTTTTTAGATATAATTTAACATAGAGAAGTGATGCTAATGGTTAATAGAAACTGTTAAATTAATAAGAAAGTGAATTGTGAGCACCTGATTTTCTAGAGTGCTTAAAGCACAACACTTAGACATCTTCCATTTCAGTCATTTCTGAAGTCCCAAATATAAAATTGGGAATGAGAAAGGTTTTATGGTCCTCTCATCTTCCCCTTTCTATCATCTCTCTCATGTATATTTGTTTCAATTGACCTCTCCCCCCTCCTGATTTTTTCATTCAATACCTTTGTATTCACTGGTGAATTGTTACTCAAACAATACATTGTATTTACAAGGGGTGTGAATTAACATCTCCATGCCTCAATAACTTCATCTTTCATTGGGTAAGTATGCAAGAGGGATATTAGTGAGTGGTTTTAGGATTGCATCGATGGCAATGATGTAATGGAGGCAAGACAGCAAAGAAATGAGTCCGGCTTATTTGCAATTTGAAGAAATGCTCAGCCCCAAAGAGATTTCTGGAAAATAAATCACTCTTCAGATTTGTCCAAATTGCTGCCAGAAGGCCAAACATTTTCCTGTCATTTTAGTAAGTCTTTGAGTGTAAGCTGCCCTGGAAGGAGTTGTAACTAAAGGTGAGAGTGCACTTCAATTGAGTCAATTCCCAAAGGGGAATGACAACCCGGAGATACCTTCCAACTACAATTCCAGTAGCTGGGTAACATGGCTTTTATTTTGGATACTGTAGCACAGCGTCTAACACACAGAGACAAAAGTCATGACAGTTAGAGGCAGAAGAATTTCCATACTGAGAGAGTAAGTGACAATTTAACAAGATGTAATCCCAAACTTAGCTAATCTCCTAATTATCTTTACAAGAACAGATCAACACAGCTTTTAGCTCTGGTAGTATGTAATAATCTAGTATGTTCTGTTTTAATCCCTCCTAATAAACAGTGTCCCAAACAGTTTACATTTACATGAGAAGGGAGGATGTTCATATATCATCTCCTTCCAGGACTAATTTCTCCTCTGTCTGTAAAAGTTTGGCCTGAAGGATCTTGAAAAAGTTGATGTATCATAATATTCTGATGATATCAGTCTTTGCCTCTCTTCACATACTCTGTTGTAAAATTGTTTTATGAATGGTAAACCACTATGAAGTTGCTAATAAAAGTTGATATGTACTAACTAGGGGTAGATTTTGCTTATTTTATCATCTCAATTATTTCTTTTACTTCTCAGTGTATTTATCTTTATAATTAAGCCTTTATATTGCTTTTAATTTAGTATCTATCTGAAACAAGAAGGCACAAAGTGTAGGATGGAGGAAATGCGATAATCCTGTATTACTTTCAGTTTTGTCTGAAGAAAAATGCCAACAATGAGCAGACTGTGAACCCAGAATGACTCATACGTCATTGTGACCTGATGAAAATTTTCTTTAATTTATATCTTTAATCATTCAGTTTTATCCCAGTTTCCAGGTATATCCTGAAAAGTTGAAGTCAAGTCAAATAGATTAGATGAACAAACATGTATTGTAAAGGGTCTTTAAAGGAATATAATATTCTAAGTGTAGACTTTCAGGATTTAGATTTATTGAGAGTTGCAATGTTTTAAGATATATCATTATGACTTAGATGAAATTTTAAACTATTACATGAATAACACCAAAGGTTTTAATTCTATTGAATATTCAAATACAGGCTATTAATGTTGCTTTCTGAAACATTAAGTTTGAGCTAACAACTCATGTTTAACTTTTCTGTCCACTAAACTTAAATAAAACCCTAAATCTTACAATAGTGAAACCAATTAGTCCATCATTCTTCTCTACTGCTGAAAAAAAAAGAAAGAAAATTGCGTTCTGTGATGGTTATAAAGTTACATAATTGCAGCCAACCTGCATAAAACAAGAAATGAATACATATAAATGGGATATAAATATGATAATTAGGCATTAATTTATGCTCTTTCATATCTGTAAGATGTACAAATGCATCACTTTAGCCTACCACTATTTATGAGTAAACTGCTATTTGAGGATATTTAATGTTGTTCATAGTAAATTTAGATGAGGGAATAAGACTGTCTTAGGTAATTCAATCATGGGCATTTCAATTAAAAAATTATTTACAGTAAAGCAGTACTACACCAAAAATAAGCTTGCATCAAGAGAACTATAAGATTTACATAAAAGCCAAACAAAAGAACAGCTATCTCCTTGTAACCTTTATGCAAATATAAAAAATCAATAAAAAATTTCCTGTAAGGTTGATACCCTAAAACTGGTAATCGGAGACAGCAGAAATAATTCTGGGAGACCACTGATTTAAATAAATAAATTTTTAAATTCATACATAAATATATTTATCCTGAATAGCCATCAACAAATAATTACATTTTCTTTAGTTCTGTGTATCAGTCAAGAAATCACAGTATTAATAGTGATGTTTGTAATTTTTTTCACTAGGAGAACTTATATTTTCATATTCCAATATATGAAATTAAAAATATTTCCTAATATCTTTTAATCTCATCTTTATTTTGAAATTATAATGGTTAGATATGTCACTATTATTTTATTTCTATATTATTCAAAATACTTATATTTAAAAATGGTATGCTTCTAATATTATAAATACACTTCATTAGAGTTTATTTCCTTTGTGATAATACATTACCTAAGATAGAGTTAGACTTTAAGCAGTGAAATAAATGTAGTATATACTAATGTGTCGAAATTGTACATTAAAAACATTATCCTGATAAAGAAGACATTGGTCAAACAACTTTAAACAGGTTTAAAGCAAAAGAACACAGAAACAAACAAATAAAACAAATTAAGAAACAGGCTATTGACTAAGAACGCCCAGGTAAACTGGGAGCAGAGAAGTGTGTTAATAAATTAATAAATCATAAAATCTGGAAAATTATCCCCCAAATGAGAAAACATCCTGTTGTTTGATGTATCAATACATGCTGCAGCTACATTTATTTTTATGAGCTGAGAGGAAGAGAGGGTTTCCATTGCAGAAGGGAACATTAGTTACAATACAGAACACTGTATAATCTTTGAAATAGGAAGGGTGGTCCATGCTATAATAATTTGACATATAAGAATAATAATTTAAGTTCTGAGTTTAAATAAATTGGAAAGATGAATATATTCTATATGTGTACTGATATATCTATTCTTCTGACATGTAATCAATACACTAATACATAAACATATTATGATATATTTGAAATATATGTAATATAATTTAGAATATATTGTAGAATGTATATATAATGTACACAATATGCAATTTTGTATATAGTATATATGATAATAAATACAATATATACGTATCTTGTATAACCTTTTAGAACTCTTAATTTGTATTGAGCATTGTGCTAATTAAACATTTCTAAATATTTCTTAAACAAGGAAACTACTTTTAGTGTAATATGGGAACAGAACTCTATACTTTAGAAAATAGTAGCTTAGAATAACAGACAAAGAAGTAAAATAAATTCTTCCATGAATACCGCCTATATTAATAAGCAGTAAGGAAATATCAGGGGATAAAAGGGAGATCAATAAGCAAAATGCAGGATTTCCTAAGGTACTAATATATCCAGAAAAGAAAGAATTTTCTATGTCAATGCTACAGGATTAAAGACTAGAGTAGGATTTGGGAGAAGGTAGGAAGCTAGCAAGAAAGTGGCTTCAATATTTTATTTTAGAGAGTTGACAGAATCAGACTATGCTAAGAATTACAAAGAGAAAATGTATCTATGCAAGAAGACACCACTAGCAGGAAGATTCAGAGCAGGCACAATAATCATTTGAATCCTCATCTATCTTGGGCTGAGTCTGCATTACCTCCAAAATCAATGAGGGGATTTGAAACACTTGTTATCAATTCTAACTGTTCCTTAACATCATGTGCTTTCTTAGGGTTAGTAAGGTGTATCATTATTGGCCAACACTCGTGAGACTATCTTTAATATGAGTCAAATTCACGCATCTTGAGATAAAGAGAAGGTAGAAATCCAATTTTAAGAAATAAATTTGACCACTGAAATTTAATTAATAGGATGCTCAATCATCTGCAACCAATACAATGGGAGTGAAATCGTAATCTGTGTTCACTGCAACTACACTGTGCAGAAATTCAAGATAACAACAATAAATGTAGTAAACACTACCATTTTACTGAATACAAACTAGGAATCAGGCAGTACACTGGGAATGATACCTGTGATTTTCATCTCATCTTTACAGCAACTTATTAACCTCAATTTACAGATTAAAAACCTCTGATTCTTAAGAGATGTTGACTACAGATGGTCTCTAACTTATGGTGGTTTGACTTAAGATATTTCAACTTTAAAATGGTGAGAGTGATCTTCAGTAGAACAAGGGCATTGTTTTTCATCTTCAGTAAAGCACTAAATTGCATGATATATTTAACTCTGTATTTAAATATAGGCTTTGTGTAAGACAATTTTGCTCACCTGTAGGATAATGTAAGTGTTCTCAGCAAGTTTAAGGTACCTTATCCTAAGCTTTGATATTCATAAGGTTGGGTGTATTATGAATTTTTGACTTAAAATAGTTTCAATTTACAATGATTTAACCATTCTGTGGTAAGGAGACGAAGATCTGTAATTTGTTTTATGTCAATCGATCACTAAGTGGCACATAAGATTTTATTGCCATTCTTAAGATTCCAAACCTAAAATTTTTAATGACTTGAACAGCCTCCAATGTGAAAATGAAAAAAAAAAAGATTTTATTTAGGGGCTAATTGAACAGTTTGGTATAATAAGCACTCTATCCTCTTCCTTGAAGCCTTCAATACAAAACTGTAGTTCTAAAAACACATTGTTGAATTAATCAATTAAATTTGTACCAACATAAGCCAGTCACAGGTTTAGGTGTATAAATCACGAGAGTATTATTTTGTCAGAACACTAGAATTTGAAATATGTTTTCATGGAAAGAGAAATAGTTTTGGGTATTAAGGCTAAACTGTGTATTAACTCCATTATCTTTAGCACATTACTTCACAATTCTGGGTTTCTTTGTCCTTAATAGGGGGAAATATATACCTGCTTTATAGTACAAGAATGTAAAGGGACAATGAATGCATCTATGATGATTATTCTATATGCAAAAAATTAATTTAAAAGTCTACTTTAATAGCAGTAGTATTTCTGAATCAAACTATTTAACTGAAAAGACAATTTAATTAACTGAGCACAGATGCATAACTTATGCTAAGCAACTTGGTATTTTAATTAAGAATGATAGAACATTTTAAATTATATAATTCCATAGGAGATTATCAATTACAAATTTCTGGGTCAAGTAAACTTTCAGGACATAGTACTTTTGTAGAATCACCAATACTTTTAACCTTTTATATGCCGTGAATACGTTTCATTATAATTTACTGATAAGGCCTTGACAAGAAATAGAGATTCTCTAACCTCCCTTATTATTAAGCCAAGGGAAATGCTTAAAGTAGAATTCCGTATAGACCATGAAACTATAAAGTAGAAAAAATAATATTCATGACTTTATATTAATTGAAAAACCTTAACCTTTAGGAATCATTAGTTTTCAGGATAGTCCATAAAGTTAAACTGAGCAGCACAAGGGCAGCTGAGGAAGATCAGGAAGTAGAGTAGATCATAAACACCATTATCATTTAATATTTGTTGAACAACATTCTTCTATTCTCCTGGTTCTCCCCAAGTAGCAAACAGTTTTCAGAATTCAGATTACTCAAGAAATCTAACAGGGGAAATAAGTTACTTTTTAAACAACACAAAACTGCGAGTCTCCCAGAGTGTGTGTGACTTAGAATTGTGGACATAGAAAAGACCATTCCACTGGTTCTATTAATTCTAATTCTAGTGATCAATGGGAAATTGGTTATTAAAATTCCTCAGGAGCCCTACCATCATTTTCCATCAGACAAACCTTTTGTGGGTGTATGTACATGTGTATTTCAGTTTTTATTCACCTCAAAAATGTATAAAATAAACTGTCTTTAAGCTCAGTGTCTTAAAATAACAATCATGTGCTTAAGTCTATGAGTTGGCTGGCAGTTCTGCATATCTAGGCTGGTCAGGGTGATCTCAACTATTCTCGTTCATGTGTCTGTCGTCAGCTGGCAGTGGCTAGCGGGTTGTTGATCTGGTGTGGCCTCAGTTCATCCCTCATACTCCTCCAGTAGCCTTAGATTTGAACGCATGCTAATGACAAAAATAAAATAGTTGAAAGACTGGATATGCAGAAAAAAAAGTACACATTTCAAGCCTCTGCTTGCATCATATTGGCTGATATCCCATTGACAAGTCACATGCCTAATCACCAAGTCACAATAACCTGTGCCATAAACTCACAGGGAATGCACAAATATTGAGAAGAAATTCAGAACAATAATTATCATTCTAATTCATGAGGACAGTCAAAAGTATAAGAACAGCATCCTGCGAGAGAGGGTGAAACAACCTTAAGGTCAACCAAATGTCAGCTCCTCCAAAGTGGGCCAGGACTGGCCAGCAGTGGATTGTTGATTGTTTTCCCTTCTTTGATCCTGGCTCAACACTGCTTGACTTCCAAGGCAATTACCCTGCAGGCAAGTTGTCCAGAAACAAGTCTTTTTAGGGAAGCACTTCAAGTTTATAAATTCATTGTGTACATTACTGGAAAGAAAGACTTCATATTTATTCTACCCCCCACTCCTAAGTAAAAAGAAAAAGAGCTAAATAAGTAAATAAATAGACAATTTTGGTGGTGTGGCAGCTGCTGAGAAAGACAGCTTCAGAGGAAGTTCTCTGCTTCACTATTAGAATAAGCTTATGTAGCACAAACACAGGACTAAGAGGATCCTGTAACTTGGGACGAAACCGGAGCACCACCTGAACACTGGCTACCAATGCTGTTAGTGTGCAGCAGACCAGAAGCTGAGGAAATTCAACTCCAGGCAATAAAGGGCAAGTGGGGAGAGGCATCATCAGCCAGGGCAGAAACTGAGGTTCATACCCATGTCCTGGGAAGTAGTGTTGCTTGCTATGGCTCTAACTGGGGGACATACAGAGAGTGCTGGAGGGGCCAGGTGGACAGGTCCTCTTCGAGGAAGGCAAAGCTCAGAAAGGTGCGAATCTCCGGGGGGCTCAGTGGACACAGGCAATAGTGGATGCAGTGAAACAGCTAGAAGTGTCAAGAAGCTGAGGAGAAAGCCCAGCGCAGACTGCAGAGACACAGGTCTGCAGCCCAGAGAGGAGGGCTACCACAAGTACCACAGGCATGAGTTGCCCACACATTGGACATTCATCAGTAAAAGATCCACATGTGACACTCAACACCCCAAGAAAGCCCATTACAGATTATTTTCCCTGACAGACAGCACCATTTACTGGAAATGTGCAAGCTCTGCACACTTAACACTCAATGGAAAGACAAACACAACAAAGGGCTATTTGAGATCTCAGGGATGGAGAATGAGGTCAGGATATGTATTCCTCCATTGTCCTGTATGTTCTACTATGTCAGCCTGACTGTCACTAGCTGGAAGGCCACAGGTCACGTTAGTGGGCAGACTTGAGCGGTACCCCAGATCCTCAAGCCTGCACACTCTCTCTGGGTTCTGCCATCGCCTGCATACAGACATCCATTGCATTCTGCCATCCACTGCATATGCTTACTGTGAAATATCTTTAATAGAATGATTTTGCCTAGAGAGGGGAGAAGAGAAGAAAGGATAGTAGTTTCCCAATAGAACACCTAAAGTTATACTTTGTCTTGTGGGTAAATGCCCAACCAAATAGTTTTGCTCTGAAACACTCACTGAGGTCTGAAATCCAAGTCTAAGGCACCTTCTGGTGGAGAACCATAAGACAGGAGAGAAAAGGGACCAGTAAGTCTTGGACAAAGGAGCAAAATCAAAGTGGAAATCAAGGCAACAGCTGCCCCTTTTGCCTCCCATGGGTGGCTTATCCACATTTCGTTCAAGTGTCTCAACATGTCTCAACTTCATGTGTCTCCTTCCATGTCCCCCAAGCCCCTGTTACAAGTCCAAAGTTGAGAAACAAGTGGGACTTTCTTGACATGACTCTGCTCCACGTGCCTCCTCCAGGTCTCTTCTTCCAAGCCCTCTCTCACTTCCCAGATCAGCTCCAGCCTTCCTTAGGCAAGGCAGGAAATCTGGAAACTGACCTTTTTATGATTATCCTCTGGAGTAATTCCTTTCTATAACAGTCCTTTCAATGTAATCTGCTCCACAGGAATTTCTCTTCATGTAGTTTGGTAACTTTTCATTTCTAGTATTCCTAACTGTGACATAATGCACTATCCATTATAGTTACCTCATATACATATTTATAAAATATCATTTTGTAATTAAAATTACCTCAGATTATCCTACATATGCTCTCTGTTTCCTGTTGGGTGCCTAACTGATACATCATTTGATCTCACTACACCCACATGGTTTTCTTTCAGATTTCACAGTACAACATGGCACTTCCCAACATAAGACATCTGTGCATAGTAGACCTTCTTTACCTCTTAGTTATCATGTGGTCTATTTATGATTTTGACTTATTTCCTTGCCAAGTAAACCAGCTCTCTCTGATTTTACATGAATATATGTTTTATAATATGTCTCCTCTTGATAGAATGTACCAGAAATATAATTTTTCTTTTAATTTAAAAATATTTGATATTGTATACTTCCTCAAATATATAACATGATCTAAAATTTCAAGTTTTTCCCTCCCCAATTTTTTATCTTCATCACTTGGCATCATAACTGATATTAATAGTTAATTCTGTAATTACACTGGTCAACAGTGAGATCGTTACTGACTTAAAAAGGTCCTAATCTGTACTACCTTGGTGTGCTGAACATGAATATAACCCTAAAAATTTATTATTAGCTCTCATTTTGAAGATATTTCATATAATTCATTTTATATGTTTCACCATGTCAATTTATCCAGTAGGACTGCAACAACCCCCTAAATCAGCATAGAATGATGGAATATTGCATCCATTGCATAATACCATCATGCACACATCATCCAGAGTTGATTGCATCATTTTCTGATGCAATGCGATACTACTGCCAGGCGGCTGCTGAAGTAAGCTGACGTCAGCAGTGCACTCTATAAAGTCCTGAAATATTGAATATTTGAATTATTGAATATTGAAAAATATTTCAGACTTTGTGCGAGAAAGTTTAAGCTACTGTTCCATAGAACTGTTATTATTTGATCCATTTAGGCACAATACAGAACAGTAATGCCTCAAAAGTGTGTTAACGGCATGGACAATTTCTGCTCTATTAGTGGGGAAGTGACATTTGCCAACCAGAAGAAAAGGATCACTTCTCAAGTGAAGAAGGCTTATCGTCTTGACTTTGGATGCAAGGTTGGTGACCAAGACAAGCCTTGGGCCCTGCATCTATGCTGTGCTACATGTACAACACAGCTTTCACAGTGGTTAAATGTCAAAATATCATCCATGCCGTTTGCGTCCCCATGGTGTGGAGAGAGCCAAGCAACCACATCAAAGACTGTTACTTCTGCTTGGTTCCTCCTCTTTATGGTGGAATAACAAAGCAAAAGAAGTTGAGAATAGTCTGCCCAGACATTTCAGGGACTTCCTATTCTAGAACCTCCAGCAGCATATTCTTTTGATTCATCTGATGAGGAGAAAGGTGAGCTGACCTGTTCTTCTCCTGTTCCATCAGCAGTCAGTGATCCAGGTTTTCACTGCGGTGCATCATCAACCCCACACAGACTAACATGGGAAGAACTAAATGACCTGGTTCATGATTTGACCGGTTCAACAACTTGCTGCAGGGTGACGCGAAACAAGCATGGAATGCTTTTGCCTAGTGTCTACAAATTTTCTTGGGAATGTTAGGGCAGAAAGCTACAAGGAACTAATAGAAGACATGCTGATGCAGTATCAGAAACTTGGCTGCAATATGTCTCTAAATATCCACTTCCTTCATTCCCATCTGGATTTCTTCCCTGAAAACTGTGGTATGGCTAGTGATGAACATGGTGAACGTTTTCATCAAGATATTGCATCAATGCAACAAGGATACCAGGGAAAATGGTCCACTACAATGCTGGCTGACTACTACTGGACACTCCCCAGAGATGCTCCTGAACAGCTGTATAAGAGACAAGTGAGGAAATCTAAGAAGTAGTCTATGACTTGATTTTTTACAGTAGGGCTATTACTTTTGGCATGCATTTTGTGATGTAAACATCAATTTATTGCAGATTACAAAAAAAGCTAGAGCCAAAATTAGAATTTGGCTGTCATACTCATGTTGAGCACATACAAATTGATACAAAATGACTAATTTTATTTCAATAACATGACTTTTGTAAAAATTTGTTGACCAGTGTTTTTTTTTTTTTGTTTGTTTGTTTGTTTTGTTTTGTTTTTAAAGATTTATTTATTTTTAAGATGGGGTACAGGCCAGAGGCATGGAGCGGCGAGAAGGCTCACCAGAGAGAGTGGGGAGCAGAACAGGCAGATCAGAAATACACTGCTGAGGGGAGCAGCGGGCGAGGCAGGAGAGGTCCGCCATGCCATGTGGGAATCTCCCTGGCTGGGCGTCGAACCCGCATCACCACTGCCGACAGCTCCACAGCGCAGCGCTCAACCGCTGCACCACCAGGGATGCCCTGACCAGTGTTTTTTAAATAAAGGTAAAGTCTAATTTTAGAGTCATTGTGACACTATCTTGCATTTTTAAAGTAATTACAACTATTGAATAATAATAGATAATATAATTTACATAATTATAAACTGGTACTGAACTTTATTTGTATTAATTTATTTAAAGAAAGCTAAAATTTATTATCATTCTGACCACAGGAAGGTACTGAGTATCTCATATAAGTAGGCATTGTAAGGGACTGTCTATGTCGAATAATATTCATTAGAGGATGCAATGTTACATGTATGCACATAAGAATGAAAAATTATGTAACAGCTGCATGTTATCTGAGTGAAGGATTTATACAAATAGCATACTGAGCTTTAACGAAATGCTAATGAATGAGACAAGTGAATATTATGGAAATGGCTTTAAGGACTATAGTGATATGTTTCTGGGAGAAATGGAAAGAACTGGGGCTTTCAGTAAACCTTGGAGTGTGGCTAGTGTGGATTAGTTTGACAATGTAAAAAGGTTTGACTATTGAAATAATATGTATATGAAATTGTGAATAAAGTATCATAATAATAAATAAAAGTGAAAGTTTATTTTATTTACTTCCCAAGATATGAACTAAATGAGTATGTGAAAGTTATAAGACTATGACATTTCATTAGAAGTAGTAAATGCAAATCTTCTGTCAACTTCAGATTGACAAAGGTTGAACCGATTTTCTCATTAAGAGATATGTGGCAGTCTTTTTGTCTTTTTAATTTCCTTTCTCTCATTGGTGATCCTGTAAATATCAGGTGATTATGAAAGCTGGGCAAGCAATCTTTCATCATGAAATTAGAGGATATTACCACATTTGTTAACAAAGGAGGTATGTAAATCCTTAACAATTGCATACCATAGTAGTTAAGAATTTGTTCAGTAAAAACAGACTCTGCAAGGTTCAAGCATTCGATATGCTGTTTACTGTGACTTTGGGCTATTTAATTAGTTTCTCAGTATGTCAATATTTTTAATCTGTAAATTGGGGTTAAAAATAAGATACCTATTATAGAGCTGTGAGGAGTGAATGAATTACTTCATGCACAGACCTTAAACAGTGCCTGCTCTATAGTGAGCACTCAAATTACTAATGATAATCTTGAAAAAAAAATTTCCAAGACATCTGGACCTGGGGATGATTTTTCCCCCTTCTTAATTTAAATGGCCTTAAATCTCTAGGAACTGGGTGCCAATGGCATCCAACAACAAAAAAATCATAAAGTCAAAGAACATATTAGGGACATTCAGAATCACAAAAGGAGATGTATAGGGAGAGAAGGGTGAAGGAGTTCCAAGGTAGGAGAGACTGTTCTAAAGACCTTGAGAAATAAGGCACTTAATACCACTGTTGATAACTAACTCATTCCAGTAAGGGAGTTTAGAAGAGGTTGTAGAATGTCAACAGAGCTGGGAAACAGTTACCAGTTTACACCAGGGGCAGATAAGGTAAAGGACTAGAATTTAGAATTCGATGGAATGAAAAAAAAAATGTTATCCTTGCACTGACTATCTAGAGGTAACATAATTAGACATATAAACTGTATTTATCTTTTCCTTCCATGATAAAGGTGATTGTAGAACTGTGAGTACACATAGAAAAGGGCAAAAAAAATGGATATTATTAAATGTGATAAACAAAAGTTTCTAAACAGTAATGTTGAAATTATGTGTAATTGTATATTTTTCAAAGTATATTGTGTGAATGAATAATTAACATGTGTATGACTTTCTGAAAGTAGAGAGTAGTTGTCAATTTATAACTCCATGTATTGTGCACAATAGCTGTTCATTTCAATCTGTTCTTTTTTCCACAACCCTATTTTTTTTTTTTTTGGGTTCCAGTTGTAGGTTGATGTGTGGCCTTCAAAATCTCAGAATTTGTGCTAAAGTATTAACAGTGAGCTCCAATATTTATTTACTTTCTCCATTTATGTTTATCTAATCAACATATTGAGTACTAGTTTTCTCTAAAAAGCAATGCTTTTCAAAACAGATATAATGTTGCAACTGTAGTTTCAAGTTTGGTGGTTCTTTTTGAATTTTCAGAATTTTGCTCTGTGTACTGTACTCTCAGCTCATTAGTTTAGCTCACAGGAGAGGCTTTTTAAATAGTTCCTAAGTCAGAAATGTAGTATTCTTAAATTGGATTCAACGAACTGTAATTCTAATGTAGGTTTCCTTTTGAGTGAACTTTTTTTTTTTAATTTGGCTTGGTTAAAAAAATGATTGGAAAGTTTTGGAACAGAAACTATGCCTTCTAGCCAAATATTTCAATTAATGAGAGAAGTCAGAATGAGGAGTAAGACTAAGCAATTATTTTATCAGATGTAAATCTGATAGAAAAATTTTTAAAGTGTAGAAATCTTTATCTTTCCTGTTTATAGTAAAGAAAAATAGTAAAAATAATTTCATTTTTAAAGTTATTGTGAATATAAAACTTAAAAAAATATTTTATCTTTGGTATTAACTGTTAAAGAAATAAATATGAAATGTATGTAGCAATCGTTTTCTACAAAGCTACCCTAAAGCCCTTTTAATAATCTGAATGAATTATCAGTTATGATATAATTTCATAAAATGTACAATTAGTTGTTGCTAGACTTTATCTTTCATTTTAATGATTGCTTTTATGTAAAGGTCATATTTTATTAGAATAGTTATTGTGGAAAACATAATTATCATTGTTAAAACGAAGGCACTTGAATATTTTCGCAATTATTTGCAGTTGTCGTTCGAAAAGAAGATGAGAATTACAAAAGAAAAGCTTAACATTCATTTTTACAAAGAATTCAAATTAATTTTTAAGTATTTAAATATTATTCATTATTTTCTCATTCATTTAGTTTATGTTGTATTATTCATGTCGTTTTCATTTCTCTATGTAAGAAAAATATTCTGAAAGCATCACACAGCACTATTCAATTCTGATGAAAGTTAAATTATAAGTAAGTAAATATATTTAATTGGCACATGCATAAATGTTACATGACCTATTTAATCATAATCATTAATATGGAAAAGTTTGAAACAAGTTTAAATAACTAAACAATTGTTCATATTTTTTCTCATTGAACATATATTCACAAAAATTCATAAACTGAAAGAACTGGAAAGACAACTGACTGCTTTCAACAATTTAGCTTTCAGCTATTTAAAGACTATTCTTGACAAATTGCATTAATTCCCTATAGTTAGTATTAAGTAAAACTCAGATCCTTTAAAAGAAGCATAAGATTTAGGGCCTCCCCAGTGGCGCAGCAGTTAAGCGCTGCGCAAGGTCTGCCTCGCCAGCTGCTCCCCTCAGCAGTGTATTTCTGATCTTCCTGTTCTGCTACCCACTCCGTCTCTGGTGAACCCTCTCGCTGCCCCATGCCTCTGGCCTGTACCCCAGCTTGTATGTATAAATAAAAAATAAATCTTTAAAAAAAAAGAAGCATAAGATTTAATTTTCTGTGCAAACAATACAATGAAATCACCTATATACTTCAAGGTGAATTGTATATGCCAAGTACACCTTTTATTGTATTCAATACTTTAATATTAGCTCTCCTCACAATAACACCTTTTTTTTCAATTTTCATTTTTAATACTATGAAAATTTTAACAAACCTGTATGCTTTCCATAGTTAGGGATGTAAAATGATTAGACCATAACACACCTGAACTAAAATGATATTAATGAGAGGAGATTTTAGTGATATAAAAAAGTGACTATGTTACCCTATATAGAAGATGTTTTCTTCTGAACTCTCAATAAAAAAACAATTCAGATATAATATTAATCTATCCAGTCATTAAAATGCCACATTAATAGATTATATAGAGGCAGACATATATGTGATAAAGAATGTTCTTGTTAGAGTCAAAAGTCATTGCTAGTTAAAAAAAAAAGTTGTTAGGCAGGATTTTTTCTGGAATAATAAAAGGATAAAGAATCTAATTACAGGAATCTCAACATTTTATAGACTTAAAGATAATGACTTTCTGCATTCGATCAATAAATAGGAACTTACTGCCATGAGATAAAGATAAAACAAACATATTAAAAAGAGATTTGACCAACCAAAGTATAATGTGAACAAAAGTATAGCGTGAACTTAGAAGAAAATAAACAGTGTACTAAAATGACATTGATGCATACTTAGATCCCAGAAAAATATTTGTTCAATTCCCATTTATGAGCCCGGTGTCTTCATTATATGCAATGAAATGCCTGATTTATTTCCTTTCTTACGGGAATAAAATAATTAGCAGATTGTGATCTTTGACTATTATAAACTATAGTAAGATCTATTCTGTCCCTTTTTCCAGATAACAAACATAAATATTATAAAAATTGAACGTTTAATGTTTTCGTAATTGTTTTGAGAAATATCATTTTGTATAGAAATGACTTGTTTGCTGGATTAATGTATCTGTTAGAAGTAGCCTGTCAGGTGAAACTGCTTCTAATGAAGCAACATAATTTATGAATACACATTAACAGAGATGACACTGACAACTTAAGAGGGGGAACAGAAAAGAGATGACACCTCTTTTCTCCAAAGCAGTGACTTGTACCTACGGAGCTTAGCTGAAGGTTCAAGTTCAAGTCCATTATTTAAAATAATCAATCTTGGATTGTGAACTACTCTTTTGAAAAGGAAAATCTCATTAGAATAGGAGAACACTGTGTACAATATATGAATATTGACTTCCTGCCTCCTTTAAAATCTAACGAAGGGTGGCAGAAAAAAAATAACAACCTACTTTGGTCTTTATTTCTGGGGGTATTGAAACTTCAGAGTCATTATTTACATTAAGGCACAAAGTTTATTAAAAATGAGGTTCAGCTCTGATTTGGTGTATATCCTAAGATAATGTCATTTAAGATAGGAAAAGTCATAGTTCATGTTTTAATTCATTTTTTTTTCATTTATTAAGCTGCAGGCATTATGCTTCTCATTAAAAATTGTGATAGTTTCAATGAATCAATTTTTTGTACTTATTTGAATATATTTTTTTAAAGATTTATTTATTCATACACACAAGCTGGGGTAAAGGCCAGAGGCACGGGGCAGCGAGAGGGTTCACCAGAGACAGAGCAGGGAGCAGAACAGGCAGATCAGAAATACACTGCTGAGGGGAGCAGTGGGCGAGGCAGGAGAGGTCTGCCACGCCATTCGGGATTCTCCCTGGCTGGGCATCGAACTCACATTGCGGGCTGCCGACAGCTCCACAGCGCAGGGCCCAACTGCTGCGCCACCAGAGAGACCCTGTACTTATTTGAATATTATGCTTTAAGAAGTTTCTTAAGGAACAGTTCCCTAGATTTCTCTAAATAAGTGAATTCTTCTGGAATGTTAATATTAAAAACCTGATATTCAATGTTGGCAAAACTCAATTAAAGGACTCCTGTGATAGAATGGGAAGACTGCTCTTTCTTTCATTTCCACTAAGGAAAAATCATACACTATATATAAATACTATGCTAATTACTTTAGGTAGAATGATAAGCAATTATCAGTCACAGTCCTCAAAAACCCAGTTTATTAGGAGGAAAAACATATTCATGTAGCACTAAGATTTTAAATGTATGCATATAGAGGTTATTTAAGAATATTAAAACATGTTAGTATTGAATTCTTTTTCAGAAACATCATTTACTACCAAGGTTCTGTTAAAGCCACACAAAATGCTATAGTCAAACTTATATAATTGATTTAGTATACTGGGCTGGTGAAGGACAATATGACAAAGTAGTTGTTCTCTAAATTAAATGTCAAATGTATTTTACTAGAAAAATAATTTAATAACTATACCTTATTTAAATTATAATATTCAGTGTTAAGAAAACCTTATATTCACACAATATTTATATATCTTGACTCACACTAAGCATAATAAGAAAAGACATTGGATCTGGAACACCAAGAGTTCACATAAAACAAAAGCTTATCAATTTATGTGCCAATATCTTTCCTTGTTTTATGCTCAATGAGCGCTCTTTTGTTTTGCTTATGTGTATGTGTCATTTGACACTGGGCCAACCACTGCTGTATCTGTACTCCATAGGAAAGTAGTAGAATTGTTATTGCATGATACTAAAAGGGTGCAGTTAGTTCAGCTGCTCTGCATCAGCTATTGTGGGTACCACTGTTGACCAAAGCATACAAATAGTGCCAATATTGTTGTTTTCTACTCTACAAAATATAGCCTTGTTACATTCAGTGCTTAACTGCATTATGTTTTCCTTGGTGACTCCATTCCAATTTGCAAAGGGCAAACATGTTTGAAATCCTCCTGTGGAATAGATAAGCTATGAATGGTACTCTACTCAACATTCAATAATTTGAGTATGTCAAGTAACCATGCATTTTATGATTCTGGATTCCTTTAGTTAATTGTCAGAAACTAACTTTTAAAAAAGATTTAATTAACTATTATGACTGGGAATTTCAAGGAAGGTAATTGCTACAAGCATGGCCTATATCTTAGATTCAGGGATACATTTCCCTAGTCCTCTCTTCACTTTATCGATGACTTAGTCCTATTCCTTCTGTTTTAGTTCGATCTCATTAGACCCTGTACATAAGATGTTAACTTTTCTCCTGAAACTTGACACCCAGAGTACATGTATTTACAGCTGGTGAATCAGAGAAAGAATAGGCTTTTATCCTTTAACACCTGTAGAAATATCAGAGACTGGCTTTGACAAAGCATATATCTCTAATTCAATAATTTCAGTGGAGGGCCTACGTCAGACTCTCCTATTTTTATTAGTGCTAATGGTATTAGTTACATATATGGCAGATATAATGATATAATTGTGTAAACGATGCTTAATACAAGATTTACTGAACCTAGAAAAAGCATATATTTTTAAAGCATTCTCAACTTTACCACTAAGTGTAAAACAAACATTGAGCAAGTGATCCAACTTCTCTTTACCTCAATAAATAAATGCACTGCTTAATTTTGGACACTGATAAAAAAAATAGCAATAATATATAATAATAAAAAAGTTACCTTATGTATATTATTCTAAATTTAATGAAATTAAATAAAATTACTTTGTGAAATACTAATAAAAGTAAATAAACTGCATTTTAAGTTTATTCCAAAAGTTTTTATTTTTTTAAATATTCAATAACTTTATAGTGACTCTACCTTTTTCTACAATCATCATCAGATTCCAGTATGTTCTTTAACTTCTTTTACCAATTTATACTGATATCCATCTAAACTGTATTATACATTCTGCCATAAACTAGGTATCTGTGTTTCTTTGTTAACTCATAGATTTTCACACATTTATCTCACCTACAAATCCATTCAATTAAGAAAAATTCAGTCTGCATAAAGAAAAATTAAAGCAATGATTTAAATAATATGGAAAACTAAAAAACAAGTAAAAGTCTCTCAAGTAAATTATAATGAAATCATTGAAATGAGTACATAATCAAAGTACATAAATAATCATATAAATAAATTTGACAAATTACTATCACATAAGATTTTATAAAGTTTCATGTAAGATTCAAAAAATATTTATAAGAATGTAAATAAAAGAAATTAATGTACTATTTGAAGTAGATAATGTTTTATTAAAGAAGTGACATTTCAGCTGAATCATAAATGTTGGGTGTAATTTCAATAGGAATAGAGGGTGAACTAGATTTTAGGTAGCAGGAAAAATTGAATGAAGAGGGAAAATGTATTGTTGGAATAGGGGGTAAAGTTTGATTTCCTTGCAGGGTAGACATCTTAAGAAGGAGTGCTGAAAGAAATCTTGATTGGATTTCCAGCTTGAAATGTCAAAATGTGACCAAAGAAAATGGACTTTATTCTGGTGGAAATGGGAAATGGTTAGGTATTTAGTAGGAAAGTGATATATATATATATATATATATATACAATACTATAATTTAGCTGTATTTAGGTGAATCAGAGAACTGAGGCTAGGCTCCTATAAGAACTGAAGACCTCAACTATATATTGCTGTCTTTAAAAATGACCAAAAAGGAGGAAGGTAGGGGGAATAGCAGGTAAACAGAAAAGGGGGAGGAGAAGGAAAGAGAATTAAGAAAATAATACTGTCCCTGCCACTTGTTCTTCTAAGGTGAAATTTTCATAAATTTTTTTTCAGATCCTTCCATCTTCCTTGAAAAATTTGAAAATGATTTGCTTTTGTCTTTTTATCACTTTTAGTTTGAATTATGAGTATTTATTTAATGTTATTTCTCTGCACATTTTAAGAAAGAATAAAAAAATAATTTTTTTTTATGTTTGTACCAAAGCTAAATGTAGGTCTCTAAACTTAGAGCTAATAACAGAGACAAAATATTAAAATTTGTGTGGTAAGGGAATAGTGGCTTCAAATCCTCCCTTCATTTTCTAAGACAAATGGAATATTGGTCAAAGTATACCTATAAACTTTTGCTCACATCAAGAAGGGATGATAGCAAATAGTTCATGTGGTTGCTTTAAAAATCAAATGAGGGCCTCCCTGGTGGCGCAATGCGTTTAGCACATCGCTGTGGAGAGATGTCGGTGGCTGCAACCAGGGAGATTCCCACATGGCGGCAGACCTCTCCTGCTTCACCCGCTGCTCCCCTCAGCAGTGTATTTTGGCCAATCTGCCTGTTCTGCTCCCCACTCTCTCTGGTCTGCACCCCAGCTTGTATGCAAAATAAAAATATATCTTTAAAAATCAAATGAAGTAACATATGCTGATATGTGGGACAGTTCATGACATATAATAGATATATAATAGATATAAAGTTAATACTCTAGCCAATACTTCTAAAATATTAATATTTACTCTTGATTTCAATTAGTATCATGATGTCTATAAACATTACTTCAACATATGCTGTAAACACTATTGTGGGTAGAATAGCCTCAATGACCTTAGACTATCCTTTTTCACAATTATCCCTTTGTTAATAAACCATGGTGCTGTACCCTCAGCTTCAGTGGTTTCTTGCAATTGTGACCTGTCCCTAAGCCTTTGCATGGTTTTATTCCAACTTTAGGGTATTTTCAATAGCACCATTAATATGCTCCTGAAGAGCATCTTTTTATTAGTTTGCATATTTTGAATTGTTTATTGAATTTTTAAAGAACCTTACTCAAAAAAATAAAAATCTTTACTCAAACTACTGGAAATAAGGAGAGTCAGAAAGGACAGATGAGATGCTCATTAAAATTTGAAAGAATATCTGCTGATAAAGGCAACAAACCAAGGACTATTTCTAGAATATGTATGATTTGTAAAACTTGGAGATCTTTAATAGCCACAATGAAAAACAAGTTTATTTTGAGAATTTGTTTCCTTATACTAAGAGATTGATGGCACTTCTTCACTCTTGGTTGTGTACTCATCATATTTTAATGTGACTTGCATACATTTTGTCAGTGGGCATGCTCCATCATCATCATGTTTTCTCCTCTGTTTTCTCTTGTAGATTTTTTTTTAAAGATTTATTTATTTATACATACAAGCTGGGGTGCAGGCCAGAGGCGGGGGGTGACGGGACGAGAGGGCTCACCAGAGACAGAGCGGGGAGCAGAACAGGAAAATCAGAAATACACTGCTGAGGGGATTAGCGGGCGAGGCAGGAGAGGTCTGCCGCACCATGCGGGACTCTCCCCAGCTGGGCTTCGAACTCGCATCGCGCCCTGTGACAGCTCACAGCGCAGCGCTCAACCGCTGAGCCACCAGGGAGGCCCTCTTGTAGATTATTTATAAATACAATTAGAATTAATTTTAAACTCTGAAAAGTAGTTATGGTCATGGTAATTAGCAAGGAAATAGGAACGTATTCCAAACAGGTAAACATAAATATTCAGTGTAGAGTTGTATTTAAGAATTCACTAAGTATGTACTAAAATTAGATTTTATCTCAACTTTTCAGAGCATGAATACCATGTAGCTTATGTGATTGTTGAATCTAGAGTTTAATAACTTAAGTTCCCTTGTATAAGGTGTAATTAATAATACATTCCAAATTCTTTATTCACCAGAATAGAGTGAGATTTATTTGACTTTTGCTGTAGGTATTAATGCTTTATATTTCACAATAATCTGCATTTGTAGGAAATTCTTAGGTTATATACACATGAAGAAACTTTTCTTTAGCCACGGGCTTTCTTTTTATTTTTAATTATTTGTTTATGTGAGACCAACAACATAGTAAAGAAACAAAAGGCATTCAATTAAAATCTTATTATGAATCATCCATGCACTCCTGAGGTTCTCTAAGTTAAAGTATTTAACTCAAGAGAAGTGTACTTTGATTTTTTAAAAAGGTTGCTGTGAATGTTATCAACAAAAATCAGAGGGAAGAAAAAGCTCCAAGCTGGTGTGATTATAACACACCATCAGTGAAAGTCAAGTTTCCTATCCATGACTGCCAAAGGTGTAAATGAGCATCTGAGGCTAGTGCTAATTACAGCAATCTAAAGACAGAAACTGCTGTTCTTAAGTCTAGGAAGCAAAGTGAGATCCAGCATTGATTTCCAAAGTGTGTAATTTTAGAACTCCTTCCTGTGATACTATCTATTTGATCTTTCTAAGGATGATTCACATTTAAATCACCCATCTGAAGTATTTTATTTAAAAACTGTTTTTAAAGCAGTTATAAATGCCAATTTGTAATTAATATCAACATAAAGATAATTTTAATTATTAATATCCCTTGACTTGACATTATAAATTAACTGGATATTCAAAGTAATTTCACTGATAGACTTTCAAAAAATGAAATTACTGAAAAAAGCCTTTAATAATTTTGGCAATAATATATTAAGTTGGACATATGGGTGATGGAATTAGTATTTGAGGTGAGGGATTGGCATTGTTGAAGTATATGTCTTTTTTTCTCCATCTTCCCTCTCCTGCAGATAGAGGAAGCAGTATGCCACAATCTAGTAGAATAGAGCAAACCAGTGCTCATGAAATAAATCATCTGAATAGGTTACTCATTTTTTTGAGACTCAGTTTTCTAAGAAGAAAATAAAGACAAGTGTTTCTTCAACTGTAGTTATAATAAGGATTAAATGAGTTATTATACCTGCGATAATGAAAAAAAATGTCTTGCATGTAAAAACTCCAATTACTCTTATTCAATCTCTGATAACTCCTTCTATACTCATTTCCATCTCCTTAAAATCATGTTAACTTTCTCTATCTTGAAACCATGTACTATTGATGCTAAATATTACAGAATATCTCTCCCTCTCTTTTTCCTTTTACAGGAAAGTTTATTAAAAACAATTTACAATTTTACCATCAGTTATAGTACAGTCCATAGATGATCTTATGTATTTAAATTTGTTCATATTTATAAATATGGACTTATAAGATCCTTAATGTTTTTGCCTTGATTCTTGTCACTAAACTATTTGTTTGAACATATTTAGAGATCAGCAAATTTATGACTGCAATATCATTTTTCACTGCTACATAATTAATTTCCAGTATAATTTTCCAGTATTTTAATAATAATTGTCCAGTATTTTAGTGAATATGCTACTTTTTTATTTGTTTTCCCTATTGGAAAAGCAGTATGGTACAATGCTTTGTATCACATTCTTTAAATGTAAACTTCTACAAATTTTGGTCCTTTTCTTGATAGTTGAGTAGTCTTAGAGAAATTAATTTGTGATAATCAGATAGTTATCATTAGTTATTATAATGGAAAATCATATTACCTTGTAATGTTTTAACTTCTAGAAGCTATATTTTTTTCTAAAATTTTATTAATTTGTAGAACATGTTCATGTAGCTACAAAATTTTAGGGGCTCAACTTCACATCTCTTTATTGGTACATGCTTCACTCACCCTCCACCAAAACCTCCATTCTTATATTCTTTCCCCTTCCTTCTCTTCTCATTCTTCCTTCTTTCACATTCCCTCTGGTAATCAGTATATTTTTCTCAGAGTCCAAGAATTATTTTTGTTGAGCTTTTCAGTTTTTTTCTGATTACTTAAATTCTACAAGAGTGAAACCATAATTAAGGGGTAGGTAAAATCCTCAAGAAGATGGACTCTGAAATACCACTGTTAGTATATACAATAAATATATCTTATTTTTCCCATTACTGTACAGTGGGTAAGAGGAATGCCTAGGCCAGAGCTAGGGGTTAATTACCAAGTATGATCCTACACTAATATCAGGAGATTAAAATAAAAGTCATTATACTACCCTGTGTGTACAGTGGTGACTGGGGACCAAATAATAAATTGTACCTTGAACAAATTTTATCTTATGGGAGTTACTTCCCCTGTTCAGGAATGCATAGTTAACATGGATATGCTTTTTTTTTTTTTCCCCTGAAAGGTGGGTGTTCACTACTATAGGACAAAAATGACATATTTATAATTTCTTTACTCAAACATTCTAATTAAATTATTCATGTCTTATCCTTATTCATGTTTTGCCTTAATTGGCTAAAGTTTGATAGTGTGTTCTTCTACTTTTACTGTATTTTTATGAATGAATTGTTATATTCCCATAACATTTTGGTTTGTGTATTTTTTAAATGTTACTATTTTTTATTGAAGTAACACAGGCATGGGAACTCTTAGCAACTGGCAGAACCCTCTAATGAATCCACCAAATGAGTAAAAGACCACTGAGAAAGGCTAAGTCAAGGAGCTGAATCTATACTACACATCTGGCCAAGATAGTAAGTCAGAACCAAAAGTATCACAAAGGCATACTAGAAAATTGTTAACTCTGTAAGACGCTCAAGAGATACAGGGTGTTGGGATCTTATATACCTTTGCTTTTCTTATATACCTTTGCTTATATACCTTTGCTTTTCTTATATACCTTTGCTTTTTCTCTGCAAAGGCAAGGTGTATCATGGTGGGTAATAGTTGACAACCTAATGTCGTAAAGGGATAACTCCAACCACAGCTTTTAGAGAGAGCGGGTAATGATTTTTTAATAGTTTGCATATCTTACATGTCTAATGTGTGACTATTCTGATGAACATGCTTTACTTTTCAATTTCCATCATTAAATATGATGAAAAGGAATTCACAATTATCTGGTTATACATGTATATATTTACATTTCCACAAGGAGTAAATTCTATCCCCTGGTTTCTGCACAATATAGGTTAAAGGAACCTTAACTATCTTGACATTTACCAAGAACATTACACTGATTAGTATATTGATGATAGCAAATGACATCTACTCTGAATATTACTAGGAAATTTAGAGAATTTCCATTTTCAATACCTAATAATCTGGGCATTCTGAGCTATCCCCTCCAAGGTAAGAATGAATATCTCTCTAACATTGGAAAAGAAAGTTTCTGTTAGCTCTTTCAGGGTTTTGGAACCAATTGCTGCAATAATTAGAAATACAGTTCAAACCATTTAATGGGTTTGACTGCTCCTGTAACAAATAACCACATATTTGGTAGCTGGAAACAACACAAATTTATTTTCTTACAGTCTATAGTCCAAAATCATTCTCACTAGTAAAAATCAAAGGATCTGAAAGGAGAATGTTTCCATGTCTTTAAGGTAACTTAGAGGGTTGCCTTTTTGCAGGAGCTCAAAGAGAGGGCCTAGAAAATGTGTGTATTCCATAAAGGCTGCTGTCATTTCTACCATGTAATCCAGCAAACCTTCCCACATTGTAGAGTTTTAGGGGTTTAATGTTCCGGTACATGGCAGGATATAGCCTGCAAAATAAGACAAGTTAATATACCTAGCACTACCAGAAACAAAGATTCACAGCGATTTTTGGCCCTCTCTGAATTTTGGAAGCTGCATTTACCCAACTGTAATTATTTTCAGACTTATTTTTTGGGTAACTCTGAAATTGCCAGATTGAAGTGTAGCCCTGAACAAGAGAGGTTTCTGAACAAATTCTTAGCACTATAAATCAAGGTCATGCTCTCTGCACTAAGCTATTTTTTTAAAAAACAAATCACTCCTGGTATACTATTAAACATAGGTGGCATTGAGCATCTGCTCATGGAACAACAAATGTTGGTTTGACTTGAACTGCCCTTCCTTAACTGGGTGTTGTCAAATCTATAAAACATAAGTCTGGGTGGGTGGAGAAGCAATCTGCCACAAAATAGGAGTGGCACATTTTCTACTGAGGCCCAGATGGTACAGATGGCATGAATATATTACTTGTATCAATGGTGCTAGTGATCATATCACCTATGTCTGTTGCTCTGATGCCTACCCTTTTAACCTATTTCCCCCATCATTAAAATAAGAGGAAAACACAGAAGTTGGATTAAGTCTAAACAATCTGTGGTTTCTGACTGACAATAGAATCGCTGCCTGCTTTAAGCCCAAGGTATATTGATTCTGAAAAATAAAAATTAAGAGAAATCCTTTTGGTAGAGAAAGCTGTATAAAAAATGTGCTACAATGTTAATGTTATATAGGTAAGAAGGTACCTGAGTTCAGAAATATACATGCTTCCTGGACAGTAAGGGTGTTTGCTCAGGAAACTTGAGAAAATAAAATAAGTTATTCATAGAAAATGATTTGCGGAAGAATTCTGAAGGAGAGGGCACAAAGTATATGGTTGCATGGAAGAAAGAAGCTGTCATTCGCGTAGGGAGAACTATCTAAGATTAAGCAAACTGGTCCCACTTCTGGCTTAATTTTATATCTGAACAAGTGTCTGTATAGGTGGGCTAAAAAGAACCTGTGTTTTAAATTCTCTGCATTTAGGAATGGTCAGCCGATGCATGGCTGTTTGGGGACTTCTGTCATACGTCATTCACTTTATTGATCATTTCCTTTTTTGATTGCCTTCATCAAGATATTGAGTGTTTCTTTGTATGATGTAGCTTTGGTTTTAATGTAAATTCCCTTTGTCAGGCTGAGGAAATTTCCTTCTTTTGCACCTTTAATATTTTCATGAAATGGTTTTGTGCTTGCTCAAATGCCTTTTCTGTGACTCTTTAAACCAAGCCTGTGGTTTTTGTTCTTTATTTTGTAAATAGGATATATTACAATACTTGATTTAGGGATGTCAAAATAAACTTGCATTTGTGAGATGGAGCCCACTTGATCATGGCATATGATACTTTTTTAAAAAATAAAGATTTATTTATTTATGCATACAAGAGCTGGGGTGTAGGCCAGCTCTACTTGCGGGAGTGAGAGGATTCATCAGAGACCGAGTGGGGAGCAGGACGGGCACATTGACTGAAACACACTCCTGAGGGGAGCAGTAGGCTAGACAGGACAGGTCTGCTGAGCCATGTGGGTCAGCTCCCAGGCTGGGGATCGAACTTGTGCTGCAGTGGCCGCTGATAGTTTCAGAGTGCTGAGACTGAACTCCTTGCACCACCAGAGAGGCCCATAATACTTCTTTTAAGATAGTGAATCCAGTTTTTTGTTGAGGATTTTTATATCTATATTCATAATTACATATGATTTACAGTTTCATTTCATGGTGTTATCTTTTCCTCATTTTGGCATCAGGACATCAAATGAGTTGAGAAGTATCCCCCTTCTTTTAATTTTGAAAAAGTTTATAAAAGAATGTTTTTAATTCATTAAATATATCAAACATTTGTAAAATCACCTGCGCCTGGGCATTATTGAGATAAATTAATTACTAATTCCCTCTCATTAATCACTATATACATATTTATATTTTTTCCCTTTAAATCAATTATAGTATTTTTGATAGGCAATAGAAGAGTTAATAAAAATTCCCATGTCAAAATTATTGGGATCTGGTAAAAGAAAATTGCAGATCGGAGTAAGACGAGAACCTTAAGATGTGGAGACTTTCCTAGGATTATATAAGTGGGTCCAAGGTAATTGTGAAATTCTTTTTTAGGGAAATGAGATCTTATGAAGGGTCATGATAAAGTAGTTAGGAATAATAGAGACATGTTGGAAGATGCTATGCTATTAGTTTTAAAGTTCACAAAAATAATACCAATATATATAACTAAAGATTAAGTGTAGAAATTATCAATTAATTCAAAATTAAGTAATGGTTGTAAAAGGCAAAGACATGAACAATGAAGCAATGGGACAAATAAAACTCAAACAATTGAATAATATGATCGACTTTAAGTTATGTCAAAAATTGCATTGAATGGAAATGTGCTAAAATTCTGAATGATGGAAAACAATTCAAGAAATTTGATTAGAGAAGTGTTAACTGGTAATCAGACCCAGAATTAGGAACAGATTTTTTGCAGGAAACAGAACAGAGGTGATGTACACAGATTATAAATAATTTTATAAAATTATTGTGGTCTTAACTTTCTTTTCAGATAATTCATTGTGAGAATAATGACTAAAAGTGCAATGATTTTTTTGTGTTGCTCTTTTATCCTGCTACATTGCTGAGTTTACTTATTATTTGATAGTTCTAACAGAATTTTGCATGAAATTTTCAGCCCTTTCTACATTTAAGAGCATATCATTTGCAAACAGAGATAATTTTAATCCCTGCTTTCCAATTTGGATGATGTTTTCTTCTTTTTTTTTTTTTTTTTGCCTAATTAAGCTAAGTAGACCTTCCAATTTTACATTGGATAGAAGTAGGAAGTTGGCATCCTTGCCTTGTTCCTGATCATAGAGGAAAATCTTTTAATCTTTCACCAGAACATGATGTTTGATATGGTTTTTTCACATATGACTCTACTTGGTGTTCCCTCAGCTTCACAGGCATTCAAATTCATAGCTTTCATCAAATTTGGGAAGTTTTCAGCCATCATTTAAAAAAATACAATGTCTGACCCTTTCTCTCATTTCTGTCTTAGATTCTTACAATGCACTTAACAGTGTTTGTATAGGCCCTCTGGGATCTGTTTACATTTTTCTATCTGTTCTTAATTTCTGTCAGACTCAATAGTCTCTAGTGTCTTATTGAGATAAGAAGGACCTAGGACAGGAACAGGATTCAAGGATAAAAATTTTGTAAGAGTTTTGTTGTTCCCTCTGGTGGTAAATAAGAAATAAATAACCTGATGCCTCTAGGCCCACACAGCTGCCATCAATTTCCATGGCTCATTGTCTGTTTGCTTCGCTGTTGTTGTTTTTAACCATTTCTGAGCTATCTTTCTTCAGGTTATATAATTGGCTGCCATGGGGAAAAGTTGTTGAAGACCCAGAAGAAATAGTTACAGAACTTGACACTGGACCAGTTCAAGCTGGCACTGCAGCACACAGCTTCCATGAAGGCTGGAAGGGGACTCAGAGGCCTGCATGAGCGATGGACTTCAGCTGATCAGTGGCTACAATTAGCAAGAATAACATGCCATCCCAGTCCACTCTCCTTACTTCCTTAGTCAATAAAGTTTAATTTCTTTATTCTCATACCCCATTCCTAAAGCCTGTACTGACCTTAGCCCCAGACCTTCTGGAGTTTCTCTCTAGAGCCCAGAGAAGTCTCGGAGCACTTTTTGCGCTCTCTTACTAAAAATAAACTCTGACTCCTTGCTTGCCCTCATTGGCATCTGTTGAGTCTCCTTTCCAGTCTTGACTGGAGGGTCTCCAGAGCCCTTTTCCAGCCTGGAAGTGGTACCCCTTGGTCCAGACCTCTGACTCCTGATGCACAGAGCAGGAAACAGTGGCTGGCATGCATCTCCATTTTCCCTGATATCATGCTTGTGTAGAATTTGCCCCTTCATCTTTGCATAAAAAATATTGTAATTTTTTAACTTTGAAACTGTCAGTTTTAGCCCCATTGCTCCAAATGGGCTTCAACCCCTATTACTTATGTAAAGGAGTATCATATTAAGAGACTGGAATTTGATTGACTTGACTTAGTGATAGTGGTTGTATAAAATTATCTCTAAGTGATTGGAATGTTTTCAAATCAGAATTATATCTACATGTTGGCATTGTTTCTTCTTTTTACAAATTTTAAGAAATAATTATTGCTTAAAATGTGTTGTACCAATAATTCTATCACTCATGCACTAAAATGATTAGGAAAGAAATAGCATGTTTGGGAAACATTTTGGAGTAAACACCAGTGAGTAATGCCTAATCCTTGCTCTTGGGATGATGATACATTTTTTTTCCTAATTGCTGAATTATGCCAAGAGAATTGATGTGAACCTAGAGATTTCATTATCAGTACAGTGTAGAGAGAGAGTATATGTGTTTTCCCTACTTAGTAGTTGTTTGTTCTCATAAGAATTATTATTAGCCATGGGAATGAATAAAAGCATGATTTTGAGTCAAAATTTAGATTCTTCTTTTTCAATTTGAAACAGCCATGAATGTGAAAATGGCCTGCCCACTGCTGTAGAGTTCTAGTTCAGCAAATTAGAAGTTACATAGCCTCAAAAATTTACTAACCAGCAGAGCACAGTAGAACCAGACAATAAGTTTTAAAAACATGTGTTTTGTACTTTTATTTGTGGGCAAGCATGGTGATTGTTGACTGTTGAGGTTGTTTTTAGTTATTTTTTTCTTACAAAAGATATCTACATAAGCACAAATGAAACAAATGATAAAGCAATTGTCTTAAAATAATCAAATTATAAATTACAGTTTTAGTTTATCTTTCACTTATCTAAGAAATTTATCAAAAGCCTACTGTCTATGAACTTTCTCAAGTGTCAAGAAAAAAATAGGAAAGGCAAGGATGGAAGGATATCTTAGCTATTTAAAATCATGATGATTTAGTATCGATAACAGAGGCACACAAAAATTATAAAGGGATGCAGTTAAAAATGTCAAAGATGTGGTTCAGACAGTAATTATTTAAAAAATTCAAATGAAGATTAGGTCCTTAAATGTCATCAATTTGTCTGAATCTTTGATTTAATTTCAAGCTCTTAATTAGAATGATTTTTTTGTAACTCACCCTATTTTCCTTACAAAACAAAAAATAACATTTTCCCAGGACTTATTTAGGGCATCCTGGTGTCAAAAATCCATGTAAGTGAATTTCCTCATCTCTCAAGAGCTTCCTTCCTTTAAAAAAAAGTTGCTTTTTTTCCTCTTCTGAATGTTCCCAATTGAAAGTTAAATTTCTCATCTTGACCTCTTTTTTTCCTACACACATGGAAGCAACTAATATTTTAATTATACAGTTCATTTAATACAAACTGAATTAGCTCTTTGACTATATTTTCTTGATGAGAAATGAAGATAAATGATACACCCTTGCCCTCATTATTTCTTAAACACTTCCTTTTATGTTATTTTATTGTAAAAATTAAATATGCTTTTCTTTAAGTTTACTAGAGTCTGAGTATGTTTAGACGCTTAGTGTTCTTTCTATTTCATCAATATCCTATTGATTTTAATATGGAGTAATGAAATATTTTATTTCAACTAAGATCAACTTTTAGAAACAGCTGTTTTAAAGGGTAATATGAAGTGTTTTCTCATATCATTTTTACACTTTGAGATATATAGCAAAACTATATAAATTTTATTTTTAAATGAGAATGAGTTTAACTTATAATTATCACTAGTTATAAATTTTCTTTATGGATTAAACAGGTTAAACAATTGATCAAACCAACTATTTTTCTATATAGCATTTAGGCTATTATTAGCAGAATAATTTCATATATGCTTTGTCAAATACTTTTAATAATAAATGGAGTAAAATGAAGAAAGAAAGACCACGTGTCACCTACCAAATATTGTGGGCATCAATAATTGGTTAGGATGATTCTGTTTGTGAATTACAGCTATATGTAACTAAAGGAAAACTTACTGGTAATCTCTATGGACAAAAAGTTTGGAGTTATTGTGCTTTCAACAATGGTTAATCAGATGGAAAATGATAGGAAGACTCCCATATCTTTCTGTCATTTCAGTTTGATTTTCTCCATAGGCTCACTGCAAGAAGGCTGCAGCACTTCAGGTGTTACAAATTCAAAGATTAAAACGTATCTGGAAAGATAGTATGGTTTATGGAGTTCCACTTTTAGGCGGAAATAAATCGTCCTCATAATTCTTCTATAGATTGTACCTTACCTTGCTTTTCAGAATTAGACAAAATGCTTAGGCATAGGTGACATCCTAGGAAGCTGCATGTGAGTATATGAGCATTAAGAATGATCCTTAATGCTAGGGAAATAACTCACTCCCCCAAAATGCATTATCTTATGGAGGAATGTAGCTATCCCTGCAGTACTTTCAATAAAAGGAGTAAGGCAGTGTAAATGATGAAGGTACTGTAGATGCTGCTGCGCTCATTTACTGGACCATAAATTACTTCATTCAACTCTCTTAGGTGCTCTAAAATGTACATTGTTTACAAATTAGAAACAGACCCAGAGAGATGTAATTTACACAGATAAAAGCATGGTAAATTTGTTAAAACCGATTTAGAAATTTTGTCTATATCTAGAGCCCACTTTCTTTCCACCAGACCCTGCATAGTCAAAAAACATGTTTGTTTTTTTTTAAGATTTATTTTTATTTATTTATGTATAACAGAACTGTGGTGTATGCCAGAGGTGTGGGGATGAAAGGATTCACCAGAGACAAAGTGGGGAGCAGAACAGGTGCATCTACTGAAATACACTGCTTGGGGGAGCATCAGGAGAGATAGGAGAGGCCTGCTGCTCCATGAGGGTTAGCTCTCTGGCCCTGGATGGAGGCAGTGATAACACTAAGCCATAACCCTGATGCCACCAGGGAGACCCTAAACACATGTTTAAAATAGTTCTGATTTTAACAAATATCATAAAAATCAGTTTTGCGCTAATTCTAGGTAAATTAAAAAATTTGTGATCTTTCTTTTCTGAACATTCTATCTCTTGTGTAATCATTTACCCATTGAATGCCTTTGTGAAGAGAATTTATCTTTTACACTAAAGCAAAATAAATAAACACATGATTGTGTGTGTGTGTGTGTGTGTGTGTGTGTGTGTGTGTGTGTGTGTTTGGATATAGGATATATTGAGAATATTTATAGGAGAAACAAATACATCTAACATCTTTTAAGTTGTGTCAGCAAAGGAATCAAATATTACAAAGACACAATTTTGTAGCTGCTCACTGACAATTTAAGATTTCTTCAGGAATGAGAGAATTAATATTGTGCCTTTGTCAAAATAATTAAAGCTGGAGAATAATCAGGGATCAGACTTGCTGAGTCTTTCAAATTGAAACAGACCTGCCAAGACTGATATTTTTTTATTTAGGAGTTTAAAAGTGTTGGATCTAATTACAAGAAAAAGCAAGATAAAAGAACTAAAGTGGAAAGCAGTTTAGGAAAGGCATTTTTTTTACTGTAAACTTCACACTCCAGGAAAATATAAGAAAGGTAATATGAAGTGACATCATTGCAAAGGTATTAAATCATTAAATCAAACATTTAACTAAGGATTACAGACCAGATGGAACAGACTGTGATGGTAAGATTTCATGCTTGTTATTTTAAAAATAAGTCGTAGACTGCTCTGTGTGTGTGTGTGTGTGTGTGTGTGTGTGTACTTTAAACAGAGAGAATAATTTTAGGGTCTCACAAAACTTTACCATCCAGTTACAACTTCAAACTTTAAATAAGAGTTGTTGTCTCTTTTGTCTCTATTCCTTGCTGAGAAGCCTGAATAGAGGTGTAGAACAGAGAAAATTAAAAAAGAAGAAAAAACCAAAAAGGAAAATCAGACCCTATCTATAATTTCAAGGTAGCCTTCTAAATTTACTTAAGGGAGAAAAGTAAATATTTCAACCTAATAAAAGTTTGAAACTTATTCTACATATCATGGCTTTTTTCATGCTTAAAAATAGATGTTCTTAATTATTTAAAGAAAATATTTACTTGGTTTCATAGAGAAGGCAATAAAAAAAACTGAAATACCTACTCTCATAGGGAAAATAAAGTTCCACATTAATTTCACCTCACTGTATTCAGATCACTCAATAATTTGATTATAGTTATAATGTATGGTTTTAATGAGCTAAGTTAGTTAAGTAATAAAAAAGATTCTTAGAGTGAAAGAAGAACTTTTGTTTTTTGTAGTCCTAATTCAAGACTGTCTGTGCTATGTCCAGGCCATCATGTCAGATAAACATTATGAAGTCTGAGGCTAGAGAAAGTATATTCTTCTACATATAAAAATAAATGAGGTAGCAAATTTTAAATGTTGAAACAAATTTTATATGAATTTAACCAATATTAGCTTGTTATTCACCCTACCCCTTCTTGTCTTCCTCTTCTTTCTTCTGCTTCTTTACTTTTCTGAAGAAAAAAGAGAGTTCTGAGCCCTTAAGTCTGAAGATCACTTAGTTACTTCAGGAATGTTTAAAGGGCTCGCCATCCTACGCTGTTGGTAGGAATGTAAACTGCACCATTCTTTATGGAAAGCAGCATGGAGTTGTCTCAAAACATTAACATTTGATCTGGCATTCAACCAAGTAATTTCACTCATAGGCATATACCACAAAAACAATAATTTGAAAGGAAAAGAATAATTTGAAATGGAACTTGCTCTCCCATGTTTATCCAGCACTATTTACTATGGCAAAATTATGGAAACCACCTAAGTGCCCTCAAACAGATGAGTAGATCAGGATGTAGTATATATACAAAATGGAATATTACTAAGCGATCATAAAAGAAACTCATGCCATTTGCAGCAACATGGACAAAGCTAGAAGAGATAATGTTAAGTGAAATAAGTCGTAAGGAGAAAGATAAATACTGAGTGGTGCCTGTAATATGTAGAATATGCAATAACTAAACTAAGAGTAAAATAAATATAAGCTTAAGAACTAACACTTGAAAAAAACTATAAAGTAACTCACCAAGGTGGGAAGAGGTTAAGGGAGGGGTAAAAACAAGGAGAAAGGAAGCACAATGGACTAGAGTGGTGGACTGTGGGTGATTTGCTGATGGAGACACTATGGTGATAATACCTGATGAAGGATTGCAGACATTACTTCAATTAAAATAATTTTTAAAAGATAGAGCCACCATTGCCACTTATTAGTCATTGCTAAAACGACAAGCTTCAAAGATATAAAACAGCTCTCAAGAGGAACATCCAGATCTTTTTTTCCATGTGACAGTTTTATATGATCCAATTTTACATCATGTTTTGAGGAATATGTTTAGAGTGGGGTTTTAATAAAATTTATTTTGTCTGCCAGACTCCTGGGCTTTTTTTGATTGTCTCAAAAATAGTGTAAAGAGCTGTCAGGAGTATCTTATATACCAATAAACTTGATAACATTATTACTTTGAAAATGTATTTACCAATGTATTTACCAGTTTTGTACTCGATATCATATTTCAATTCCTCACTGTCTCCTACAAGCCCTGTGTGACCTGGCTCCTTCCTGGATGTATGGCCTCACCAGACCTCCCGTCTCCCCTCTTGATCACTGGGCTTCTATTGCACTGGCCCTCTCTTAGTTCTGTCAACAAGTAAGCTTGTTTCTGCCTCAGAGAATTTACACTTGTTTGTCCATCTGCCTGGAACATTTCCCCTGATCTTAACACTTGTTCAGGAGCATTGTTCTTGCCCTAATAAAATTTCACAATGTGTAATTGTATGTACTGGATGTTTGTTTCAAGGTCTAACTCATTACATACCCAAATTTGTTTGCTCACAAAGAGAATAATATCTGAATCCCTATATAAGAATATATATATATTCTTATATATACATACATGTGTATATATATATACATACATACACATATATATGCATATACACATACATTTGTATGTGTATATGTATATGTACTTGTATATAGGGCCTCCCTGATGGCCTAGGGGCTAAGTCTCAGCACTATCACCTCAATGGCCTGAGTTCGATCCCTCGCAGCAGACCTCTCCCGTCTTTCCCACTGCTCTCCTCAGCAGTGTATTTCAGGTAATCTTCCCATCCTGCTCCCCACTCTGTCTCTGGTGAATCCTCTCACCTCCCCACCTCTGGCCTACACCCTAGTTCTTCTACGCAAAAATAAAGAAAAAAATGTGTGTGTGTGTGTGTGTGTGTGTGTGTGTGTGTGTAGATAGATAGATAGATAGATCTCCACACACACATTTAACTTATAGTTACCAATGTTCTAATATATACTTTTTACCTTATGAACCATAAACAACATTAGATTAAAAAATAATCAAAAGTATATGCAAATAAAGTTCTAATATTTTCTTCCCCCATCCAAATAATCGTCCACTGGACAAGCATCCTAGTTGAAAAGGCTCTGCCCTTATTACAAGTAAACACATTTTCCTTAGTAGTGTTTTCTCAGTGTCTCTATGTTACATAAGCAGAGATGTAGTAAATGATTATTGAATGCATACATTAATAAATTAATTAATGACTCCATATGTCAACATATAGCAATAAAAAGGGGGAAAAGTGATAATGTGTAAGATATATGAAGTTATGTTGGAATTTGATAGTTTTAGTATTTTTTCCCATCAATTCATTTTGAGCTATGTTGAATAGGTCCATCTTTTTGGACTTTAAATAGCAAATGTCAGTGGTAGAATTCTATTCTTTTTGATTGCCTCAAAAATAGTGTAAAGAGATGTCAGGATTATCTTATATACCAATAAACTTGATAATATTACTTTGAAAATATAGTTACCAGTATATTTAACAGTTTTGTACTTGGCATCTTATTCACTTCACAAAAAACTTGAACTTGTGTTTTATAACTTGTATTTGCACTCAGGAATATATTGTTTATTTAAAACATTTACAGAATAGTGAACATATTTTAAGCCTTGCTCTAGGCACCAGGGATTCAACTGTGAATTAAACTAACTAAATACTGCATTCTTAGAGATTCTACATTTTAATCTATAAAGAAGGTAAAGAAGATGTATCTAAGTACATGAGATGATAATATAATAGCCATGGGTAAAAACAAGAAATCAGAATTTAAAATCCTGTAGAAGGATTGCAAAGCTACCTATGGAGCTTATCACACAGATAAGTAACATTTCAACAGAAAACTAAGAGAAGTGAGGCACAAGCTAGCCATTTTGCAGAAGAAAATTGTTCTATGTTGAGAGAAAGACTTTATTTTCATATAAAGGTCTAAGATGGATATATTTTTTTCTCAAGAATTTCAAGGAGAACATATGAGTGAGGAAATAGCAGAAATGGTGGGGTGACAGACAGGAGGTAGATCCTTATATAGCATAGTAATAAGTTGTATTCCTACTCTAAGTGATATGAACAACGATACAGTGTTTTGGGTTTGAGGAACATAATTTTACTTAGATTTTAAATGTGTATTGAAAATAAACTGTAGTAGAGAGGCAAGTGCTAACATGTAAAGATTCATGCTAGAAATGAAAAAATACAAGAAAGTACTTTTTTTACTTGATAAAAAAATGGAATTCTGAAAATACTTTCAATACTGAGGCGAAAGGAATGATGTCACATTGGATGTTGGGTGTAAAAGCAAACAAATGAAATATAAAATCAAGAATACATTTATTCAGTGTTTTTGACCTGAGCATTTTTGGGACAGCATTATTGAGATGGAAAAGACTATAGAAGAATGCATGGGCAGTGGCAGACAGGAATCAGGTGATGTTGATGAATAGTTACTTGAAATAGCAAGTTAGCAAAGTTTGTTTTGCATTCAAATAGAGAAACTGTGTCAGGGAGATAACACAATTCTTCATTTCAAAATAATTAGATTTGTATCACTCAAAGATTTATTTGGCTAGTGGATTGTAGCAATTCCAGGTCCACTTTCTAGATCTCTGTTTTTTTTTTTTTTAATAGCATTAACATTTAATTTATGTAACTGGGGGAATTGAGTAATTTTTTGAGCTTACTACTACTTAATAATATACTCCTTATTTATTAGGTTATAATTAATCTGAATTACCCAAACATGCATACTAGAGCAGCAGGAAGTCCTTGATGAATATTGAGCAAATCTTAAAAAGATTGCTAAACCCAAATACCTTCCAAAATGGATAAAGTTATTGCAATATCTATAATATAGTAATGAACCTATTCAAGTAAAAAGAAGTATAAACTCTCGATTTCACTCATATGTGGATGTAGAGAAACAAAGAAAAGGGATGAAGAATTCCTAGAAATGTGGCTCTATAATTGAGGCACCAGACGGGGAGTTTGAGAGGCAGAAGCAAAGGTAGATGGGGCTCTACAGTGTCTAGTTGAGGATTATGGATGCTTCAGTGGTGGTTTTTGTGTAGTAACATACCACTAGGGTGAACCTATATCTCTAAAGCATATATGGTGCTTAATCAAAAATACCAAAATAAAAGAAAATAATAATAATAAAAGTCTCACAATGAAAAAAGTATCAATGGTACTACTCATCATTATATTAGCATTATACTTTATATTAATACCCTCTTAATTTACCTCCATTACCCAAACATTTTCTGAAAATAAGTATAAAATTTACTTATTCTTTCTTTACTTTTTACTTTTCTTCTTTTTTTTTTCATTTTTTTTCTTTGCAGTATTGAGAGGGTAGAGCAAAATTATTCTGCTAGCCATAATACCAACAAATCAAATATTTCATGAATGTGTTGACAGGGCTAGAATTCTGCTATCAAATATCAGGGCAGATACATAGCATTTTCATATTAACTTCTAATTTTTCATTTTTAATATAGCCATTTACTCCAATATGTACAAGATGAACAAATAAAAATTATTATTGTTTTAGTCTAAGTTAACAAGTTATCATTGTTTTAATATAAGTTAACCACTGTTTAGTCTAAGTTAACTTTGATGGTATATATCCTTCTAACCAACTCATACTGCTAACTGCTACATACAGAGCTAACATGAGAAGAACCATCTTTGAGTATTTTATTTATTAAGCTGTTTGCAGTTCTGTACAAAGAAGTACAGATGCAAATGTCAGTGGAATTTGTGTTGAGATGATTGCAAGTGATAAATACACATGCACACATACCATTTAATTTACAGAGACAGGTTTGAAAAGTAATTTTAAATTTTTAGACTTCACATTTGCATTTCAACACCTCTAAATAGTTTACTTACTTGGGATTTGCTGTAGATATTTTAGTTCTACAATCAGTCCTCTTATATTTAATTTCAAAATGTTTCCGGTGAAATTATATGTGTCTTCAAAAAGTAAGTTAAATATAAGCAATATTATTGTGACTTTTTATTCTAAAATGCTTTTGTATCAGAGTTCAGACATAGTAGTAGAAATGAAAGATTTTTATCTATCTATCTATCTATCTATCTATCTATCTATCTATCTATCTATCTATCTATCTATCTATCCTTCCACCTATCCATCCATCATTATCAATCATCTATCTTTATCTATCAATGCTCCATTCATCAATTTCTCTGTCTTTTGTCTGTAAATATATCTTTGACAGGGGAATGACTTAACCTGCTGTGAGAGCTAGTAAACTTATCCCTGTAATATGTTGCTACAGCTTAAAGCTCTCAGAAAATGCAGTCAATAAGGGGCATATCATGAATAAGGTGAAATCCACAGCCATGTGTTTGGAGCTACCACATACTTGAGTGATGGAGCTAAAGACACACACAAATAGGTCTAGGACACTTAGAGACACTTTAAAAGGGAATAAGTGGCAGTAGATCAGTAGTTGGCCCAGCTGCTGCTTCACACCAAACATAACAGCAATCATATTCATACACTAGAAAATGGTAGCTGTTCTCCCTTCCATGTTCCGAATTTCAAATTAATATTCCTGTGGACAAACCCCATCAGATACATAGAGAAGAGACAATTCTTACAAAAAAAAATAAAAAAATTACTCACTTTTATTGCTGCAGTAACACAGGAGGTGGCAAGTGGTATATGGTAAAGGGATATGTGTGCTCTGGCTGTAAGTCTAACGTGGTGAGGAGCATCTGAGCAGAAAAAAAAATACTTTAGGGCAAATATTTTGTATATATTAACACATCCTATTATATCAGCCCATTACACAGCCATCAAATCTTAATAAATACTTTATGGAAAATGATCAGCCATTAGTACCACTGTCTTTGTATCTTGCATATATCCAAATGAAATAGCATAAAATGAACTGCATGTTGTTCTTAGTAAAGGCAGAGATATATGCATACAGAAGCAGAATGTAATGATTTTTCCCTCCCTTTTTATCTCACATTTTCTTTTTCTTTTTTAGTTTGTTTTACTCTATTATTATTCACTTTTGGGGGGGAAATACTTCTTTAACTTGTTATTTTGAAATTTTCAAACCCACAAAATATAGTACAATAAATACAAGGATTCTTTTTAACTAAATCCATACTTGACATGATTATTTTATGCTCTCTTAATTGTACACATTTCACTACACCTACCCCTCACGCTTTTTCTTTTTTTGTGTTTGACTTGAGATGTGAGTTTATAAACATCATGACACTTCATTGCTAAATACTTCAACATGTGTCCCATAAGAGGAAAGGCCTTCCTCTTATCATTGAACAACCTTAAACAAATATACATATATATACATACATACATATATATATGCATATATATAATGTTATATGTAATCTATACTCTAAATATATCATCATAATTACAATCCTCTTTTCTTCCTTCAATGTAGGGTAGGTCGATTTTATGATCTAGACATTTCTGCAGGGTGACATGGCAAATAATGGGTGTGATTGTAACTTTTTTATAAGATTTATTTACTTATGCATACAAGTTGGGGTGCAGGCCAGAGGTGTGGGGCGGTGAGAGGTTTCACCAGAGACAGAGTGGGTAGCAGAACAAGCAGATCGACCAAAATATACTGCTGAGGGGAGAAGCAGGAAAGGCAGAAGAGGTCTGCTGGTCATGTGGGAAACTCCCCAGCCGGGCATCGAACTCATGCCGCAGCTGCAGACAGCTCCACAGCGCTGCACTTAACCTCTTGCGTCACCAGGGAGGCCCTATTGTAACTTTTCTTTGACTGTGATTTGGATATATAAACTCCTGTTTGCTTATTTTTCTATAAAGAAATTGAAGGAAAGCAGACAGATATAAATGCGATCTATGTCAAAAAATGTACCATACACAAAGTTGGTCTTGTTACTGTGCTCTGTCTCCCTATATATACAACTTTTCACTGACTACAAGAATAGTCTCAAATAAGAAAACTATTATATCATTGGTTGACTTTTCCTAAATCCAATCAGAGGAACAAATTGTATGTGTATGAATGTGTGTGACTATTTATGTATGTAGGTTTGAATCTGAATTATTTTATCTTAGTAAAACCACAAAGTTGTCAACAATTTCTGGTATATTTTAAACAAGAAAACACCAACAAATAAACGAAATACAGTTTATTTTTCATTTGGTTGTCTTCCAATGGCAATATACCAGAAACTATTCCAAACACTCTTCTGGGAATTTTACAAGCAATAACTCATATGATTCTCATAAAAATCTTGCAAAATCCACTGTTATCATCTCACTTTATATTTGGTGAAACTGAAACACAGACAGGTTAAGTCTATTTCCCAAAATCAAACAGCTCCTAAGGTATATAGTTGGGACTTGATCGCCGGCAGTTTACTCTGTAGTTTGCCTTTTTTTAAACAAATAAAAAGAATATGAGCTTGCCAAAATGATAGACCACAGCTTTCTTCCTCCCAATTTTTTTTAGAATTTCTCTTTTAGCCAATTGTGCACCTGAGATTAAATTTTGACTTACCGAATGTAAGCAAAGGGGGATATTTGCATATTGTTAAAGCTTAAGGTAAGAAAAATTAATGCAACCTAGAGATCTGCTGTACTCTAGTGTTCCTATAGCCAACAACTGTGCATTGTTCACTCAAACATTTGTTAAGGAGGTAGATCTCATGTTAAGTGTTCTTATTGCAATAAAATAAAATATTTTCATGTGATTTCTAGGTTCTACTTTTCAAGAGAAAGGGCGCATGTTTACCTTGATTTGCCTGGTCCCCTCTGCTTGCTAGGTGTGATGATGGAGTTGGAACAGTGTACATAACAAAATGAATCACATATTGCATATGAAAAAGTCAAATGATATAAATTCTAGGACCTGGGGCATTGTCAATTGCTTCTCTAGACTTTATGTGAAGGAGACATCAAATTTATCCGGTACAAGGAGGTATTTTATAGAATCTAAGCGTAAGCCATGAATAATGAAGATATAAAGTAAACATTTATGTAGAAAGAATACATGTGCTGATATTCATTTTATCTCATCCTGATCATGTAAATATAACATCAGACTTGTCTGACTTGTTTTGCAATTCTGCTTCCCATGTAAAAGAACCAGCTTTGACACCTGTAGGAATAACTACTAAGTGAGCACTGTGTCTAAATAATCTTGGCTTCTGCAGTTTTTGAACATAAATCCTTTCAAATACATAGCTACATATTGTTGAAAATGAGTCTAAGTGATATGTTCCAAAGCTTTCACAGTTTATACTCTGATCTGCTTTGGGTCCTTCTGAATTACTCAGAGAGTTCGTATAATAATCAAAACACGTTTCTTCTGACTTTAAATCGCTTTCTTAGAATGAGAAAGGATGATTCAATTTTCAGTGCTTGTATCTATCGTTATGGTTCCATCTCCATTTTCAGCAGAACTTCCTTGAAGATTTTGGCCTCTGAATGATAACTATCTCAAATTTCTGAAAGTGATGCAGACTTCTACCTTCTGCCCTACATTTTCATGGTGTACTCATTATTTCAATTGGATCTGGCTGTGCATCTCTGCTCAACACACTATCATACACAAAAGCATCATAATCATAACTACCAATGCCATTTCAGTTCATTTTCAATTGTTATTTTAAAGATATTATCAATAGGATAACATGTATAGTTTCATACTTGACAGCAATATGAAAATATTTAATAATATTTAAATCCTGACATCGTATTACTCTAGGCACAATGCAAAATGCAAGATTATAAGCAAGGAAAAATTTGATACACTTCATTTAAATTGTAGTAAAGGAATGAATGTTTGGACTGCAGTGACTATTAAGTTCTATTATATTGAAATATAAAATGTTTGGCATGGTTTTAGCATTCTGAAATAAGTAAAAATCGTTTATACTATTATGTTAATTTAAAAAAATAGTTTTTCTCAAATCCAGAAAAATGCTCAAAATATTCAAATTTGAAAATTACGCTTTTCAAGCTGCAAAGTTTAAGAGGTTTTAATGTCATTTTAACGACAATAATTATCCTTATTGACTTCAATGCAATGTCAAATACAATTATCTTCCAATTATAAATTTGATGACCTCTGAATTTTCCTGTCCAAAGTTCTATAATTATAGTCAAACTGCTCTATTATAATTGAGAAACTTCTAGTAGCATTTTAAAGAAGAATTATGAAAGCTGCTCCACAGGAAGTATCATTCTATAAAGTAATTTCCATCAACAAAGCTACTGCTGGTATTATTTTATTCAGTTCACCAACAAGTTCTTATTCTAATATATATGTATATATCTAAATATATGTATCTATATATTTATCTATATTACTTATTTTAAATGCCATCTATCATGGTTATACGTTTTTCATTAGAGTATGAGAATGTACAAATCAATGCTTTTGTTCCCAGTTTTTCAGCTCAGATGAGCTTTGTTTGATAACATTTTCTATCCCTTTTCCCAAAACTACACTAGAAAGAAACTAAAATTACTTTTGCTGTCTTAATGTTCCTAAATTTTAATATAATGTAAGATTCTCAAGATTTGGATAAAATCTAAATTATGCGAAAAGATTCTATTTAAATTGCAGAATTTAAAATTACTATAGATTTTTCTTAAATTTTTAAATTAAAAATTAAGTCCATGCCAATTGCAACTTTTTAAAGATCATGAAATTTAGTTTTATATTTCTGTGGTATGGTATATGTAAAGAAGTGAAATTCCCCATGAACATTTCTGGTAGATATGAAAATTGCTTCAATAATTTTAGAAGTTGGGCCTCCCTGGTGGCGCAGCAGTTAAGCCCTACACTGTGGAGCTGTTGGCAGTGGCGACCCGAGTTCAGCGCCCAGCTAGGGAGATTCCCACACGGCGTGCGTGGCAGACCTCTCCTGCCTCTCCTACTGCTCCCCTCAGCAGTGTATTTCTATCTATCTGCCTGTTCTGCTCTCTACTCTTCTCTGGTGAACCCTCTTGCCACCCCACACCTCTGGCCTGTACCCCAGCTTGTATGCATAAATGAATAAATCTTTAAAAAATACAAAAATAAGTAATTTTAGAAGTTAATGCATCTATTAAAAATGTATGTACTTTTGATGAAGCCATTGCTACCTGATTGATCTAATCTGCATAAATAAATTGAAGTAATGTATTAATTATGTTAAAATATTAAAGTTAAAAGTATTATTAATAAAAATATGCTAACAAATACAAATCCATGGTTTGTTTTGCAGCAATGTTACAAATATTATTGTAAATCAATAGAAATATATTGGTAATAATTGATAGAATATCGAGTAGCTATTAAAATAAATCTTAGATTTATTAACTGTAAAATATTTTCATGATACTATATACAGTTTAATTCTCTTTTAAATAAATGCAATAAAAAATCAATTAATGTACTGTATGTCAGCTTTACTTTGTATATACATAGGAAAAGTAGAAATTTATACACCAAGTTGTTTACATTGATTACCTTAGGAATAAAAATTAAGGTGAAAAAGGGAAAGCCTGTATTTTAGAATACTTTGGTCTAATATGAACTGTTACAAGATTCTTGTTTTTCTTTGATTCCCTTTTTATTTGTTAAAGCAACAGAATACGATGAATAGTGTTCTATTTGAAAATTCACATGTTTGAATGCCCAGAAGCATATGAAAGCTGAGTTAATAAAAGTTTGTTCAAAATGATTTCCTATTTTAGTTTTCTAATTTTTTTAAAATAGAAGAAAACAATATATCTGTTTCTTTATTCTTGATGTTTGTCATGGAACAGTCTGTTTTATGTTGCTTAATATGAAGGAAAATACTTTTAATTTATAAAATTCGCTGAATGGATGCTTTCTGAGCATTAAAGAAGTATTAATTAATCTATAAATCTACCCATAAGTCAGTGTGGTTTAAAACATGATGAACATAAAATCAGTCAGTTAATCCAAAGTGACAAGTACTAATGGACTATTTAGTAGATTAAAAGCTAGCATGGTGTCTTGCTAGCTCCATGCTGTTTATTTTAATCCCACACTTAAAAGAATGCACAAACCACATTCAGGTCCCTAAACATATCTCAACAAGTGGAGAGAAATAGATGATTATATATCTGAGTGGACTACTGAACTCCCAAGCTTTATGTTTCCACCGCCCTACTGTTTCAAATGTGGAAATATAGATATATATAAAAAGAAATTAGCCTTGGGAAAGTAGTTGGAGCATCACCAAACTTTGATGAACAAAGAATTTACCCAGTGCTTTTTTTCTCCAATGACAAAGAAAATTTTTCATTTTTATCACACTGTCTCCCCAGTTCTTAATTAATATCATGCACAGGTGGCGTAAGGGATAACCACAGTAAATCACAGAAAGGGTTATGAGCCTCCAAAGAACTATTATTAAGCACAGGCATATCATAAAACAATACTTTAGAGTGATACAACTGTCAGGTACTGCATCTTCAATCTATACTTTTGAAGTTTGTTCTTCTATTCTGCAAGAGGAATTTTAGATTAAATTATGGAGTTTATTATGCTTAGGAGAAATACTTGTTCAATGTACAATTAAATATGACTTGATTATTTCAGTGACTTGTTTTCCCATATATTTTTGCAAGAGATAAACTTTCTTTTCTTTTTTATCTTTTCTTCCTAGCTGGAATGTGGACATGATGGTTCTGTTGCTGATGGGGCAATATATTAGGTGTGGATTTACAAGAAAAAAGAAGGATATTGGTCCACACGTAATAGATAAAGTTGTATTGTCTTGGTCTTTCAGTGAGGAGAGAAAAAAAATATTTTATTTACAAGCACTTTTATTTGAGTCTATCTAATTTGACCAAATTCATACCTTGATACTGTATCCATGGTTCCCATAGATAATCCTGTTTTTCTAAAGAGTAAAATTGGTTGTATTTTATAATAAATTATTTTATTATGCATTATATTAAGCACAACACAGATTGCATGTAGATTGTTTGGAAATAGATTTCTATCCTAAAAGAGTTTTAATATGGCTCAAAAACAAACAGTTCCCTTTTACAAATTTCTGCTAATGTGGCTTTAATGAATAGTTCTAACCATTTCTTAATTTTGCTGGTTGTTAAGTAAAACGCAACAAAACTGGCTATAAAACATAAAAACAAAAACAAAAACCCTACATATTTTACAAATCAGATTTGGCTAGAAATTGTAAGAGGGTGGTCCTCATGAAAGGGAAGTGTTCCAGGTTCCCTGCCCCATCCAAGTGAGGGTGGAGCTGAGCAGGAGAGATAAGAAGACAGAGAGGAGAAAAAAGAAGAAAGGAAGCAGGATGGAGAGCCAGAAGAAGAACAAGAAGAACAAGACATGTGAGAAAGCTGTACTGGCCTGAACTGTTTAAAACAGATGTGGGTGAGAGACCCGTGGGGAGGTTGGCTATGGCAAAGTTGATCTTGGTTTTGATTTTGCTCCCGGAATTGTCTGACTGCTTCTGACCCTTTTCTATGGGTCCCTGCTGAAAGGTGTTTTAAACTCATGGCAGACTTTCAGGCCTTGCCTTGGGCCAATCCCATTTGGATGGACTTTTGCCCACGAGGTGATGGGTAACTTTGTGTGCTTAGTTAGAAACTATATTCTTTGTCTTTTCTGTATTATCACACTAATTGTATTAAAATTTCTTTTCCACTTAAGGTCTTATATATTTTGTTCTGATGTGGCGGATGGCAGAACCTATTTAGAACGGGCAGGTTTGGGGGTTCTGGGGGTGCCCCCTCCCTGCCCTGAACCAAAAGAACCGTTTTCTCTGCACAACTTCAGTATCCCTGAAGTACCATAATGCACAAGCATACAAGCAGAAAGCAAAACTGATATTTCACATTTCTGTTGGTTCAGTTTATAAACTTTTCTTTTTAATTATTTTGGTGAATGTATACAAAATAAGATACCTGAATGCAGTATTTATTGCAAAAGAAAAGTCTACATTTTTCAAGAAATGAATTTGATGATAGTCTTCTATATACTAAAAGGCTCCACTGAGTATAGCAATGGAACAGAGGTAAACATGCTGGTACCTTGCCCTGTTGGCAGAACACCAAACCCAGCAGCATTCAACTGATCTACCTGATCTTCCTGTTGAAATTGGTATTATTGTAACACTAGGGGACATTCCGGATATCAGACTAACAAAGCAGCTTGACACTCATTATACATCACAAAAATAACAGGCAGTACACTATAATGAAACTTTTGTGAATCCTTTGATTCATGAAGCGAGACTATTACATAATAAAAATCTGAAGATATAAATATAAAGGATTGCAAAGGTTTATAAAGAGAGACAGTATGAAATTGTCATAATAATGTTTATTTTTTTGCCAGATTTAACTTTGAGATAGTGAAATTGAGTGAACAGAATGTCAAAACTAATGATTCCAGAGGTTTAGATTCTATTTCAGTAAATATAGAAATATGAATACAATGGAATTTTGGAAATAAGGGAGTTGAAATTTAAAGAATATGTTGACTAATAATGGTAGGATATAATACAAGATATTTTCTTTTTTTTTTTTTAAGATGCATTTACTTATGAATACAAGAACTGGGGTGCAGGCCAGAGGTATGGGGTGGTGAGACAGAGTGGGGAGCAGAACAGGCAGATCTACTGAAGTACACTGCTGAGGGGAGCAGCGGGTGAGGCAGGAGAGGTCTGCTGCGCCACGTGGGAAGCCTCCTGGCCAGGGATCAAACTCAGTGCTGCAGTGGCTGTGGACAGCCCCACAGTGTTGCAACTTAACCCATTGCTCCACCAGGGAGGAACACAAGAAATTTTCAAGGAACATTAAAACATAGAAGCAGGAATCTAATTTCAGTTATTCAACAAATATTCAATGGCACACAATTCTGTAAGATTTTGTGAGAGGCAACAGGGGTAAAGTAATAGGCAAAACACATGATAGCCCTTGTTAAAATTTATAATCTCATAAGAAAGTGAAATGTTAAAAGCAATGAATCGTATATACATAAATATGCAAGCATAAATACATGCACTATATACACTTACATGTAATATATAATATGCATACAGAATATTATTTAGACATTCATGTGCCAGAGATGTGTGCATATATGGGATTTATTTGAATACTGCATATCTGGCACATACACACAGAGCATTCATATATATATATACACACACACACACACACACACACACACACACACACCTATAATATCTGTCATAGGATCAAAGAAAGAAATATAAATGTAACAATGACAAATTTTAATAACAGTCTTAATTTTCACTGGTGCTGTTTTTAGTTAATTGAAGTATATTTAGCAGCTTTAATTTTATGAAAATTTACCAAACAAGTCACTCACAATAAATCCTTTCTTGTGAACATGACTAAAATTTTCTTATAATTATGGGATATATCTGGTAAAATTACTACTGAAACATTAAAATGCTACTTGAACTTTTGGTGCCAAACTGGCCTCTTGTTAAGTATCAGTCCCAGTTCTTTTCTTTAAGTTCCCAGTAGCATATTTTTGTCTCATGTTTCAGAAATTTACTTTTTTTTTAATATATATTTTTATTGTTATTTATATCTTTTACATTTTGTATTCCCCTTGGGTAATCCACCACCAATTCACCCGTGATCCATCTCCGTGGTCCCTTGTGTCCTTTTCTACTCCATTTTGTGCCCTTATCCTCTCCTCCCCCCACCCCCCAAGTGTCTTTCTCCTATTTGGTTTCCCTATATTCCTATAAGTGAAACCAATCGATATTTTTCTCTTTCTGTTTGGCTTGTTTCGCTGAGTATGATCCCCTCTAATTCCATCCATGTCGCTGCAACTTACATGTGTTTATCTTCTTTGAATGCTGAATAGTATTCCATTGTGTATATGTACCACATCTTCCTGATCCAGTCATCTATTTTTGGACATCTGGGTTGCTTCCATACCTTTGCTATTGTGAACAGTGCCACAATGAATATGCAGGTGCATGTATCCTTTTGGATTAGTGTTTTTGTGTCCTTTGTATAGATTCCCAAAAGTGGTATTGCTGGGTCGTATGGAAGCTCCATGTTGAGCAGTTTGAGGAATCACCATACAGCTTTCCATAGTGGTTGGACCAGTTCACATTCCCACCAGCAGTGTAGAAAAGTTTCTTTTTCTCCACATCCTTTCCAGCATTTGTTGTTGCCTATATTTTTAATGTGTGCCATCCTCACAGGTGTGAGGTGGTATCTCATAGTGGTTTTGATTTGCATTTCCTTGATTATAAGTGATGTTGAGCATTTTTTCATGTATCTGTTGACCATTTGCTTTTCTTCTTTGGAAAAGTGCCTTTTTAGCTCTTCTGCCCATTTTTTGACTGGATTGTTAGCTTTGTTTTTGTTGAGTTGTGTGAGTTCCTTATAAATATTTGTTATCAAATACTGATGAAATTCATATGGAACCACAAAAATCCCCGCGTAGCTAAAGCCCTCTTTAAACATAGACTAAACAGAAAATATAGACTAAACAGAAAGAAAACGGAGAAATTTCATTCCCTGATTTCAAACCATACTACAAAGCCATAATAACTAAAACAGCATGGTACTGGACAAAAACAGACACAAAGACCAATGGAACCAAATAGAATACCCAGAATTAAAGCCACATATCTATGAACAACTAATCTTTGACAGAGGAGCAAATAAAATGCAGTGGAACAAGGACAGTCTATTCAATAAATGGTGCTGGGAAAACTGGACAGTCACATGCAAAAAAATGAAGCTAGAGTACTCCCTCACATCCTGCACAAAAATCAACTCAAAATGGATAAAAGATCTAGATGTTAGACCTGAAACCATAAAATTTATAGAAGAAAATATAGGCAAAACTCTACACGACATACATCTCAGCAAAATATTTAACGACACATCCCCCAAAGTGAAGGCAGTGAAGGACAAGATAAACAGATGGGATTACATCAAAATAAAAAGCTTCTGTACAGCAAGAGACATTAACCAAAACTGACAGACACCCTACCAACTGGGAAAAGATTTTTGCACACAATACATCTGATAAAGGACTGATATCAGGAAATTTACTTTCTATTAGAGTAAAAGAACAGAAGTTGTGGTTTCTCAGAGACAGTTTCAAGCTGCTTGCTTTCATTAACTTTTAGAATGAAATTGTGACAATATTAGAATAGCATTCTCCCTTTTTATTATACTAGGCAATCTAAACTTTGTGATGAAACAAATAATACTTCTGAGATAGCCATGTTCAGACAGACTAATTCTTTAGTAGTTTATATGTCAGTATTTCATGTAAATAATAAACAAAAGTAACACGAAGAAATCACAATGGGGCCTCCCTGGTGGCGCAGAGGTTAAGTGCTGCACTGTGGAGCTGTTGGTAGCGGCGACACAAGTTCGATGCCCAGCAGGGGAGATTCCCACATGGTGCAGCAGACCTCTCCTGCCTCGCCCGCTGTTCCCCTCAGCAGTGTATTTCCATCGCTCTGCCTGTTCTGCTCCCCAGTCTGTCTCTGGTGACCCCTCTGGCCTGTACCCCAGCTTGTACACATCAATAAATAAATCTTTTAAACATAGAGCTCCCATACGACCCAGCAATACCACTTTTGGGAATTTACTCAAAGGACACAAAAACCCTAATCCGAAAGGATACATGCACCCGTATGTTCATTGCAGCACTATTCACAACAGCAAAGGTATGGAAGCAACCCAGATGTCCCAAAATAGATGACTGGATCAAGAAGATGTGGTACATATACACAATGGAATACTATTCAGCATTCAAAGAAGATAAACACATGCAATTTGCAGCGACATGGATGGAATTAGAGGGAATCATACCCAGTGAAATAAGCCAGAAAGAAAAAGAAAAATATTGAATGGTTTCACTTATAACAGGACTATAGGAAAACCAAATAGGAGAGAGACATTTAGCGGGGGGGAGGGGGGCAGAGGGGGGGAATAGGGGCACAAAATGGAATAGAAAATAATACAAGGGACCATGGAGATGGATCACGGGTGAATTGGTGGTGGGCTACCCAAGGGGAATATAAAATGTAAAAGACATAAATAACAATAAAAAAAAAAAACAGAAATCACAATGAAAAAATATATTTTGTTCCAATACCTAGAAAATATAATTGGCAAATATCATAATTTGTGTAATGTTGACATGCATATAATTTTGTTACAAAAATTTATCAAACTTTATATAACATGGCATTTTTTTCTTTTTGAATTTGCTATGAATATGGACATTTTATAATATATTTCTTCATAATTATTTTTAAAGTTTACTTCAAAAAATGATTGAATGCTCTTTCTTGCAAGTGATAGAAACTCAGCTAATATAACTTAATCGAAAGGAGATGACTTTGAGTTGTACAGCCCAACATAGTAGAGAATCAAGCTTTACTACAGGCTCCGACAAATCAAATATTAGAACTGCCTCTTAATTCTTATCTCAGTTTCCCTTTGCATGGTAGTAGTATTTCTCCACATGGTTAGAGATTTGACTGCCAAAAGTTTTAATTTTATATCTTACAGCTTTATAATTATATGAAAAAGAGAGCTGTCTCAGTCCTAAGATCAAAAATTGTAAGCACAAACTTATTGGTCCAACTCTGCTTCATTTTTAACCCTAACCAACCCAAATGTGGTTATTATGGTAGACTTAGAATTCTGGTATAGACCTATAGATTCAGAATACACCTTTCTCTGATAACTCCTGAAGCTGAACATTCAGTTTTCATGTCAGTTATCAATGTATGCAACTCTTTTGTTAATTAATTGGAGTACAGGGGGAAATCACTTTTCCCTAAGTTTTCTTGGACTGGTTGATCAAACATATTAACATCAAACAGATTAGTAAGAAAACATATTTAACTGCATATAGAGAGAGAATGCTTAAGGCTGTGAATTCTAGTGTAAAAGAGGCAGACTAAAATTTTATATCCTGAGCTAAGTTATGGGATAAAGTCCTGGATATTTAGGATAGAGGGAGTGTCATATGACAAAGATAGAATGACTAATAAAAAGTCAGATAATCTAGCTGTTTGCCCTTCCATAAGGCAGGTTTCCAACCCCCACCCAAAGATAGGTTATTTTTGGAGGTTCCCTAAGTATAGGTAATCTTATTTCTTTGCGGCAATGGTGATAGTTTATCTTGAAGCTGTGACTTTAGCTCCGCATTCCAAGGTGACATGTAATGGTAAAAGTTTACTATATTTTGGAGGGCAAACCCCAAAATAAATTGACAACAGATAATAAAAAATGCAGGCAGGGACTAAATTTATGAAAGTGCTAATTACTTCTCGCTCTTGAAACATTAATAAATTTTGTTCTTTTATTGGAAAAGATGACATATTTTTTAATAACCCAATATTAAAATTACATATATATGTAGAAGGACTAGCAGTAAACATTTATTTTTTTGCAAAAAGACTTTTTAATATAGATGATATAAAGCAATTAATAGAATAGCATAATTTGAAGGGAACATAACCAACAGCTCCCAGGCAAATTTGTTTGTATTGGCTATTTTTCTAGGTAAATAGAATAGATTTTGATAAATGAATGTATTGAGAGAAGTGTATACACATGCAAAGATTATAAAAGAAAGCAAAGAGTATTAAAAGGTTAAGATAAGCTTCAGAATAATAGGGTGATAATTTTAACCAGAATAAATAAGAGAAAATCAGTGGGGGAGGTGATAATGCTATGCTGTCATAGTTAAGACTGCAATGCAGTGAACAAATAGTTCTGTGCTGAAATTTCAAGGAAAACTAAACAATAAAACAGGTCTTTGTGAAATAGAGTACAAGAGGAGTTGTTTCGTATCTTAATATATTCTCAAACTTTTTCTTATATTGAGATGCTTACAGAATACTGATATAAGTACATAAAATAATTACCATAGCTCTAACAACATAACAAATATTGGCACTGATTTAGAAAAAATAATAATATTAAGTTGGATTTTGAAAGATATAGGCATAGGGATTTAAACTTAAAGAGGTTTTATATAGCCTATACTTAAAACCACATTTTTTTGTATTTTTTTTTAACATTTAAAAAAAACAGGTCTGTTAAGAAAAGGAAAGAAGAAGACACACAAACACAAGTGGGCAGAAAGAGCTTCCGCTGATGCTTTGTAAAAGAGAGGTTTGTGAAAAATAACAGCTGCATAACACAGGCGGGCAGAGTGTGTCCTCAAATTCTGATGTTTGCAAAAAGGAACCAAACAAACATAACAGAAACTCAAGTAGTCAAAGAACAATGTAGAACCCAAGGAGAACCACTTTCAGGAGTGGTTTAGTTGTTGTTATGATTCTTATTAACTATGTAGAAATTGATAGGGACAGGAGATTCTACAATGGCCCTCAATCTCCACATCTTTACCTCTAATACCCAAGACACTAGCAATCTAACACTGCTTGGGTCTGTGCCTTGGTGCTTAAAGATTTTTAGCTCCTATAGCTGTTTTAACAACTATATTAATCACTTCTACCCACACCTCTATCTCCCAAAATTGTGTGACCCAGGTTTGTGGTCTTGTGGTGCTTCCTTTCCAACTTTTTCATCCTTACCCTCCATCAACTACACCTGAAGGGAGAGAGCCTATACTTCCAAAATACTAACAAGGATATAAAACAATGGTTCTTCAATTAAAAATTTAAAAAGAATATGAATACTCAAAGACATAAAGGCTCAGGTATTTCCATAGAAGCTATGTCCGCAATTGCCAAGTCATGGAAATTACTTAATTGCCCATTGAGAGATGAATGGATCAAGGAGTTGTAGAATATATACTCAGTGGAATACTAATCTAATTCACTGACTTTAATTTTGCCAATTAAAATAGCTGTGGAGAGTCACTTCCATATGACCTCCTTTCTGTCTGTTGATTTTCTACTGCTTTAAGGTTAATGATAATTACTGTGCTACATTTTTATTTATGGTACCCAAACAAAAGTGTCATAAAAGTACTTGTATCTGATAGTTAATTGTAAAATAAATTGATACGTTACAAAAAAATCTTTATTTCAAATGGGAGAAAATACTCTCTCACTCAAACGCCACGTAGAGTTGATCATATAAATACTATCCATTAACTATCTCTCAATTCCAACTCTGTACTGTTACAGCTTCTTTTTTTAAAGATTTCTTTATGTATGCATACAAGATCTGGGGTGTAGGCCAGAAGTGTGGGGGAGGGTGAGAGGATTCACCAGAGAGAGTGGGGAGCAGAACAGGCAGATCGACAGAAGTACACTGCTAAGGGGAGCAGTGGGCGAGTCAGGAGAGGTCTGCTGCACCATGTGGGAAGCTCTCTGGCTGGGGATCAAACTCATGCTGCAGTGGCTGTGGATAGCTTCATAGTGCTGATACTTAGCCCATTGTGCCACCAGGGCGGCCCCTGTTAACATCTTCTATTCTAACTCAATGCATAATTGGATCTCATTTGGTTTACAACAATATGTTTTCTTATTCTTCTATGATAATTTTTAATTTTTTGTTCCATATTAATAAAATTACTTTTTAGAATATGATGATTCTGATGGAAGAAAGAATAGAAAACCTAAAGGAGGCATCACAAGATTAGAACCTGGCTCACACAAAGCCAAGAGCTGGAGGTGAGGTTAGAAAGGATTAACATAACCATTCCAAGGAGGTATCAGACTACTATAGGTAGTGTCAGGAGCACAGACCAGGGACAAAGATATGGAGATGAAGGGCCATTGCAAAATCTCTGGCCCCTTTCAAATTCTACATTGTTATTCAAAAGCAACAACAAGCAAACCACTCCTAGAAGGGATGAGCCCCTCCCAAAGAGAAGACTATAGCAGTGCAATATCTGTACTGGCATAGGGCAGCAGTCCTTCTGCACACCTGTGACTACGCAGGTGCTTCTTTTCACCAAATCTCTGTCCCTCTGCAGGGCAGCAGCCTTCCTGCCTGCCCGTGACCTATACCATGCCGGGGCTTCTCTTCAGTGACCTCCCTCAGCTAGGCTGCCCACCTGCAACCATGCAGCTCTCTTTCTTAGCATTTTGTGTGCCGGTGCCCTTTAAATTTACCAGCCCTTGGGGCTGGCCATTTTCTGTGCCACCGCATGAATGTTATAAGCAAATAAAACATACACAGCTCCTGAACTACTACATATTAAAAAAAACCTGTAATACCTCTCATAAAACACCTTACACTTTCACCAAAACAATGTGTAAAGCTTCTAGACTGAGTACGACCAAAGAAATAGCTCCTAATAGTTCCAAATAAATCCACCGTGGCATGAAAAACCAGAGACTAGATGAACACGTATTAATACATGAGCGGCCACCTGATACTGGTGACAAAAACACGTACTATTACGTGAGCGGAACACGAAGTGTTAGCAAACCTGTCCCTTTCAGGGCAGCTCTTTCTGCCTACATGTGTCTATGCAAGTGTCCTTTACTCTTCTGACCCTTTCCCTAATAAACTTGCTCTTTAAATATACCTAACATCTCTGTCTCATGGAAAACTCACCTGAGAAATTCATCACATGCTGCTAAAAGGAGAGCTCTAGTGAAAAGTTTCCCAGAGTGAACCCAAGGACCCCGCTCTCCCTTCACACCAAAATGACATCATATCCTTAAAAACATTCGTATTGTTATTAACAGTTCATTTTTTTTTTACTCTATGTACTTCTCAAGCTCCATCTTTAAAATCCCCCACCATCTCTCATTTATAAATATGGAAAGTCTTTTATATCTCTGAAATCCTAATGAATACCAGTGTTCTCCTTAGCACACATGTTCTCTCCTTTGATGGGGACATTCTTTCCATTACTTTTTATGGAGACAAATTTTATTCAGGCTTCAAGTCACTCTTTGAATGTCTTTCTTTTTTTACCTTCAGGAGAATTTAGATTCAAACTCATTTTTTAATATTCCCATCACATTATGCAATATTCATTATTATAACTGATTAGTTAAAACAAATTTTTATCCTTGACATTTGAAGTACTTGGAGGAGGAATTATTCTACCTTGTTCTCTACTGTAATTGAGAACACTAGCGTGACTCGTGGCACAGAATAGTTAATAAATAGTTAATAAATGTATCAATCAGTAAAACATCATACAGTTATATTTCGTAGTGTGAAAATCAGTTATTGTCCTATTCTAGTTAGATGAGTCTAGGAGGGAGTGGAAGTTGTCAAAGAAAAAAAAAAAACTCATCATGAAATTAATACTTTTATATTACTTTTAGAAATGATGCTAAAAACATGATGAAGTATATATTGAAATCATCAATAATATTCTCCAGTTAAATATTTCACAAGTGTAGCTATGTCTCAAAAGTTTCAAAATATTTCAGGTGTATTACCTCTCTTACTCTAACACTATACTGAAAGTGCTTCATTGTCTTCAAATTATAGATGATCAAAATGATAGCAAAAATAAATAATAATTACTGAACAAAATGATTTTTCTGGGTCTGTCCAATATCAAAACTCATGAATTTATATAAAAATTGACTTTTATCCTCAAGATAAGTTTGTAAAAGTACACATTTTTAATTCTCAACTGTAATTTGAGATAGGATTTTCTTGTTTTGCTATATAGTTAGGAAAATTGATATGAGAACCCTTTCACTCTATGAGAGGAAGTTACAATTCTCACTCCTTTTATGGCAAAGCTGACTTTTTTTTTTTTTTTGTCTTTTTATGTCTAGGGTAAGAAATAGAGGATTATTATTATTCCTTGGGAGAGGGAGAAGTAAGACTTTGATACTTGTTGAGAGGGGGTTTCTGCTAAATGACATTGAGTACTCTCTCTTCTTTGTGTTACTCTTCTTCCCCAATAGAGACACAAAAATTCTGAAATGCCCACGAGACTCCAAGAAACTCATTCAATTATCCTGATTTACCACCTTCAACTTTGTTCTTTAAATATATAAAATTTCAAGGGATAGGGTTCTTCTTTTGGAATAAAACCCATAATAATTCCAGATGTTCTCTAGCTTATGAATTATTTTCTGTGGGATGGCGATACCTCACCTGACAGTATGCCTCTTGGCACCATGTTTATAAAAGCCTGATTTGTGTAGGTAGTTAATATTAAAGTAATGTTTGCCTTCTCCCTTTGTAAATTCATGATCCATACTGAAATACAGACATGGTAGATCCAAGTTTACTGTGATATTATCCTTATTCACATGCTTTTCTATCTGCTATGTACTGAAATAAACAGACATTTATTTCAAAGTACTTTAGCTGATTATGAGATATACACTCCTAATTGTGCATAAAATAGAGATAAGCATTTTCCAGACTGTGTCATCGCTATATCTCATTGTTGCTGAAAATCTGGGTATGAAGATACGGAAACATTTTCATTATCTTCTTAGAATATAGAATTTGAAATGTCAGAATTTGAAATTTAAGGCATTATTATTTAGATTGAGTTTAGAGGTTAGAGGAAAAGAATAGTTTTGAGTTGTTAAGCATGTCAAATCAGAATTATTTACCTAAATGTTTATTTTTTTAAGTTTAGGCTTGCTGTGATATAAACAATAAGACTCCAGCTATTTGCATTATAGTCAGATGCACAAATAAAAGATAGTTTTCTCTATATCCAATAGTCAGAGGTGTGGAGTGGTGAGAGGATTCACCAGAGACAGCATGGGGAACAGAACAGAGAGATCTTCTGAAATACACTGCTGAGGGGAGCAGTGGGTGAGACAGGAGAGATCTGCTGTGCCATAAGTGGGTTATTGCTGTGACCTAGACCCAACTCAGGCCATAGTGGTGACAGTGCTGAGACTTAATTAGGCCACCAGGGAGGCCCCACCGGTTTTCAGTGTTTAATCTAAGTACATAGACAGAGTATTCAGTTCATCCATTCAACTTTTTTTTGTTATTGTTAATTAAATCTTTTACATTTTGTATTCCCCTTGGGTGACCCACCACCTATTCACCCGTGACCCATCACCGTGGTCCCTTGTGTCCTTTTCTACTCCATTTTGTGCCCTTAACCTCCCCCTCCCTCGCCGAGTGTCTCTCTCTTTTTTGGTTCCCCTATATTCCTGTTATAAGTGAAATCATTCAATATTTTTCTCTTTCTTTCTGGTTTATTTCACTGAGCATGATCCCTTCTAGTTCCATCCATGTTGCTGCAAATTGCATGTGTTTATCTTCTTTGAATGCTGAATAGTATTCCATTGTGTATATGTACTACATCTTCTTGATCCAATAATCTATTTTTTGACATCTGGTTCTTTCCATACCTTAGCGATTATAAACAGTGCTGCTATGAACATACTGGTGCATGTATCCTTTTGGATTAGTGTTTTTGTGTCCTTTGGGTAGATTCCCAAAAGGGTATTGTTGGGTTGTATGGAAGCTCCATTTTTAGCAGTTTGAGGAATTGCCATACAGCTTTCCATAGAGGTTGGACCAGTTTGCATTCCCACTAGCAGTGTAGAAGAGTTCCTTTTTCTCCACATCCTCGCCAGCATTTGTTGTTGCCTGTATTTTTAATGTGCAACATTCTCACAGGTGTGAGGTGGTATCTCATTGTGGTTTTGATTTGCATTTCCCGATTATGAGTGGTGTTGAACATTTTTTCATGTACCTGTTGGCCTTTTGCTTTTCTTCTTTGGAGAAGTATCTTTTTAGCTCTTCTGCCCATTTTTTGACTGGATTGTTGGCTTTGTTTTTGTTGAGTATTCAACTTATTTTTGAAGATTAGGAAAATTATTTAATATTATTATTAAAATTGTTAGACTTTAGTTGAGAATAGACAGGAAACAAAACTTTCTATTTTTGTAGGCATCTACGTAAAAAAAAAGGAGGAAGAAAGCAAAGTACCAGCTTTTACTCCCTAGAACTCAAGACGTCAGGCAGATTTTATCTAGGGGTTATTGTTAAAGAAAGGGAACAATTTCAGGTCACAGTATTCCTACAGTCTTTTCTTCATTACATTTTTAAAGATATTCAATTGTTGATGTTGAGAAAAACAAATCCCTAGGATTGATTATGTTTAATAAACATTCTCAGGCAATAACTTTAACCCGTTACTCTATGACTAGTATTATATGCAATATATACATATAATGGAATATTATGGGAAAGTGCCTAAGACTTTTCATTAGTTTTATATGACTTTATTTTTCTTTAAATTTGCAAACTATGAAAATCAAGTCTAATTTACAAAAGGAAGAATGTTTTCACCATGGTTACACTGTGAATTACTCTTTCTTTGACATTTTCTTGTGTGCAGAACCTATGATGAACACGAATTTAGGTTGTCACCATTCTTTTTAGTTGTGAAAATGCCATTTTGTAAACAAAATACAGTTTGGTGAATCATTAGTGTCTCAAAACTAAATAGCTCAGTTACAATGAATTCATTGTGTGAAGGAAAATGACTGATGCCACCCAAAACTTCTGAATTTGTATGCATTAAAATTACTGTTCTAGATAAGGCAGTGAAGGGATGAGAGGAATTAATCATTTTTATTAATATGATATTTTAAAAAGTGCACTTTTTCCTTATTTTCAGAACTAACATATCATATCTGACACATTTATTTTTGTCCTTCACAGTGAGTTACATTTCATCTTTTGGGTTATTGGCACAAGATAAAAGAGATAGTCTTGCTGAGGACCATTAATACTTTCATATATCACTTTTTAGCTGTGACTCAGCATCTCATTGCATAAGTTCAGTTTCTGCCTATTCGATAGTATTCATGCATCTGTAGCACCATTCAGAGAGGTCAACATTATTCTCCTTCCACCATAGAAGATTACCTGGAATATCATTCTTGTCATGAATTAACATAGAATTATATCCTGATTCATTTTAAATGTATTAAACACATTTCACATCATAAATACACATAGAAAAAATAATAATATTTGTGATCCTGGCCAAACAGTACTCTCCTTTGACTCATTTATGTGTAGAATGCTACATGTTACTAAATGCATGAACATATTAATTAGATATAGATGACTTAGAGATTCTTTTGGAAAATACTATATTCCTGTATTTTATATTTATTTTTGTTTGTTTGCTTATTGAGGTAACATTGGTTAACAACACTGGACATAATGCAGACATAGAGGATCACACCTCTTTAGGTGTATGTTACTACAGTAAACCTGCTACCCAGACACCACAGTACTTCACCATATTCCCGCAAGGTCCCTCTATACTTTTCTCTCCACTCTCCTCTTCACCCACTGGCCTGATATGCTTCTGCTTTCTAGCAGATGGCACTGTACATTTTATATGCCTTTAGATGTTTAATGTTTTGAGACTTTCATAGGTCTGAGACATAATCTTGCAGCTGCTGAGTCAGGGAGTCAGAGGGACCTGGAGATAAAGCAATTGGTGTGAATACGCTGGGGAGAAGGGCAGGCTACTGTTTGTGGTATCACCATAGCCCTCTTCTCTGGAATTCCAGAAGCAAGACTCTGGTGTGAATAAATGCTCAATGTGCACTTCAAAATGTTAGTACCGGTCAAAAGGGATGGGGAGAGAGAGGGTAGCCCAGTGCACTGTCCTTGTTCTTTTCACTAGGGAACTGGCTCCGTTGGGAGCACCTGAGGTCTTATGAATGTATTTCTCTCAATAAAGGGTATGTACCTCCCCAACTTTCAGCTGTCCCCTCCCCAGGTGGCTGGCTGGGAGCTCGGCCAAGTAACAGTAACATAATTTGTACTGCAGCCACCCATCCTAGAACACATCCTCCAGACAGATTTCTCCACCCATTTCTTTTCAATAAAACATGAATATCCTCCATGTATCTTCTGACTCAGTCTGGTCTGTGATGTCCAAGAGGTATTCAAGTTTGACTCAAGCCAGTGATTTTCTGGGTGCTAAATTTCATTTCATGGGTTAACTTAGATGATTCTCTGAGGAGCAAACCAAGGAAACTCCTCTGACACTGTTTTGGATCCACAGCTCCCGTTTCTGTGTTCTTGAAACTGGACCAAAAACGCAGAATTTGACTTTTAACAAATATTGTCAATGTAAAGATAGGTCAGCAAGTTGAGGAAGAACACTTTCTAATTTAGCACTGATCTCTCGATTCTGAGTAAACAGCATTTTTTTAATGCATTACTGTTGTCATTGATACTGGGTTATTCTAGTTCTAGCTAATTGCACTGCCTTCACTCCCTCACAGGCGTCAGTTCCAAAAACTTGTCCCAATATATCTTTTGCGTGTGAATCCCTGACTCCAAGTTTGACTTAGAGCAAACCTAATCTACAACAAATTCCATTCAACAATAAAAATGCCAAATCTTTTTTCTTGTGTCTTAGTATTCACATCTCCATCACACTTTTAAACAACTGCAAGTTAAAGATAAAATTTATATTCTCCCACTCAATGTGTAAGCGCTTTGCTTTTAGACACAATGGCTTAATTTTTGTACTGTTTGTTCCAAGTTTCTTTTGTGACTACTTAATAATATCACAGTTCAGTGTTTTTAGGCACACAGCCAGAACACAAGTCCAGCTATAGCTTTTTAACATTATCCTCCCCCAAGCCAAATACATTTAAATGAGTAGTTAATTGAATTAATTAGAAAATCATCACTTAGTTTAAGTAACCAAACTGTTCTCAGCATTGGCAAGCATCCTGAAATTTACAAACTGAATTAAAAGGGCTCATACAAAAGATCTAAAAAATGCAAACAACTAAAAAAAAAAAAAAAAAAAAAAAAAAAAAAAAAAAAAAAAAAAAAAAAAAAAAAAAAAAAAAAAAAAAAAAAAAAAAAAAAAAAAAAAAAAAAAAAAAAAAAAAAAAAAAAAAAAAAAAAAAGAAAAGAAAAGAATACAACCCAATCAAAAAATGGGCAGAAAGCTAAATAGTTACTTCTTGGAAAAAGACATACAGATGGCCAATATGCATATGGAAAATTGTTCATCATCACTTATTGTCAAGGAAATGCAAACCAAAACCTCAGTGAGCTATCACCTTACCACTGTTTTCAGTACTTTATATCAAATGGGCCAAAAATAGCAAGTGTTGGTGAGCATGTGAAGAAAAAGGAACTCTTTAACACTGTTGGGAATATATTCTGGATCAACTTCCGTGGAAATCAGTATGAAGGTTTCTCAAAAGATTAAAAATGGATCTGCCATACAATCTATAATTCCACTCTTAGATATCTAACCAAAGAATGAAATAAAAAACAAACCCACTAATTCAAGGAAACTTGCACTCCCATGTTCATTGCAACACATTTACAATAGTCAAGCTATGGAAATATGGTTGCCCCAAAACATATGAGTGGATAAAGAGGCTATGATACATATATACATATATACAGGATGGATACTATTTAATTCAATAAAGAATTAATAAACTGAAGCTATTTGTGGCACCATGGATGAAGCTGAAGCAATTATGCTAAGCAAAATACGTCAGAAGGAGAAAGACGAATGCCAAATGGTGCCACTTATATGTGGAACAGAGACAAACCAAAGAGTCAGATAAAGCCAAACTTAAAAATTAAATCTTGAAAGCTGACTGTAGAACTGAGGCAACCAGAGAGGAAAGGAGAGGTAGAGAGGGGTGAGACTAAAGTATGGAGGGAGTGGTGTGGTAGACTATGGGTGCTTTAGTAATGAGGGCATTGTGGTAACAACACCTGAAAGGGTAGATCCTACTACACTTCCAAAATACAAACAATACTGTCAGCCAATTCAATAAAAAATTTAAAAACAAATGAAAACAATAACAAGAATAAGGAAACATAGGATCAGCTCAGAACCTTAAAAGTAAATGTACTGTCACTAAAAATTTGTAAGTTTGTATCCATAGGTAGTAGATGAAATATATTACATATGAACTTTAATCAAATAACAAAGGGTTTGTTATTAAAAGGAATGATGTTTAGCTTTTATATTTGCCATTTTTCAGAAAGTATAATTTATTTCTATGCAAATAAATATGTATTAAAATGTCAAGTTCTTTATATTTTCTTTTAAAGACCATGCATATTAAATGTCATTCAACATGTGTATTTTAAATCTAAAATGCCTTATGTGCAGATGTATTTTTAATTTACAAAAAAATGTTGCTGTCTTGAAGATATAATTCTATTTAATACTTTCACATTTAAAATTATGTCTTTAAAATATAACTATTTTACTGCTTAACAAAACAATTTACTATTTCTGATAGTTTCATTGTTCTCCTTTGATTTACTCACTTTACATTGCTAAATTACATATCATTATTGCATACCTAGATATGAATTTTTTTATACCTTTACCAAAATTACTCTGAGATATAATCACATATAGAATTGTAAGGAACTGACTTAAGACATTTTAATATACTTGATTTTTTTAGCTATCATGTCTCTTTTATTTTATTTATTTATTTATTTTTAAAGATTTATTTATTTATGCATACAAGCTGGGGTACAGGCCAGAGGCAAGGGGACACGAGAGGGCTCACCAGAGACAGAGTGGGGAGAAGAACAGGCAGATTGACAGAAATACACTGCTGAGGGGAGCAGCGGGCAAGGCAGGAGAGGTCTGCTGCGCCATGTGGGAATCTCCATGGCTGGGTGTCAAACTCGCATCGCCACTGCCAACAGCTCCACAGCGCAGTGCTTAACCAACCGCTGCACCACCAGGGAGGCCCTCATGTCACTTTTAAAACAAATGGCTATACAATTGTCACATTCACCAACAGTGTACACTCTTCCTATTTCTCCGTATTTGACCATGACTTGGAATTATCTATTTTTTTCTTTTTTTAAAGGGAATCAATCGATTAATTAATTAATTGTAGATGAAGTAGGAGTAGAACAGAGATGTGGGGGTGAGAGGATTCACCAGAAACAGAGTAGGGAGCTAGATCAGTTTGGGAAGGGCATGCATCAAGGGGTATAACCGGGAACGTCCGGGGGGCTAATGACAGATGCATAAACTTACTCCTGACTCATATATCAAGAGGTATAACCAGGAACGCCCCAGAGGGCTGAGGACCAATGTATGACAAAGAACCCCAGAAGCTGATCAGTGGAACGCCTTTTGATAAGATTGAAACCTTGGCTGGGGAATCTAAGGCTTGACCTCAATTATAATACTGAGTCATAAAGCAGAGAAGAAAATGCCTGGAGAGCAGACCCACATGCCCTGATGCTATAGATGATAGGATACATTTTTTTCTACTTTCACACTTCCCTTTTCTTTTTTTTTTAAGATTTATTATTTTTGCATACAAGCTGGGGTGTAGGTCAGAGGTGTGAGGTGGCGAGAGAGTTCACCAGAGACAGAGTGGGGAGCAGAACAGACAGACTGACGGAAATCCACTGCTGAGGGGAGCAGCGGGCGAGGCAGGAGAGGTCTGCTGCACCGTGTGGGAATCTCCCTGGCCAGGCATCGAACTCGCAACACTGCTGCCGACAGCTCCTCAGCGCAGAGCTCTTTTCTTTTTATCTTCCTTCCCCCTACAACCGATGCTGTGATTATTCTATCAATACAAAGGCTAGGAGCTCCCTCACTGAGCAGCATCCTGCATCATGTAGCCTGCTCCACAACTCCCATGTATCTGTGTGGTGTTGCTCCCGACGCAACAAGTTCCAATATACATTTTTTTTGGGACAACATTTTTCACTGATTTCCTAGCCAACTTTTTAAACTGGTGATTTTCCAGGAAGAAAATATCATATGTTATAAATATGAATGTACACGACTAGTGTACATATGTTTTCCTTTCTCTTGGGTAAATACATAGGAAATTTCTTATTATTATAAAGTGTATGTTAACCAGATAGAAACTACCAGATTTTTTTTTAAAGTTCTTGTAGAGTTTTGCATTTTCTTAAGCAATGTTTGAAGGTTCCAGCAGCACTGGCCTTTGCCAGCTTTTAGTACTGACAGTCATTTCAATTTCAGCCATTCTTGTGGATATATTTGGTATGTCATTGTGGTTTTAACTTGCAGTTCTTGTCGGTGATGGTGTTAAGCATACTTTTCTTTTCACATGGGACATTCATTTATCTTAATTTTGCAGATGGAAATCTGCTCAAACACTTCTTTATAGTGTTTCCTTTTTATTGTTGAATTCTAAGAGTTTGTTATACATTTGAAGTACCAGGCCTGTGTCATATGTGGAAGTTATAAATATATTCTTCCAGATTTCGGTGTGCCTTTTCATTTTCTAAAAGTAGTCTTTCAAAGAAGAGAAGTTTTAAATTTTTATGAAGTATAGTTTAACATTTTTTTTATGGTATGCATTGTCTGTGATCCATCTAGTAATTCTTTAGCACCCCAAAGTTGGGAAAATGCTAAGATTTTAAAAGTGTCTAAACTGTTGTTAATCCCAAAGAGTTTCTTTTTATAAGTGAATACAACTACAAATATTGGCAATAAGAAATGGAGTTAAAAGGAAATTTTCATGAAAAAGCCATAGTCTGATTAGACTCAAATGTCTATAAAAACAGAAATATATCTAAGACTGATGAGTTCAATTATTGGATTGGTTCCAGTGCAAAATGACTTTTTTCACAGGAAAAGGCAGCGTCAAGGGACCTCAAACGTGCACAGTGTTACTGTCCGAAGGTTCTGGTACATGGCCAAGGGAATGTTGCCAGTGCAAACATCTCTTTTTATGAAGTTGACCAGCTAATGTTCCATTACAGACATACCTGTACTCAAGCAATAATAAGTCTACTTTTCTTGCTGCAGTCATGGGTAATGCACTGCAGGAACAAAAGGGGAAGCATCTTAGTGTAAGGGGCAGTAGAGAGGAGTCTTTTAGTTACATATTGCTACTGTAGTAAATTGCCACAAACTTGCTGGCTTCAAACAGCGTAATATGTAAAATCTTACCATTCTGAAGATTAGAAGTTTGGTTCAGTCTCATTAGGCTAAAGTGAATGTATCAGCAACTTTATGCTCCTTTTTGAGGCATCCATGTGCTTTCTCTTTTCATCTGTTATTGGTGACCTGTATCCCTTGACTTGTGACCCATTTATATTTTCAGAGTGCAATCATACCAGTCTGATTTCTGTTTCCATTGTCACATCTCCTCTGACACTAACTCTCTTGCCTTCCTCTTAACACCTATAAGTGTTCTTGTGGCAATATCGGGTTCACTACATAATCCAAACTTATCTTCCCACTTCAAATCTTTGAGGGAACAATATCAGTCAAATTCCTTTTGCCTTGTTAGTTACATATTCAAGAATTAGGACAAAAATATCTTTGAGTGGATTGTTATTTTGCCTATTACTAGGTTTCTAAAAGGCTTTTGGTTTTGCTGGGTTAAAGGATACAATTAAGAACCAGTTATGGATTGGGCACTGTTAAGAATCAAGGAAATCTTTATTTCCAGTCTTATAAAATATTTATTTGGGAAGTGCAGTCTACTTTTAATGGTTTTACTTGCTAATAGCTTATTCAAATTTCATTCTAAGCAAAATTAGACAAAATTTCATTAAATCAATATACTTTTTAAGAAATGTTTCCCAATCTAATCTCTTATCCCCACTCCTCTTTTCTCTCTCTCTTTAATTCAGGTAACATTGGTTCTTATTGTTGATATATTGGAGGTATACCATATCTTCATTCAGGAGTAGTTACCATGTCACACCCACCACAAAAGTATCCATAGCCTACCAACAGTCCTTCGTGCTCTCTGCCCACTTTGTTCTCGGTTCTCTTCATACTCCTCTTATTGATACCCAGTTCTAGAGTCACCTTTCAAGGGTTAGTTTTTAAGTTTGCCATTATCTGACCTCAAGGGAATTATTATGATAATATATTTTAAAGATTTTTATTTGTGTGGTGATGGAAACAGGAATAGTTCCTTTTTAAAAAGAAGGGAATGCTAAGTAGAAAAATATAGTGTTTTTTTTTTAATATTCATTCCCATACATACAGACTAAGAAAAAGTCTTCATCTAGTTATGAATACAATTATTGTTGCTGTACTTCCAGAAGCAGAGCAATACTCCAAAATATCTAGAATATAAATATAGCACTGCTTTTACTGTAGTTGCAATCTCATTAAATACTTGACTTATCCTTTTGTATAAATATTATTAGTGAAATTCATTAGTTTGCTTAGTTTTTAATAAATATGCAAGTATAAATCTATCACATTTTTTAATTGTCAAAACATTTACTGTTCTAGATCAATTTTAGGTTATCACTTAAACAAAAGTTGTGCAGGTAAGACTTATTCAGTTAAAAACAAAGTAGCCTAAACACTGTTTTAAAAGAATGATGCTCAAAAATATTAGCGTTTAAAGTATAGTGACACAAAGTTAGAATCAGAATTATATTGTGGGTAATCTCAAATATTAGATTGTGCAGGAGAATTTAATCTTAGAGTCCATGATATTGAAAACTGATCACATTATTATTGATATCAAGGGGAAATGGAAGATCCTTAATCTTAAGGAAGATTGAGCTAGGACTATCATTTGTGATATAATAGACTGCAATAAAAAATTTAGAGTACTAGTATAATTATGCAGATATGAAGAGATTAATGCCTTAAAATACTTAAATTGAAAAGGAAGTGATAAATGTGAGTAATGTTGAAAGAGAAAAAAATAGATTTTGTTCTAAACGTGGGTATGTTAGAGAAGTGGGAAAGAAAATGAAAAGGTGATTCCTCTGTTTGGAGAAAACTGGTTAGACACATGGACATAACTGTAATTAATGGAAATGCAAACAGTTTTAGCCATGGTGATTTAAGGTGCATTGGACAATCAAATTAAACTTAGAGAGCATTTGTATTTATGTTTGGAGCTCACTAGGGAAATGAGAAATGGGGATATAGATACTTGAGATATATTCACAAATTAATACATTTAATGATAGACATACCAGTTTAGTATATTAATATAAATATTAAATAAACATTTATATTAAACTTGGGTGGTACCATTTTGTGGGTGTTACATAAAAATATGAAGAACACTTTTCATGATCTGAATAAAACTGGTAATAAGTTTAAATTTTGCAAGAACTATGTCATAAAATATGAAAATTTCCATGTATTCTTATAGATTTTTAAATAAATTGAAAAAATTGGTTGTAATTGAACAAAAGTTTTTATTTAATTATAGTCATTTATCTTGTTACTAAACATTTAACAACATCCAGCAAATGGCTTTGAGATTGGATTTTTAAAATTTATATTCCAAACTCTCCTTTAGATTATAATCAGATTGGTAGATCATTGCAATTTTTTTCCTCAGAAAGCTCTTAAAAGCATGAAATGAAAATTTCACCTTTCTAAATACAGACAAATTTGGATGACTGTGATTCCTTTGCTTTAATTCAGCCAACATTGGTCTCAGTATACTTTTTTAACAATTGGAGTCTGTCCAATAAAAATGTATGTGCTATGCATTCTTGGAAGATTTAATTGCTTTACTGAACAATTGCTTAAAATTGCTAACATTGGAAGCAATTGTTTGAAGAAAGCTTACTTTAGAATGTCAAGGTCAGAAAGTTGAAATAACACACATTTTGAAACATGAAACTCAAAGCCACATGTTTGAGGTTTATGTTATAAGTCAAAATTGACTTCACTAAAAATTTTGCCATATTTTATCCTTACAAAAATGTGATTCTGCATTTCAGTTACTTCATGCCCAGCTCCAATCATGACTCTGAATTATTATAATAGCTATCAATTTATGTTAACAATGTTATATGAAATGACCATACCCATAGCCTTATCCTGGCATTTTGTCATGCTTCTAATTTGTTTTTATTGATAAAATAGACCACACTTCATTATTGTATAACAAAACACACTTTGTCCCATTAATTAAATATTCAAAGCCCAACGAATCTGAATTTCTAAGTTTTTTTTTTTTTCCCCACATGTTTCTTGTCTCTCTTAGGAATACCATACTACTCTTGGTTTTTGACAAATTAGTGATTCTTGTTATCAGTTCAGAGTTCTCTTTTGGACACTTAGCTGAAATGTGCAACCCAAAATAGTGTGAAGTGGCTATCAAAATAAAGTATCATGAGACTTTAATAGTGAGAGTAATCAACATATTTCTGAATGAATCACAGGACACATTACAGAGAAACTGATAATAAAGATATAAAAGTACAATTTTCCAGGTAAAAATGAGGAAAAATCATTTTAAGAATAGTCCTTGTGTTGCATAGCTCAAGACAATTGATAATGAAGAGCTCTATGTCCAACTTCATTATCAAATCACATAGATGCACATGCTTCATATGCATGTATATAATATGTATATATGTGTATTTACTATGTAAATGATAATGTAATATATATGTGTGTAATGTGTATATAATAATACGGATACTTAAAAATATTCATCCTATAGTCCAAGTATGAATTATAATGTATTTAAAACTCCATTTGATTGAAAATCTTTATGTGCAAATAGTATACTGTAGCACATCCAAATCAGCATTTTCAATATTAGATTCCATTTTCATTTATATTGTTCTTGAAACTATTTCTTATTAAATGGAAATCTTTAAAAAACTAAATATGGTACATTTGAAAATAAGACTTTTGCTTTCCATCTTTTTAAATCTTATTTGTATGTATTTCAGCATAGCCAAGATCCCATTTTAGCTATCACTTTCTATTTATGGTTCCAAAATTCTGCCTTTGTTTGTAACATATATTTTGAGATTGAGCACAATGCCTAATAACGGATATTCTGAGAAATATTTTATTTTATTAATGTAAAGTAACTTTGGTAAATTATTCAACTTTGTTGTCAATAACTGGCATATTTCCATTTTTTAAATTTTCTCTAAATATCATAGAGTGTAATATTAATCAAGATGGGACACAGTTTTCCATATTAAAGTATATTCATTTAAAGGGGAAAAATGTTCTTTTTGCACACACTGCTCTTATTTCTAGTATTATAAAGGTAAATTGCAATTATCTCTTCTTATTTACATGTATTTATTTGTTTTCTTTTGGAGCAGTTATCTTCATTTATATTTTCCCTAGAAGGGATCAAGTCCAGAAATTCCCACATCTTGACTAGTTCATGAAAATACAGTTTAATCTAGCTCATAAGTTACTATATTTCAGTAGCACTCATAAACAAGTTAGAAACAAATGGAGTTAGCTATAACTTCAATACAGATAATTTTATTTCATTTCCAATAAGCAGAATATGCTAACAAGACAAGTAAATAGATATCAACCAATCATATTTCCTGGATCTCTTAAAACATCATCATTTTTCCCATTAAAAATACTTTCATTATATATTTTGGACTCATCTATATTACTCTTATATTCACTCTTTAACCTACCACGAGTCTTTATTTAATTACCTTAAAACTCTATTCCTTTATCTTTAATTGTCCTAAAGAAAAGATCAATATTCTTGGTTTATATTCCCCACATCTGGGATCCATGTGAGAAGTCATTGCATTTACTTTTCATGTCTCTTTTGTATCTTTAATACCAAAGTATTTGAAATGTCTCACTGTGTGCATGGGTCTCTGTGTGTGCATGTCTGTGTGTCTGTCAGTTTATTGATACTGATATTTTAGGAAATTAACTGTTTTGTAGTATGTCATAATCTGAATTTGAAAGAATCAATGCTCATGGTTAGATTTAGTTAATTTTACTTTTCCTAACAATATTACTAAAGTGATTTCTTTCTCTCTGGATCACATTAGGAGGCATGTGTGTCATTTTATCTTACTGATGATGCTAAACTTAATTATTTGATTAAAGTGGTGTCCTCTAGAACTCTTTATTGTAAAGATGTCTTTTTTAAATATATTTTATTGTCATTTATATCTTTTACATTTTGTATTCTCCTTGGGTAACCCACTACCAATTCACCTGTGATCCATCTACATGGTCCCTTGTATTCTTCTCTACTCCATTTTGTGCCCTTACCCTCCCCTCCCCCCTCCCTGAGTGTCTCACTCCTATTAGTTTCCTTATAGTTTCTGTTATAAGTGAAACCATTCAATATTTTTCTCTTTCTTTCTGGCTTATTTCACTGAGTATGATCCCCTCCAATTCCATCCATGTCGCTGAAAATTGCATGTGTTTATCTTCTTTGAATGCTGAATAGTATTCCATTGTGCATATGTACCACATCTTCTTGATATAATCATCTATTTTTGGACATCTGGGTTACTTCCATACCTTTGCTATTGTTAACAGTGCCACAATGAACATACCTTATACCCTGCACAAAAGCAAACTCAAAATGGATAAAAGACCTGGACGTAAGACCTGAAACCATAAAATTTATAGAAGAAAATATAGGAACAACACTACACGACATACATCTCAGCAAAATCTTTAAAGACACATCCCCCAAAGCAAAGGAAGTGAAGGACAAAATAAGCAGATGGGATTACATCAAAATAAAAAGCTTCTGTACAGCAAAAGAGACATTAACCAAAACTAACAGACATCCTACCAACTGGTAAAAGATCTTCGCACACAATACAACCAATAAAGGACTGATAAAAAAAATTTTTTTTACAAGGAACTCACACAACCCAACAAAAACAAAGCCGATTATCCAGTCAAAAAAAAAAAAAAAAAAAAAAAAAAAAAAAAAAAAAAAAAAAAAAAAAAAAAAAAAAAAAAAAGGCAGAAGAGCTAAAAAGGCATTTCTCCAAAGAAGAAAAGCAAATGGCCAACAGGTCCAAGAAAAAATGTTCAACATCACTTATAATCAAGGAAATGCAAATCAAAACCACATTGAGATACCACCTCACACCTGTGAGGATGGCACACATTAAAAATATAGACAACAACAAATGCTGGAAAGGATGTGGAGAAAAAGGAACTCTTCTACACTGTTGGTGGGAATGGGAACTGGTCCAACCATTATGGAAAGCTGTATGGTGGTTCCTCAAACTGCTAAAAATGGAACTTCCATGTGACCCAGCAATACCACTTCCGGGAATCTACCCAAAGGACACAAAAACACTAATTCAAAAGGATACATGCACCCATAAAGATGTCTTTTTATTTCCTTCTCTTTTATAAGTAACTGAAGGACTGATAATTTTGAGACTTTACAATGAGGATTTCTAATTACATTTTTTTCTATAGCTCGTAGATAACTTTTTCTATAAAGAGTCCCTCCTCATCCCAATTTACAAGTGTCTCTGTGAAATCATGGATTTTTAAAAATATACTGTAATCCAAAAATGCCACCTTTTCAAAGCTCAAATAATTCTCAGTTTTGGGAGCTAGTTCAAGCATTTCCCTGTATTGTTTTTTTACAAGTTCCACTACATTTTTAAACATTCCTTTCCCTCTGACAGTAAAAAGGTATTCCAGTTTTATCTTTTATTTTGTCTGCCTCTGGCATGAAATTTGCCATTTATTCAAAGTCACTCTCATCTTTTAGTCAATAGTTATAGATACCAGACATTATAGAGATAGTTTGTGCTATTGCTTTCAAGTCCTTTCAGAGGATAAAGTTAAATATGCACTTCTAAAATATGAAGAATTGATATCACTGTCAATTCAAATTCACTTAAAAAGTGATCATTGTCAGTATCACAATGTCTTGATTACTTGGTTTTGCATTAAATAAGTCAGGAAAATGATTCCTCCAATATTGTTCTTTTTCTTCGAGTTTCCTTGACAGTTCTGTTTCTTCTGAATTTCCAAATAAATGATAGCATCAGTTTGTCAATCTCTCCATTATCTGGGATTTTGGTAAGAATTACATTGTATCTGAGATCAGTTTGGAGTAGTGCTAATTTAGCAAGATTATATTATACTTATTTGGTATTAATATGAAGTGAAGATAATCTGTTTCTACAAAAGTAAATCAGGAGGCAAATTTTTTTAAACTTTTTTTTGTTGTTTGCTTATGATGTTCTCTAGACTGAAATAGTTGTCACTAACTGTATGCGACTAACTGTAATTATGGCTAGAACAACAGAATAATTGGACTTGTAATTTTTTTTTATTTTAGTCAACTAAAATTTAAACTTATAAACTGTTTCATCCAGCAACTTAAAACATTTAAGTGTGTTTGGACAACTGGATATGTGAATTCACTGCATCAATTGAAAAAAATTAAACTCTAAAATTAGGTAAAATAGTTCTGCTAAATATTTTTTGGGTGCAGCACTGGGCACAGCGCTGTGGAGCTGTTGACGGCTGTGCGCGAGTTTGATGCTAGGTGGGGGAGATTCCCACATGGACCAGCAGACCTCCCCTGCCTCTCCCTCTGCTCCCCTCAGCAGTGTATTTCCATCGATCTTCCTGTTCTGCTCCCCACTCTGTCTGGTGAACCCTCTCACCTCTGGCCTGCACCCCAGCTTGAATGCATAAATAAATATTTTAAAAAAATAAAATAAAATAAAAACTTTGATTCAAATTAGGGAGATTCAGCAAGAAATTTTCAAATGGTAATGTCAGGACATTTCTTTGGAATAGCATGAGATAATAAATGTGACTTATTAAACAAAGTAGTCTTTAAATAAAGAGTCATTTTTAAGGAATAGACAGAGACAACAGACATTCTTACACAGAAGAACAATAAACTTTAGAGAGCTGATTCTTAAGTATACTTTAAGTAGTGAGTTTCCAGAATGAGCATTTAATGAAATCAGAAATAAAGGAGAAAAGTGATAAAGCAATTCCTAATTCCAAGTTTTATAACATATGGACTCTAATATATTCTGGTTCCTAACTTATATTCAAAATGTAATTAAATTTTCTGTTTGCCTGGTTATATGCTTAGTATGCTTATATATTTTGTGATGAATTATGAAACATGCTGCACAGCTGGCCCCTCAAATTTTTTACAGAGAAACCTCATTAGAAATCACCTATTTATCTTAAATTCTTTGAACATGTGGCGAAAATCTGAATTCATGCAGTTTTGTGTTAGCTGCAGACAACCTGCCTCATTGATCTTGCTGTGTGATAGATATATTTTAGGAATGGGTTGTGGAGAATGATGATTTTTGCCTATTGCTATTTAAATATTTTATGATTCAAAGATGCCTTTTTGGTTTAGAACAAGTTCTCAGTAGACTATTTTCTAAAGTCCTATTTCATGCTACTCATTAACTTTGATGCACTTAAAACTTTAGGTTATTTTTTTTCCATTTTCTATATTTTCTCATCCCTTATTGATCTTTGCTTTAAAATGACCATATTATGAACTAATTACTTGTCCCAAGTATGGATTATTAGTATTTAAAGTTTCACCTAGACAATAATATAGCAGCAGAATGTTGTTTGTATGTTAATATAGTTTCTCTATCTTTCCAAAATACACAGAGCATGCTGTTTTGTTTAATATGTATCTTCTTCATTGTAGTCTAGTGCTAAATTATCTCTGTTATTATTATTATTATTTTTCTAATTGGGAACAATTATTTGGCTGCTTGCTATAGAGGTCACTTAACAAAAGTGTTTATTTGAAGATGATTGAGACTTCTATAGTAAAATCATGAATTTATCTATTCCTTACAGGTTATAAATAAGTTATTCTTATGGTTAGGTATGCAGGCAATAATTTAGTAATATAAAATTGATTTATGTAGGCAATATCTTTATGAAAATTATTAGAACTCAGTATCTTCGTTTTGTTAATGAAAAATATGAGATTTATGTACTCAAAGCCATAAATTTGAATCTTAAAACAGGTTTCAAGATATCTATTCTCACTAAATGATCTTAAATTCTGATTGGTTATTCATTGTTTTTGCTTTAATTTTTCGTGAGTCTTGCAATATTTCTTTGCTATATCCAGCATTACTCAACAATAGAACCGCATGCTTAAGGATTCCATATGCTCTCTTTATTTCTGATTTTTGAAACTGTATTATACAAAAGTAAATGAGATTATTGATTGCACTGCTGCAATAGTTTTATAATTAAAATGTCTATACTATGTTATCAATCTCTCTTCAAAGCAATCCATTCACACAGATTTTTTTAAAATTTCAGATCTGATGATGTCATTCTTTTGCTAGAAACTTTTCACTCCTTTAATAAAAGGACTCCTTTAAAAAAAGGACAAACAACTTAAGGACTTTCATAGTTTCTTCTGTATTTTGGCCAGTTTTTTTATTTCTTCACCCCATCTTAACACCATCTGTTTTCCAGTTATAAAAGCATTTGAGAGTCTTAAAATTTAGTGCCTTTTTCAACATCCTGCATTTTCCAAATGTTCTTCCTAGTACCTGAAACTCACTGTGTCTGTGATTCCCCAGGAATTGACCTATTTAATCCCTACTTAGTCTTTATATTTAAAAATTAACATTTCTGATCTTAGGAAGCTTTCCATAATACTCCATATGCATCATTTTCATAAAGCTTTCCATAATGCATAATTTAAGTGAGGCAATATTAAATTGCCTATTAATGTATCTATTTATATTGCAAGCATACTCATAACATTTATTATTTATTTATTTATTTTAGATTATTTGATTAGTATCTGTCATCCATCTAAACTGGGAACATCATGAAAATTATTTTGGCTCTTTTTATTATCATCTTTTTTCATAGAAATAGGACAGTATCTGCTGCATTTTAAGCCTTTAGTGACTAACTGCTGAATAAATGAATAAATGGAAGTCACAATGTACTCTACATGTTTATTTTTATTATTTTTGAGTAATAGTTACAAGATAACCAGTATAAGGAAAAAATACATATATTTATGCTGAAAAATCTAATGTGTAATCATATAAAATCAATCTATATCAAATTTGTTTGGAGATTCTTTGATAATTCATATCAAGATATGAGAAATAGGGGGTGTGGAAATAACTAATATAATAGAGCTTTTAATTAAACCAATACAAGGCAGAACCTATGAAACAATGTCTACAGTAAGTGATAGCAGTTTTGAGAGGTAGTGGGTTCAGAGAGCTGGGTCCTTGGGTTACCTCTGAGAAAAGTTTGAGTCACCAGAGTTCCCCTTTCAGAGGTAGGCAGTGAGTTTCCCCACAAGGAAGAGATGCTTAGTAATATGCAAAAGGGAAGGGAAATCAAGGATGCTTGTTCTTTTGTTTTTTGTTTACATAAAAGCTGGGGTACAGGCCAGAGGCGTGGGGTGGCGAGAGGGTTCACCAGAGACAGAGCGGGGAGCAGAACAGGCAGATCAGAAATACACTGCTGAGGAGAGCAGTGGGCAAGGCAGGAGAGGTCTGCCGCGCCATGTGGGATTCTCCCCTGCCGCTTGTTGAACTCGCGTCACCGGTGCCAACAGCTCCGCTGCCGACAGCTCCATAGCGCAGCGCTCAACCACTGTGCCACCGGGGAGGCCCAAAATCAAGGACGCTTGTACAGACACAAGCAGGCAGGGAGAGCTGCCCCTGAAAGGGACAGGTTTGTTAGAAGAGACGCCTGCATGGTCAAAGGGGACAGCAGAGCTGCATCTTGCCAGTGCAGAAACTGCACTGATATAGTCTCCTTTTCCTTAGGAGAGATTCATTCCTTTGTGGAATTAATTGTTAATTGTTGTTAAATTAATTATTTCTAGGATTGGCATATAAGGATTTTTTTTTTTCTATATTTGGTTTGACTAGGTAGATTTGAAAGGGCTTTTTGTTTTTGTTCTTTTTACAATTGCCCTCAATCTCTATATCCCCACCTCCAGTCTGGGGCTACTTTACTTTTCTATAGCTTGTTTAATGACTATGTTAATTATTTCTACCCCCACCTCCAGTTTCTGGTCTTGTGATGCCTCCTCCCTAAATTTTCTACTCTTAGTCTCCATCAGTTAATACCCAATAAATTTAAGATTTTGATATTTTAAAGGATACAGCTTTCAGTGAAAATGGGTGATGGTATATTAAATAAGTATTTTCATTACGTGGCTTATTCTAACCCTGTTTCTTGGTGGTTTGGGAGCATTTTTCTCTTGTGCAGCACTCCAGTAAAGTGATCCTTTGTCTGAAAATAATGTTTTTCAGTTCCTACATTACCACTATGAATTCTGAAATGATTTCAATCCATGTGTTCACTGATGAAGGAGGATCACAGATATTACAGAAAACATACAGTTTATCAGAGTAGAGCAAAGTTAAATGTCTTTCTGTAACAGCAATCCTCAGGAAAAGGGGCGGTTTAGGCTCCTTGCCCCATACTAAGGAAAGGTGGAGTTGAGAAGCAAGGGGAAGCTAGGGAAGACAAGGAGGAGAAAGGAAAGGGAGCAAAAAGAAGACCATGGGAAGCACATGAAGAGAGAAGCCTGTGTAAAGGTTGTACTTGCTTCTTGACCTCGGCATTGTACCTGTCACTTGGAGGATATGGACAGAGATACTCAGAGTTCCTGTTTCGGCCAACCCTGTTTGGATGGGCATTTACCCACAAGGGGATGGGTAACTTTAGGTGTTTCATGTGAAAATTTATTTATTCTTGCCCTTCTCTCTATTGCACACTAATCCCATCAAAGTTCTTTCCCATTAAAGATCTTACACACTATGTGTATGTTTTGTCTTTATGCAGCAGATGGCAGAACCCATTTAGAGTATGCAGGTTTGGCGATTCCAGGGTACTCCACACCCTGCTTTATAACATTTGTGCCATCTCAGCTATTCAGGAAAAACACGGAACATTAGACGACCCCCAAGGGTATACATTATGTGCAAACAATAAATGCAACATCAAAGCCAAACTGAAACTAAAAGCTAATAAACAATGTTCTAATGGTATTACCATATATAAATGCTAGAAAACATTTATCAATTTTTCTGTTTTTAGTAAAACAAGTTCTATATTATCATAATTTATGATATGAATATGACCTTCTTATTACAGTTCTTGTTATGGACTCAATATTGCTTTTCCTCTCAAAATTCATATGTTGAAAACCTACTCTAAGACAATGGTATTAGGAGGTGGGGCCTTTGGGAGATAATTAGGTTAATGAGCTCTTGAGTGTGCAGCCCTCATAACTATGATTATTGCCTTTATAATAGTCGAGAGAAAGCTTATGTTCCCTTCTTATTTCTGGCTTTGAGAATACAATGAAGTCAGCGATCTGCAATTCAGAGAAAAGATCTGTGGAAGAAATAGAGGTTTACTGAGTGAGATTTTCTAAGAAAGAAAGATTACTTCAGACATGATGGCTTTATTTATGTGTTTCCGCTACAGGGCAACCCCAATGTGAAATGTGTTGGCCAGAGTGTGGGTCCTCACCCACACACTTAAAAGGAACTTTTTTGAGTCAAATTGGCCTTATTTTATATGAAACATTTGTGCAGTTTCATTTCCTGTGTTTAAGAAAAAATTTCATAATGTTGTCATGATGTTTAGTCACAAAAACTTTTGTCTCTTCTGTGTAAAACAAAGAAACTAAAACCAAACAAATCTCATGTCATATGTGATTCATATATAACACATTCTTCATTGTTTTACTGTTATTAGCTAGAGTACTTGAGCTACTTAAATTGTAATCCTGCTCTCCATAGCAAGTCTGTCCATCATCTTAAGTGGTCCTATGAATGTGGATAAATTAAGTATTCCACTGTATCATTTCATTCATATCCTTTGAAAATACATTTATATTCATTTCAGATTAATCCCTTCCCCACTATCTTGGCAATATCATGTATCTTGCCCTCACTTGCACCTCAAAAAAAGTAAATTCAGTCACTCTATTCTCTGTTGTGTCTTTGATTTTTAGTTTTGTTTTTTTTTCACATTGCTAGGTTTTGTCTACTTTAAAAATTTCATTAAATTTCTTGATAATTTCTCCTTAGTTGTGACCTCTTTTTTTGTATGACACTACACAGCAGATTCCATGGTTCATTTATTATAATTGACATCCTGTCAATATGTACCACTTCCTTATACTGTTGTACTGTTGTTTTGCCTAGTAAATAATATACTAACACATGTCTAAACTTAGTTGTTTAATCATATATGCTAGCAAAATCATAAACCCATAGTATTCAAAACCTTCATCATTTTGCTCATTTTGAACAGATGAGCTTCCTTCCTGTGTCACAAAGAAAAATAGTTATGAGGACTAAAACATCCTTTCCTTGATGCTATTGAAGTTACATATTTAGCTTCAAGTTTTTAAACACCCGAAAATAGAATTTTTCTAAATGCTTCATTTCCTTGTAACTATGTCTGTCTTGTACCCCCTTTGTCTGGAATTCAAAAAAATAATTTTCTAGGTTTTACCTAATATTACCGATAGGTTAGGTAGTAATTTCGCTACAATATTCTTTTCTTTTAATTCCATGCTTTCTCCTCAGTTCTCTTCCATGAACTCAATATACATCTCTAAGTGCTCATTCTCTGCTACATATTATAGCACAGTGTTAAACTGTAAGTTCTTTGTCTACAGAGAAATCAAACTCAAAATGAAATATACTGAACACTCTCTCATACTTATCTCTCCCTTTTAATATTCCCTCTAAATAAAGGGCACCATTATTGATACAGTTTCCCAAGCCAGAAAGATGCCTATCATGTCTGAGCTATGTTTGCAGTAATTTCCTAAAACCACCATAACAATATATCATCAACTGGGTGATTAAATAATAAAATTAGTTGTCTCAGATTTGGAAACCAGCATGCCAAGAGCAACATGTCAACACTAGGTTGGTTCTAGGGGCTGTTAGTAAGAATCTGTTCTTCAGTTTTCCTAGTTCATGGAAGTTTACTGACAAGCTTCTGCATTACTTGACTCACAGAAGTACCACTCCTGGTGGTGTATGTCTGTGAATTCAGATTTCCTCTTTTTTTAAAGTACTCCAGTCATACTGGAATAAAGCTCACCTTAACAAATCTCATTTGCACTAATCACATCTGCAATAGCCTTAAATATAAATAAGATCACTTTCTGAAGTGTGCAGTTAGGAAGTGAACATATGAACTTTGTGGAAACCAAAATTCAATTTGTAACTATTGCCTTCATTATTTAATCCAGTAAAATGCTAGTTCTAAATAGTCCTAAATAGATCCTGAATTCATTAGCTTCTCTCTTATTTTTAATTGCCCTGCCCTAATCCAGAGCATTTTTGCTAAATTATGTAAGAGTACTCTAACTCATCTCTGTATCTAGTATTACTTTTTTTTTTTTGCTTCCAAGTAGGTCACCATTATAAAATGAAAAGCTCGCCATTATATTCCTCTATTTTATTTTTTTAAATTTCCACTCATTTTATAACAGTTTGCAAATTATTTACTATACTTTTGAAGACATCTCTCCCCACCAAGCTCTTTAGACACATTCCAATATTCAAAAGGTGTGCACCAAATTTATGAAACCTATTTCTCTCATCTTTGTCATATTTTATCTGTCATCAAACCTGTTTTCAGTCCTGAAAATATTTTCCCCATTACTTTTTGCCTATATAATATCTACTCATTCTTCAATTCTCTCTCTCTCTATATATATATATAGATAGATAGATAGATATAGTATAGATAGATTCTATATCTGTATCTATCTAGCGCATAGATAGATAGATATAGTAATAGATACTATATTTATATCTATATCTATCTATCTAGCTCTAGGAATATAATTTCAAAAACTTTTTCTCGAACTCCTCACATTCTATTTAATAATAACTTTAGTAGCTACTGTGGGAGTCTACCTTTCCTCTGTCTTAACACTAACAAATTTTATTAAAACTGAGACTTAAAAATATGCCTTTCAGTAAAATAAAGGTAGGAGCCATATGTTCTTTACCCCTTAGTTTGTAAACATTTTGGTCTATTGACTTGCATTATGATGGAATACGATTCCTTACTCACTTCCTTTATTTCTCCCTAATCAATATAATTATATAGACATCAGCAGTGAACAAAATTGAGAACTGTACAAAATGAGACTCTTAAGAAAAATAATCTTATTATATTCTTTTATATTTAGGTATACTAACATTTTTGTTTTCATTATTATTATTTGATAACAAAGAACTAATGAGATTTAAAATATAATAAAATGAGTTTTACATTTAAATATAAAAATATTCAAGGAAAATAAAGTAATTCTTTCTGAAAGACTTCCTTTATAATAAAATTTTAAAATAATTTTAAATTCACCAAAACAATATATCATTTCTGAGTTTGAATTATTTGAATGGTGTAAGATGTCCATCATATTTTTTATCGAAAAACATAGCTTAGGTAATTATGAACATAATGTCTAAATTAATTATATATTTAAACATGCAGATGGCATATGACTCACTAAATCTAGGTCTGTTTATTTCCTTTCTAGCATTTGACTGTAGCATGGGAGTATAGCAAAGTAATAGTGATTGCTTAGTCACTATTACTAATGAAGAATTTTATAAAGCTAGAAATAGTTGATGTGTATTAAATAATATGGTTCCATAAAAATTTGTATTTACTAAAGTGATGTTTTCCCTCTAGTGTGTTAGTTTGGATAAATACAAAGGCAAATGCCATTCTTTAGGATATAAATGCTTGTCTCCTGCAGTAACCTTAAGAAAAGTGGTTTAAAAGTTGGCATGATTTTGATAATGTGGTGGAAAAAAAATATTTTTGTATTGCTGGATAAACATCTTTGCAACAAGCAAACTTGTCATACTGTAATTTAAAAAAATCTATATGAATAATAGGTAGTACTACTCTTTATGCTTTGGGAGAAATAATGAAATGCAATAAAAAAGAAGTATACTATTTTTTTCTTTTTTGATGCCACTACTGGAAATAACATGCCTGTAACAATAATTGTTTCAGAGAGTTGGGAAATCAGGGTCTGGCAGATGTCAGTAATGTGATTCTTTGATGTAAGACAGATTTTTATAGCTTCCATTTCTACTGAAAGTGCTTCCTCAGTGTGCCTGTGCTTCTGAAAATATGAACAGTAAAATTACAGATTTCCTTTTCACCCAAGCAAACAGTTTTAAGGCCATACAAAGAGAATAAATTCCTCTCTTTACAAAAATGTACCAGTATTGGAAAGTAAAGCTTAGATAATATAAACACAACTTTATTCTATTTAAAGGATTTAGAATAAGGATAGTTTATTCTTTAATGAATAAAATAACTCTCCAAACTTCAAACTGAAAAATGAGGAGATGTAAAACAATTCAGTAACTCTATACAGAATTATTTTCTGAAAGACTAATACTATTAAAAGTTAGCATGTATTTCATTTATCTTAGAAAAATGCAAACTTTACAGTGTGATATCAAGTACAGTATTTTAAGTTCTCTTTTACAAATGCAACCTCTTTCTTAGATTCAATTGCAATCACCATTACCATTCTGATATCCATCCTCAAAGAGTTAGAACACACAAACTCATGTACGCAAACACACATGTATATACACATGAGTGGATATCTCCCCCATAAATATTATGCCCCCTCCATCTCTTACCACTTAGCTCTCTAACCTATGAAGATGACATAAGCGGACCATATGCTTCAGTCACTAGTCTAAAAATGACCCAATAGCGGAGAATGGGGAGACTGATGTAAGTCACATATGTCACTTCCTCCTCCTGATCAGCTAGACGAGTGCTGCCTCACCCTCTCTGCATTAATCTCAATTACTGTCGGATTGCTCTCCTCTCACATTACTCTCTTTGAGACTTTTGGCAGCAAGTCTTTTTCTACAGCTCCCTCACATTGTCTTTTCCTAAATCTCCCTGTATGTTTACACACTTTTAAAAATTATGTTATCCTTAACTACACAATTGTATTGCCATCTATTTCTCGAGGGATATATATATATATATATATATATATATATATATATATATATAGAGAGAGAGAGAGAGAGAGAGAGAGATTTTTATGGATTATAGATACATATCCATACACATATATGAACACACACACACATCTATTCTCTCTCTGCCTCTTTTTCTCCAGTCTTTTCTAATACAATAGATATTTCTACAATATAAATTATTTCAGATGTACTAGAACATTTGGAATATATATCTTTATAAGTAGGATTCCTGGTTTTCTTATATGGCAATTCATGGGCAATGGTTGCAGAATTGCAGAAACTGTATTATGCTCTTTTATAGGTAATAAAGTAAAAACGAAACAACACGAATTCTGTACTAGCAACGGGGACAGTTGAGATATATTTTCAGAAAATTGCAGTCATAAGCTTGCATCTGAAACTTCTTCCTCAGAGGCATTTATATAGAGTCTAGAAAGCTTTGCACTCAGAGGTGATAACACTAACCCGTTACTGATATCCTACTCTCTCCGGATAGTTTCAATTGCCTCACCCTAGAATATGCCTTGTGTAAGTAAAAGGACTGTAAAAACTTCCACTCTTCTTTTTCTTTTTTATTGAGGTAACATTAGTTTACAACACTGTATGAGATTTACAGGTATAGGATCACACCCTTCAAGTGTAGATTACCACAACACACCCATACTTCTCACCATAATCTGTGTGCTCCCTCCACATTTTGCTCTTCCCTCTCCTTCTCCTTTGAGAGCCTCGATTCTACTATCATATTTTTAGGATTTTCTATTGGTTTGGATTTTCTTGACCCCTGGTTTTGCTTTGTTTCTCTACACTGCACATATAAGTTAAACCGCTTGGTATTTGTCCTTTTCCCTCTCACTAATTACTTAGCATAATCCCCTCCAACTCAATCCATGTTGTTTCAAATGGCAAGAACTCATGTTTTTTTACAGTTGAATACACACACACACACACACACACACATACATATATATATTAACATATATTCATATACACACACATTTTTTTTTAATTCAGTTATCCGTCTTTGGGCACTTTGGTTGTTTCCATAATTGTTAATTCTCAACATGTATTTAGACTGTTTCTAGCCCTTGTGGGTGGTGTCCAGGTCATCTTCCCAATCATTACTACTACTTTTGTTATGGAAGCATTAGCAATTTTATTAACAATTTGAATACAAACACTGCATAGTACTTGAGTTGTACATGTTCTAGCTCTGTCTCTGTAATTCAATATATAATTTTTGGAACTCAAGACTTGTTCAGAATACAAATATCACCATACCTATCTATGACTCCATATATCTGCCTACCAATATGCCTATCTGTCTATCTATGCTTTCTTTAGGAAGACTTAACTAAATTGATAAAATATTTTAAGTATATATTCAACTATAATTTTGTAGTTTTATTTATTGATACCTCAAAACTTTCTGTAAATCATTTCTCTAAGAAGTTATAAATAATTAATTTAAAACATTATATTCCAAATTAAGAGGCAATTACCTCAAAACAATGAACAGATCTTTATTGTTCACTAATTTAAGTGCCCTTTTTTTTAAAGATTTATTTATGCATACAAGCTGGGATACAGGCCAGAGGTGAGGGGCAGCGAGAGGGTTCACCAGAAACAGAGTGGGGAACAGAACAGGCAGATTGATGGAAATACACTGCTGAGGGGAGCAGCAGGAGAGGCAGGAGAGGTCTGCGACACCATGTGGGAATTTCCCTGGCCGGGCCTTGAACTTGCGTCACTGCTACCAGCAGCTCCAAAGAGCAGCGTTTAACCGCTGCGTTGCCAGGGAGGCCCTAAGTGCCATTTTTACTGACAATAATATAGAATGGGGAAGTAAATTTCAACATTGACAATAAAATCTTTCTATATTTTATAAACTATTGTAAATATCAAATAGTTTATATTATTATGCTAATACCATACTGACAAAATGGTATACTAATCTTTTCTAATTATAACATAATATTTTTCAAAAATAATGTTTATTTAAATAGTCGCTTCCAAATAATACAAGGAGATTCTACCAAGTTATGTAAAACATATTATTACTTAGCAGAGTTTCACTCAAATTGCAGGTTAATTTTGATAAAGGTTACCTTTAATATGTAAAATGTAAACTGAGACACATAAATGCACATATACATGCAGGTCTAATCATGCTTATGGACCATGTGCAACTAGATCTTGTATATTTTTTGAATTTTATTCTTTGTAAATATTGTATTTTCTATTGTTATTGTGATGCAGGAAGAGTTTAATTTATTAATTGGATATTGTTTCTGTGTCAGATGGTATAATAATTTACCCTTATATTAGACAATATGTGTCAGCTAAGATTTTCTATAACCACAAGTAAAAGAAACACATCTAATAATGACATTCATAAGTGTTATGCAAAGATAGTAATAAACACACAAGACATACTAAGGTTTTGCTTATAGAAAAAAAATCAAACTAGGATTAACAGCAGATATGCATGCAACTTCTCTATCAAGCATCATATTCGGAGGAAACAGTATGCTTTAGAAAGGTGGACATATCAAGGAATGTGGTCTTTATACTTGGACTCCAGGAATTTAAGTTGTATTATTACAAAAGTACAATCTATTTTCAGATGTGATCATGGACCAAGATACAACATGATCATGGTATCAGAATTTTAGCTCTGATTTTTTTTTTAAGATTTATTTATTTATTCATACAAGCTGGGGTACAGACCAGAAGTGCGGGGTGGTGAGAGGGTTCACCAGAGTGGGGAGCAGAACAGGCAGATTGACAGAAACACACTGCTGAGGGGAGCAGCGGGGGAGGAAGGAGAGGTCTGCTACACCACGTGGGAATCTCCCCGCCTAGGCGTGGTACCCATGTCGCTGCTGCTGACAGCTCTACAGCGCAGTGCTCAACCACTGTGCCAGCGGGGAGGCACACTTCTTGGCTGTGATTTAGCATTAGACTCTGCTGCTAACATGTTGGACAGAAACATCAGTCCTGGTAAAATATATTTCAAGCTAATGGCTTCATGTTATGTGTCTACTCCTATCAAAAGAGTTAAAATTTGTTATGGATTCATCATGCAGGTAATTGGCTCTGTAAGGACAGCTTGTTAATTTTTTAATTTTGATTAATCTCTTCAGTTGCTAATGCTGTCTTACGGACATTGGTGTATGATACAAAGATATACAATTCAGCTCACTTCTAAGTGTCTAGTCCATTTCTACTTTTAAACTTCTAAACCATTAAAGATAAGCTCTACTATCTAGCTATCCATGTATACGGTTCCTTCTATACATAATAGGACCAAATTTTGGTGCATAATGGATTTCTGCTGTCCTTGCTCCAAATATGATGTGTGGGATTCACAAGACTCAGATTATGGCTACAGCTCTAATCACATTATGCTAGAATATTTCATGGTCTAATGGTTGTTTGCTTTCCATGATAAAATGACATTTGAGGAGCTGCTTATGGAGTGGTAAATATTCCTCTGCTTCAGAGGAATGCTAAATCCTAGAGGTTGAGTTTAATCTCTCTATAATTATCCTTCACAATACATTCTTATTCATAAAATAAAATTAAAGTTCTACTGACTCTGCCAGATTATTTACTATAGCTTGAACCCTCTGAAGAATCATCATATTCAATCACCCAAATTAAAATTGACAGACATCTGAGTTAACTGGTTATAACAGTTATTACCAGTTATAGTACTTATCATTTCCAATATCTGAATATGTTAATTAAATTATGTGCCACTTTCCAAAAAGTAGAAAGTGTAAGGTATAATAAATTGTCCTCTATTTTGGTAAGATTATCTCACTAGATCCTTAGACCCTAAATCAACCTTTCAGGATCTACATCTTTTTAGGGTTCATCTTCTATCAAGACAGGACATATCTTGGAAAGTAAATTATACCTCAACAATTAAAATAAATGAAATCATACAAAGTATGGTTTCTATAATAATTTAATCGACTAGAAAATAGTAAGGGAAATATAATAGGAGACTCTACAATCATGCAAAAATTAAATAACACACTTATAAATATTGACTGGATCAAATAAATAGCCCCAGAGTAATACACACACACACACACACACACACACACATGCACATGTGCGTGCACGTGTGTGTGTGTGTGTGTGTGTGTGTGTGTGTGTGTGTGTAGAAATGCAACTTTCAACATACGTGGCACAGTTAAAAAAAGGGCTGGGAGAGAAATTTATACTACTGAATATCTATATTAGAGAAGAGATCAAATTCAAATCAATAATCTAAAATTTCCTTCTCACATAACTAGAAAAAAATAAGCCAAAAAAATGAAAAAGAAAAAAAATTGCAAAGGTAAGATAAAAAAAATGAATGGAATTCTATTGGGAAAATAGAGAAAATCAACAAAATGAAAAGATGTCTCTTGAAAATTATTAAGAGTGCTAAACCTCTACCTAGGCTGTCAAGAATAAAAGGCAAGATATAAGTTACCTATATCATATAAGAAAAGATACTGCAGCCATTAAAAGAATAATAACTTGATACTAAGAACAACTTTGTGAAATTAGCACTTTAGAAAAAAAAAAGAGTGAATACCTTGAAAACAATAAGCTACTTGTGTGTGGCTGGCAGAATGACATCCTGCCCTGGTATATTTAATTCCTATTCCTTGAAGTATAAATATATCACTTTATATAGCAAGAATATATGATTAAGGATGTTGAGGTGGAGATATCATGGATTATTCTAGTGGGCACAATGAGTCAGAGTTCTGAGGGAGGAAGGAGTGTCAACTCAGAAAGGTGGTGTGACAGAAACTGGGGTGATAGATAGTCTGGGAGGGGTGTTTTAAAAATACTATACTGCAGACCTTTATACTGTAGACATTGAAAATGAAGGGCAATGGGTCAAGTTATGCAGGTAGCCTCTATAAGCTGGAATTAAGAAAAAAAGTGTTCTCTGGTAGTATCACCAGAAGAAATACAGTCCTGAGAATACTTTGATTTTAGAACTTTTGAACTCCAGAACAGTAAGAAATCAATTTATAGCTTTTTTTTATGTCACTAAGTTTGTAATAACTTATACCAGCAATAGGAAGTTAATACACTATTAGAAATATATTAAGATAAAGTAGACCACATGAACAGACTTATAACTATTAAAGTAGTTGAATAAATAACTAAAAAACCTCTCAATAAAAATATTTGCATGTTCACATAATTTCATTAGCAAATTCTGTCAAGATCTGAAGAATATTGTATACAAACTTCTAGAAAATAGGTGTAGAACCTGACTCATGAAACCACTACTACCCTGATAACAAAATTAAAGATAATACCAAAAAACCCCACTACAGAGCAAATCACCAACAAACTAATAGCAAATTAAATCCAACAATGTACAAAAAGGAGTTATATAAAAGTATCAAGTAGAAGATACGTGAGATTGGCTTCAACATTTAAGTTTAGAAGTTCAATATATCAGGAAGCTAAAGAGAAAAATCATATGATAAAAATATTTGTCTATACACAATGCTTATTTATGATACTCTCAGCAAATTAAGGAATCTTCCTCAACTTAAAAACCCAATTACAAAAATGGTCTATAGCTAACTTCATAGTTAATAATGAAAGATTCAATGATTTCCTTAAATAGTAGGTCAAGATATATATTCTCAGCAATTATATTCAAGAGTAATGAAAATATTAGATACTGCTGAATTTTTAATATCATTTGTCTAGACCTTTGGAATTATATTTAAATGCATTTATTTTGACATATCAACCATTCCCTGAAATGACCATTGTTATTCTATGAAAAATATAGTTTTGCCATTTTTCAAGACAAATGTAAGAGCTTTGATTACATTAAAATTTTATCTAGATAGAGAAATTTCTACCAGGAATTGCCAATTTCACATAGACAAATTTATATCAAAAGAGTCTGTCAAAAATTGATGATTATGGAAAGCTTTCTTGGATTTCTTTCCCCAAACAGAGGCTCAATAGAGATCACTAATCTAGAAATTGCTGACAGGACTAAAAAAGGTATGGCCTTTCAAAATTTGGAAAAAAAAAAAAAAAAACAGGGATGTCTTCATAATTGTAATTTGGCGATCCAATCTCAAACTTGATTAATTATCTTTGCATTAATTGTTTGCTATCTAGTTGACCTTCAATTGTTCACCCTCAGGGTCAGTTGAAGTTTTGGATTACAAAATCTTATGCTTTTATCTTAACCTGTGGCGTGGAAGTTCAAAATAATAATAATAAAAAGAAATTCAAGACAAAAGTAAAGCACAGGAAATAAGACATTATGCAAAATAAGTGAAACAAAGAAAAAAATCAATGCTAAACTAAGCAGTTTAATATGTACAAAATATTATATCAATAAGCGCTAAGTTTTATATGAAACTAAGATCTAATTGCTTAACCATGGTGCATCTCCTAAAATAAGTCAAATCAACAAGATTTAAAACCCCCTTTGAAAAACTGTTAGAAACAATAAATCTGTGTACAGTGACACAGAAGGTACAAAAACAATATAAAAAAATAAAAGTTGAGTTCCTACATGAAAACAATGAACTAGAAAAGAAAGAAATCAAGAAAACGGTCTTATTTATAATTACTTTAAAATTTAAGTATCTAGGAATAAACTAAACAAACCTGATAAAATACCAGTACAATGTAAACTATATGATATTAGGAGAAAAAATAGAAGATGCAGAGAAATGGAAAGATATCCCTTACTTATAAATTAGAAGAAAATAACATTAAAATGGCTATCTTATCCAAAGCAATATACAATTTCAATGAAATCCCCATAAAAAGTTTTTTTTCAAAGAAATAGAATAAACATTATTAAAATTTACATGGAACACAACACACTTCTGGTAGCCAAAGCAATCCTGACAAAAAAGAAGAATGGAAGTACCACACTCCCAGATTTCAAACAAAGCTACTGAAATCAAAACAGTTCAGTATTGAAGAAATATAGATCAATGGACTAGAACTGAAAGCCCTGAAATAAACTCACATGTTTTTGGACAGTTAATTCACAACAGAAGAGTAAAGAGTATAGAATAGAGAGAAAAATTTTTTTCAACAAATGGTGTTGGTATAACTACACAGCCACATGCAAAAGAATGAAACAAGATCACTGTCTTGTTTAATTAATTCAACATGGCTTAAAGACTTCAACATAAGACCTGAAACCATAAAATAAATCAAAGAAAACTGGAAAAACCTTCCATGACACTGGCTTCAGTAATGTCTTTGGGAAAAACTTCAATATCAAAGGAAACTACAACAAAAATAAACAAATGGTAATATATCAAGGTAAAAAGATGCTGAACAGCTAAACAAATGATCATTAAAACAAAAAGCCACCCTACTGAATAAGGCAAAATATTTGTACATCATAAAACTGACAAGGGGCTAATATCCAAGGCATACAAAGAATTCATATAACTCAACAGCAACAACAAAAACAAAAATAACTAGATCAAAAAACAGGCAGGCGATCCACAATGACACTTGTAAAATAGTACATATAGATAGTGAACAGCCACATGAAACAAAGCTCATCATCACTTATGATCAGGGAAATGCAAATAAAAACCACAAGGAGGTAACGTCTCATACCTGTAAGAATGGCCTATATTAAAAAGACCAAAAGTGAGAAACTGCTATTGTTGAGGAGGGTGTGGAGAAAAATGAACCCTCATATACTATCGTTGGGAATGTTAATTTTTCCAGCTTCTACGGAAGACAGTGTGGCAGTTTCTCAAAACATTAAAATTGGACCTACCAATTCTACTCTTAGGTATCTATCTGAAGAATTCAAAAACATAAATTTGAAGGGATATATTCTCTTCTATAACCATGACAGTACTATTTAAAATAATCAAGCTATGGATGCAATCTAAGGGCAGATGAGTGTATAAAGAATAGGTACATATGCACATTGGAGTATAATTCAGTTATAAATAATGATGAACTCTTGCCATTTGTGACAACATTGATTTGGAGAGATTATGCTAAATGAAATGTCATAATCGCTTATATGCAGACTATAGAAGAACCAAACAAAAGAATCCACAAACTAAACCAAAACAAAATCTAGAAACAGGATTGCAGAATTGAGGCTACTACAGCAGGAGAATAGGGGTGGGAACAAAGTGGGGAGGGGTCTTAATGTTATATGATAAAGGGATATCAGTGCTCTGGTGGTGGGTGGGACATGGCATCTGAGAAGGTGTGAAACTCCCTGAATCATAAACAGTGTTGTAAACCAATGTTACCTCAGAATTAAAACAACAAAATAAAAATAAAGATGTGCTATATGTATACAGTGGGCGTCTATGCAGATATTTAAAAGGTAAATTTTTCTCATTTGTAACAACATACATGGAACCAAGAGGATTATACTAAGATGAAAGATAAATACTGAATGATTTCTCTCATATGGAATATAAAGAAATAAAGTAAAGGAACAGACAAACTAAAGCAAAACATATCCTAGACACCTGCCTTAAAATTGATGCTACTAGAGGAGGAGAGAGGGGCTAGAGAGAAGGTCCAATGGACTATGGTGCAGTGTTATGGTGTCTTGGTGGTAGGCTTGATGCGACAACATACATCTGTGAACCTATACCCCTAAAATCATTTATTATTTCTTCCTCTAAAATATATAAAATCTTCTTGCCCTGGTTACTTCAGGTCTTCCTCTCATGAAGTCTTCCAAATACACATAAAAATCAATAAAATTTATATATTTTCTTGTTTTATTATTCTTCTAGTTAATGATAATTTGTAGCATCACAAAAATAAATTAAGGCCAAGTGCACATGGGTCAAAACCAGAACTTAAATAAAGTTTGAGATTAACTCACTTGGCAGCAAATTGGAAGGACAAAAGGAATTTGATTGTAAGGGGAAGGAGAGCAGGTGTAGTTCCTGTTTATATCAGGGTACCATGGAATGATGCCAAACAAAGGTCTCCATTATGATATTGAAGAAACATTCAGAATTGTCTGGGAATAAGAACAAGTCTCAATAAAAAATATCATTAAATTAAATTTATGATTTCCTTAAGTAATGGAGAACTGGTAAAATGTAAACTCACTGGGCAAAACAAATTGCTAGTTAAATAGTTTTAATAGCTTTAATAGTTAAAGACAGGGTTTGGGATTGTATTGGTTACCAACACAAGAGTAGTTGACAGCAGTCTACAGTCATGATTTATGTACTATACGGAAGTGTGGTTAGTTTGGTTTAAAGCCTGCGTGTGATGATATTCTGTTTTTTTTTTTTTTAAGATTTATTTATTTATACCTACAAGCTGGGGTACAGGCCAGAGGCGTGGGGTGGCGAGAGGGTTCACCAGAGACAGAGTGGGGAGCAGAACAGGCAGATCAGAAATACACTGCTGAGGGGAGCAGAGGGCGAGGCAGGAGAGGTCTGAGGCGCCATGTGGGATTCTCCCTGGCTGGGCATCGAGCTTGCATCGCTGCTGCCGACAGCTCCCCAGCGCAGCGCTCAACTGCTGCGCCACCAGGGAGGGCCATATTCTGTTTTCTAAGTGTGTTCATTAGTATGTCTCCAAATTTGACTGATGTTCAAAGTGTGATACTGCACCAATTGGTTGGTGTGCTTACTGAAGCAATTTGTCATTGATTGATTGCAGAAGTTTACAGCTCATCCTGGTTGTTACTATGTTTATGAAATTGTCATTGATTGATTAAATATCTTGAAGACTATTTCTAATATCACTAGCTATAATGAGTTGCCAGTCTTTCCTAATAGTATGCTGTCTATGTTTTTATTTATTTATTATCAATGGATGTGGACGCTAAGAAATTGCTCTTATTTGAAAATTAAATTGCTCTTATTTTATTCCTTTTCTACAACTGACATCAACCTCTGCTCACCCATTCTTCATATTTTGGTTATAAAAGTTGAACAATATGGCTGCCATTTATTCCTTTGATGCTGACCCTGGTCTATCCACCACTCACACAAGTTCCCATATCAAGTGAGCACACCAGAGTTTCACATCCCCAATACTTGATAGTTAATTTTATAATCAATCCCAGCATAGAGACAATAGCCATCAACAAAATTCTTAACATTGCTGTTGTTCCTCTCATTAACACATATCTCTGCTCTCCCTGTAAACATAATCAGTAATCTGGTGTATTTTCTGGCTTTCCAGTTTAACATGTCTACCACTTTGAATTTTAAAATACCCTTTACTTCCCTTTACCAAGTAAGCCACAGAATCTCCATTTTATCTGCATATGTCCCCCAAGCTTCAAAAAACACTTGCAGAAGCAAAGTAAGATCGACACAATGTGAGTTTCCCAGTTTATTAAATCCTAATTTCTAGTAGTGTCCTTTAGAAAAATAAACTGACATATACAGACTTATACTCTGAAATACTACCTATTCTATATGATGCTACACATTATTTTCAATAAATTTGCTAACAACTCAGACTAAGATGTGGTGAAAGATATCAGAATAGACTTTAATTTATGGGATTGAGGAAAGGGTGGTGATTAGGAGAGACTATTTCTTGGAGGACTACTGAGTTACTAGTAATATTTTTTTCTGGATCTAGATTTATTCACTTTGTAATAATTAATTGAATTCTTATGATTTGTGTGGTGTTCTTCAGAACTTCATATCAAATATTTTTTAATGAGACCATTTTCACACCAGATCATTAAAAATTTAAAATTTAAGTCTCAATTTTTGGCAAAAGTATGGGTATTCATATTCTGTGGGAGACTCTCTAATGGTAGGTCAATTATATAATAACGTAGATAATGTGCTAAATTCAAAAGTGATCATCCCATAATTTAGTAATGAGATGCTTATGTCATTTTTTATACTGGGAAGAGAGTTGTCGAAAAACTTTATTTTCTCTGCATTCTTCAACAGTTAATAAAATAGAAACTTAAAATGCACTTTTAATTTATACTTTGTACTTAAAGTGTCTTCCCCATCATAACTTTAGAATAATAGCTACTCCCACATTAATGTGTACACCATTTTTATTTTCATTGATTTTCTGAATCATCTTGACTCAGAAAGTTTTTACTCACCCTCAATATAAAAAGTAGCAGGGAGACATTTCCCTAAGGACTTTGTACTATCCTGTTCTTATTGTTTTAGGGGAATGTTGTTTAGAAAGAAAAGTCTTACGGGAAAAGACGGTGGTGAAATTTCATCTACACAGGTCTTAGGAAAAAAGGTTAATCCCAATTTATTGGCTAAATAATCTACAAATAATAGAGGATTATAGATGTTTTGGAGGTGGGTGTGGTGTAGCAACATACCTCTGAAAATGTATGAACCTATTCCTCTCAAATCATATTCAGTACTGTAAGTGAATGCCACTTTAAGAAAAAATTGTCATCAACACAATGCGCTTATTAAAAACAAATAATAAACATAGCTCCTAAACAATAATACAAGATTTGGAATTTAGTCTTCTCCTTGTTATCAGACTGACAGACAGAATATGGAGGGAATTTCTATGGCTGTTCAGCTACTACTTATTATGATATTCCAATTTTGTTTCAAACAAAAATGGCAGGTCTTATTCTTAAGAGCCAATTCCATTTACAGTTACAAAGTATATGTTTAAATTTTTGATAAAGGGCCTCCCTGGTGACGCAGCGGTTGAGCGCTGCACTGTGGAGCTGTTGGCAGTGGCAGCCCGTGATGCGAGTTCGACACCCAGCCAGGGAGAATCCCACATGGCGCAGCAGACCTCTCCTGCCTCGCCCGCTGCTCCCCTCAACAGTGTATTTCTGATCTGCCTATTCTGCTCCCTACTCTGTCTCTGGTGAAACTTCTCACCGCCCCACGCCTCTGGCCTGTACCCCAGCTTGTATGTATAAATAAATAAATCTTAAAAAAAAGAAAATATTTTTAAAAAATAATAAAAATAATAAATTTTTGACAAAGACATTTTAAAAATTCAGTAAAACAATTATTGCCATAAAATCCTAAGTTTTGACTCCTTTCTTTAGAAATTTTTACACAATTACTGGTTTTCTTTTTATAGAAAGTTCATTCAATTATCTGGCTTTTTGAATTTCCATTTGTACTAATTATACTAGTGCTACTTATGTTTATCTACTCTGGTAAAGTATTGCCCATTGTGCCAAGTGGAGAGTGACTGAAATAACTAAATTTGTATTCAAAATTGAATTTGCTTAATTTGTGTTCTGATTATGACTGTGGTTTTCACATTTTATACATTGAAAGCTATCATTATATTCAAAAGAAAAAGCATGTTCTAGCAAGTATATTAATCAAGATTTTCTCATTACCTGTGAATCTTGGATATAAAAAGACAGAGGTAAAATTTATTGTGAGTCATTTTATTCTTTCTTCTTGTTGCCTTACGACTGAAAGTTACTTTTGCCTATATCTGGAAATTAAGACACACATAAATAATTTCAAGCATAACGTTCTATCCAGCGTTTCCTCTGTGCCAAAGTTTGACTTTCTGGTTGTGCAATAAAGAATTCAAAAATTGGGCCTCCCCGGTGGCGCAGCGGTTGAGCGCTGCGCTGTGGAGCTGTCGGGAGTGGCGACGCAAGTTCGAAGCCCAGCCGGGGAGATTCCCACATGGCCCAGCAGACCTCTCCTGCCTCGCCCGCTGCTCCCCTCAGCAGTGTACTTCTGATCTGCCTGTCCTGCTCCCCACTCAGTCTCTGGTGAACCCTCTCGCCACCCCACGCCTCTGGCCTGTACCCTAGCTTGTATGTATAAATAAAAAAAAAAAAAATTCAAAAATTCAGGGCCTCCCTGGTGGCGCAGCGATTAAGCGCTGCGCTCTGGAGCAGTTGGCAGCAGTGACACGAGTTCGATGCCCAGCCAGAGAGATTCTCACAAGGCGTGGCAGACCTCTCCTGCCTTGCCCACTGCTCCCCTCAGCAGTGTATTTCCGTACCTCAGTAGATCTTCCTGTGCTGCTCCCCACTCTGTCTCTGGAGAACCCTCTCACCGCCCCACGTGTCTGGCCTGTACCCCAGGTTATAAGCATAAATGAATGTCTTTAAAAAAAAAGAATTCAAAAATTTGAATCTGTACAGTTACCTTCCCATTTTGCATCACACAGTTTAAAATAAAAAAAGCAAAAAAAACAAACAAGGAAGCAGTACGCAAACAATGATAATTATCTCCATAGAAATATTCTTAATGTACCACAGATCTTTCATAACTTACAGATCTGATGACACAGGTCAATGGGCTAAATTAACTTACTAGAACTGAGTTGCATGTTCATTTGGCAGTGAGATTATCTCATATCTTCTAAACCCAGATATTAGCCTATCTCTTTCCATTTAATGTTTCCTCTAAAAAAAAAATTTAAGGTAATTTTATTTATTTTTTCTTTCTTTTTTTTTTTAAAGGTTTATTCATTTATACATACAGCTGGGGTACAGGCCAGAGGTGTGGAGTGGTGAGAGGCTTCACCAGAGACAGAGTGGGGAGCAGAACAGGCAGATCAGAAATACACTGCTGAGGGGAGCAGCGGGCGAGGCAGGAGAGGTCTGCCACACCATGTGGGATTCTCCCCGGCCGGGCGTCGAACTCTCATCGCTACTGCCGACAGCTCCACAGCGCAGCGCTTAACCGCTGCGCCACCAGGGAGGCCCTATTTTTTCTTTTTTATATTTAAATGAGTTTCATTCAAACTTGTGAAAAGTTGTCAGTACCTCACAGGCCCTAAAATGTATGATTTTTTTTTTAAAGATTTATTTATTTTTGCATAGAAGCTGGGGTACAGGCCAGAGGCATCAGGCGGCTAGAGGGTTCACCAGAGACAGAGAGGGGAACAGAACAGGCAGATCAATGGAAATACACTGCTGAGGAGAGCAGCGGGCGAGGCAGGAGAAGTCTGCCTCACCATGTGGGAATCTCCCTGGCTGGGCAACGAACTCGTGCGTCGCCACTGCCGACTGCTCCACAGTGTAGCGCTTAATCACTGCGCCACCAGGGCGGCCCCCTAAAATGTCTGATTAATTAAATATATTTTAGTGCTTACTCATTTCATTTGCAAACACTCTCATTTCAAGATATTCCTATCAATATTTAATCAGCAATATTCACCGACCACCCATAGTAAGTTATTTACATTACTCTAACGTCCATTTTTTCATGGTTAATTTGTTTCTGCATGCTGAGAATTTCCCTATAGGAAATGGAGATTATATAACACTGATCTTTGGAAGATACGATCCAGTAACAAGCATTGTGCAAAATATGCCTCGTTATTGACAGTAATAAAATCAACTACAGATTTAGCTTAAAATACACTGCAAGTAAGACTTCAGTCTTGCTGAATTGATAAGGTTATTATTAACCTTATTTTAGGTCCATTAATCTGAAGTAGAACCAAAACCAGGATTCTCCCTTAAGCAACATACTGAGTTAGAAAACTTCAGGGAAGTTGACTAACAGAGCGAAAAAAAGGCAAGGTAAGAAATTAAACAAGAATATGTTCTTAACAGAGACTACATTCAACATGATTCCTTTGGAATCATCTGATAGGCAAACTACACGAGAGTATTAGACCAACTTTTAGGAGAGATGATCAGCCTTATGCTGCCATGACAGTCAGTCATTGAGAAATGTTCAGTATTTGCAGTGGAGAGGGTAGTAGTTTAATGAAGATAATGCTTCCAGGTTGACTAACGCCTACTATCCAGAAAAGGCAGAAGTTGTGTGTTGTCATCATCTGTAAAAGGGATTTAGGTAGGACACTGCCAATATGACAGTCCATGCCCTGCTTCACATAGATAGACTTGCTTTCTCATACTAAATTGCAGAAAAAGCGTCTCCAGGTTTACAAATTTATGACACTCACCGATAGACTCAGTGACTAATGGACAATTTAAAAATGTGGTCACAGGAGCCTCCATGCTGGTGCAATTAAGTTGCAGCACTCTGAAGCTATGGGCAGTCACTGCAGCAAGAGTTTGATCCCCGGCCAGGGACCTGACCCACATGGCACAGCAGACCTTTCCTTCCTCGCCCGCTGCCCCCCTCAGCAGTGTACTTCAGTAGATCTGCCTGTTCTGCTTCCCACTCTGTCTCTGGTGAATCCTCTCACTCCCCACACCTCTGGCCTATCCCCCAGAATGTACACATAAATAAATAAATTGTTAAAAAAAACGTGGTCACAGGAATAAGGACAAAAATAAGAATGACAATATAACTTAGACATTTTCCCAAGCAATAGAAAGAAAGGTAAGTTGCAATTATGCTTCACAAAATATTTTGCAAACTGATTGTCACTGAATCATCAGTTGAGCACCTGCAATTCTAGGGTGGAGGGGAACCTTCATGTATTAGATCTTATACCCAAATACCTGTGCATCTTACACAGAAATAACCGACAAAAATGGACTTGAAAACAGTGAAAAAGTAGCACTTAGCATAGCATTTTTTTTTTTTTTTTGCTGTTCATCAAAGTGCATTCTTTATTCTAGGAAAGATGTTATGACAACAATATGTCAAGAAAATTGCACTTAATTAAGGCGTTGTATTTATAAAATGTATTGTATGTCTGTCACTGATCTAAATTCTTTGGAGATATAGTAGAGAAAAAAAAATCTTTATTCTCATGCAGTTTATTGTTCTGGCACTAATTCAAAACAAGAATTTTGTTCCATGTGTGACATTTAATAATGTCTAGAAACATTTTTGGTTACTGCAACTAAGGAGAATATTACTGATATCTAGTGTGTAGAGACTTAGGATGTTATTAAATTTCTTTTAATCTATAAGCAGTTCCCAGCAAGAACAACTGGCCCAAATAACAGCAATGCCAAGACTAAGAAATTTTGTTCTAGAAAAAGGCAATATTAAATAAATAAATTTATAAACAAATAAAAAGTAAAACCTAAATTGCTGCACAAAGAAAATGTATGATATTATTCAATAAAATAAAGAAGATTAGGGTTAAATAAATATTGAAGGAAAATCAAGATTCAACACATTAAGTTTGAGATACTTCTGTGTCATTTTAGTAGAAGTATCTAGTAAGCTACTATGTATGTGACTGAACTCAACAATTGTTTGTCCTGGGAGTCCTCATTTAAACACTGCAATAGGACATATCGCAATTCAAATTCACAAAAATAGATGAATTCACCATCTCTTACAGAGAGAAGAGGTAAGACTGAAACTGGACACCAAAGGGCTTCATTACTTAATGGTTCAACAAAGTTGGTGAAATAGACTGTCATCCAAATTTTAAGGAAAAGGGAGTAGTTAGCTAGTTGAATTCTTTATGCAGAGACAGAACACAACCAATGGACAAAAATTATATTTATTGGACTTTACAGTGGACAGGTTATTGCTAACCTTTAGAACATTTTGGTGTGAATGAAAGAAATAATTGATTGAAGAATAAGTAAAATGTGTTGAAAGAGTCACAAGGAGGAACAACATAATGTGTACCCTCAGTTACCAAAGAGAACATGAAAATGGACATTATTTCAAGCAGCACAGACTCAAAGCAATTTTATGTATAACTTTTGTTGTATTTTAAAAGATTAGTGATACTATTGAATGTTCTTATCAATAATTCAATGGCAATCATTAGATAGAAAGCAAGAGATTGACAATTCAAATTATAGGGGGAAATAGCTGTGAAAATACGTGAGAGGAGACAGGTGAATTATAAAACAGAAATATATGAATATTAGTGAACCAAACTGCACAAAACTGAATTTATCGCACGCTCATATAACTGAGCAAGCACTCCACTTGATTTTGTCTTGCAGACATACGACTGCCTGTGGTAGCCAATCTGTGATTCAACTGACATTTTAAAATTTCATTTTATAATACAATAAGTAGGAAAACTATTTTACTTTTTAGAAAAAATAATATTCTTATTCAAAGCATATGTGTTCATTAATATATTTTAAATGTATACTTATTTGAAGGTATATGAGTTAAATTACTTACTTTTAACCTTAAATGTCAAAAGTGAAAATGGCAAAATCATGTGGTTTGTTATACATTTTCATTCTAATATATGTTAATTTTTGCATATAATCTCAAAAATGTTAATTTTCCAGAAATCAGGAAATCTATTATAGGCACCAGCAATTCTATTTCTTTCAATACTTTTATTCAAATGTATAATATGCTTTTATTAGATTAAGACTATCATTTCATTTGAAGCTAGTTAAAATTTTAGCTGTCATTTTTCTACTTTAATTAAAATTTTGTAGGAAATACTTTTTAAAACTTCTACTTAAATTTGACTTGCACTTGTAATAACACTCATTAAAGTTTTGCAGGTATTGGGGACTTCCTGGTGGTGCAAAGGGTTAGTGCAGTGCTGTGGAGCTGTCAGCCACTGCAGCGAGAGTTTAATGCCTGGCCGGGGAGAATCCCATTTGACACAGAAGACCTCTCATGCCTTGCCCACTGCTCCTCTCAGCAGTGTATTTTGGTCAATCTGCCTGTTCCGCTTCCCACTCTGTTTCTGGTGAACCCTATCACTGCCCCACACTGCTGCCTGTACCCCAGCTTGTATGCAAAAATAAAATAAATCTTTAAAAATTTTTTTCAAGTATTAAAGTAGCTAAAAACTTTAGCTAATGACTTCAAAAAAGAAAGCTTTTTGTATTTGTCATATTTTTGATAATGGAAGTAATTTATTCATTGTTCATGTTGCAAAAAAAAATGTTTTCACACCTTGTCAACTTAAATAAGTTTACTGTTATTTAAGATGAATCCTATTAAATCCTCTCGAATCAAATCTTTATTTATTACATAGATAACATCTTGATCATTGTCTTTCCTTTCTCAATGCACTAATGACATAAACCTGTGAAAGTTTAACAGGGTTTTTACTGATTTCTTAATATCCACAGCAAATTGAGTAATTTTTATAATCTGAAACATGTACCAAACATGTTTCATGTCCCTGAAATAATTTCAGTTATATTTCAAATATGTTATTATTCAGAAAAAGTTGACTATTTTTTTGTATTTCTTCTATGCAATTATTATCTATATATTTTAAATTAAATTTGTCAGTCATTCACACCCTATACAAATATAGGGTTACATTTTGCGCTTCCCTGTGTGCACATGCTACACTCACCCATCCGGAATCTTTTGTGCCAACCCATACCCCCATTACTTCCCCTGTCTTCTCAGGCTCCTCCTGCCCCATCGGTTCTCTTCAGTGACCAGTAAAGTTTTCATAAAGTCTTAGATTTATTTTTGGTATATTATGCCAGTATATGTTTGCTATTTATATTCCACAGATAAGTGAAACCATCTGATATCTGTCTTTCACTTCCTGAATCTATCTATAGTGGAGAGACAGAGGAGACAAGCTCCTCTATATCTTTCTTACATGGCATTAATCTTATCATTAGAGTTCTACCTCCCTGACCTAGACACCTTCCCAAAGCCCCATTTTCAAATACCATCACATAGTAATGTTTTTTCAAATGATATGCATTTTTAAAATATAATGGAATCAAATAAAAATTGAGAAATAATTTTCAGCATTTAGCTCCCTATATTATAGAAAAGTCTCCACTGCGGTCACTCTCAAATGAAATAACACTTCCATTGAGGAGGAACTTCCTATTACTCATTATTATTACATATAATAGTTTCAAAATGAAAAGATAACAACTCTTGAAATTATGATAACTATGCTTCAGTTGTAGTTTATTCAGAAATTGATGTCTTTGAAGAGTCCTGTACTTATTTTTAAAATAAAAGGTTAAAGCATAGAATAGTATTTAAGTGAAATATTTCATTTTATATATGTATATTTTGTTTTCATTTTAAATGGACAGGTTTATAAGGAAAAGGAGAAAGAAAAAGAGAGGCACCTGGATAGTCACAGGTGGGCAGGAGAGGTGCTAAATGAATATATTTTAAAATCAGACAACTTAGTCATTGAATTAGTTTTGTATCTCAGTTTATCTGCATCTTAAATTTCCCCACTAAATTCAAATGACAGCATATCAACAGGCTGTTATAAGAATTAAAACGTTTAGGGCCTCCCTGGTGGCGCAGCGGTTGAGTGCTGCGCTGTGGAGCTGTCGGCAGTGCTCGATGTGAGTTTGACACCCAGCCGGGGAGAATCCCACATGGTGCCGCAGACCTCTCCTGCCTTGCCCGCTGCTCCCCTCTGCAGTGTATTTCTGATCTGCCTGTTCTGCTCCCCGCTCTGTCTCTGGTGAACCCTCTCTCCACCCCATGCCTCTGGCCTGTACCCCAGCTTGAATGTATAAATAAATAAATCTTAAAAAAAAAAGAATTAAAATGTTTAGGGGCCTCCTTGGTGGTGCAATGGCTAAGCACTCCACTGTGGAGCTGTCGGCAGCAGTGACATGAGTTCAAGGCCAGGCCAGGGAGATTCCCACATGACGCAGCAGACCTCTCCTGCCTTGCCTGCTGCTCCCCTCAGCAGTGTATTTCCGTCCATCTGCCTATTCTGCTCTCCACTCTGTCTCTGGTGAACCCTCTCGCTGCCCCATGCCTCTGGCCTGTACCCCAGCTTGTAAGTATAAATAGATAAATCTTTAAAAAAAAGAATTAAAATGTTTACTTTCTATAAAATGTGTGAAAAGATGCTGTGCAGAATTTTGCACTTGGTCAGCTTAGATCAATTTATAATATGACAACAATTTACCACCTTAGTAACTTAAAACCACACTCACCCTCTCCTGTACATCAGAGATTTTCTTTCATTTTCAAGTCTAGGCTGTATAGAAGCAGCCTCTATTTGATGCATTAAGAGAAGACCTAAAAGACAAATATGGAAATAACACAATGACTCCTGTACTGTGTTCATGGAAATTTAAACATATATTTCTTAGGACAAAGCAAATTGAAAAAAAAGATCATCTTCCTTCTAGGGGATGTCTGACAGGGGATGGGGCATGATAGGAGGCAATAGGAATATTTTGACAATGATACAATTTATTGTGTGTATTCAATAAATAATAATTACTTTGTTACTTTGCTACATATATAATGTTTTAGGCTGTTTTATACATAGTGTAAATTAATAATTTTTACCTAGTCTGAACTACTTTAGTTCATTATCTCAATTTTCTCTACACAAATTAGGAAATATAAAATAAGTGCAACGGGGACATTTTGAAAGTCTGCCTTGTTAATTAACATTGTAGTGGCATAATATTAGTGAATAACTAATACTGACTAGAACTTTGTAAACGCCTCTGTTGAATAAAAAAACAAACATTAAAACCCTTAGTTAAGAAAAAACTTGTCAAATGCATGAATTTTTGGAGAAAATACAGTGATAGGTCAGGCCTCCAGTGTTTTGCAAAACATCTACTATTTCATATGCAGGAAATAATGAGAAAAGGAAACAGTAAATGACACTTCTGCATAGCATATAAGTGGAGTTTTGGTCATTGAGAGACTCAGAATTTTTCAAATGAATTGAGGCAAACAATATTGAACAGGCAATGGAAATAAAGACCTAGAAAGGTAAAGTTTCCAACTATCTTCCAAGTACTCTTCTATTTAAACTTATAATTAAAGAGGCATGCTTCCAAATTTTTGGTGGTGTAAGTACCCTTGGAATTGTCTCTTCTAGTTATTCCCCAACTATAAAGTCTGTATAAGATTACCCATACACATGGAAAATGGAGAAAAGATAAAGTATGTTTTGATTCTGTTCATGGAGTAAGTTACATTGCCTTCTGGTACTATTTTTATCTGAGCATGTTTATTTCCCATCCTGCCTCATCAAGCCTTCTCTCAGGGCTTCTAAATTTTATTTTCAATTAGGCCAAATAGTATATCAAACATAACTTATGTTTAGTCTCTAAATATCCCAATAGATTTGATCTATTTTAATGACAGTTGTTTATGTTGTTATACAATTTTAAAATGAATGTCTTACATATAATGTCATACATTAGAAGGCAGATTGTAGCAGAACAAAACACTTCCTGCACATTACTTTTAAATATAACTTTTGTTTTCTGTTTATTGAGTCAGATAAAATACAATCAGCTTCAAATATAATGTAAGCGGATTCAATCTGTTCTCTAAATGTATTAGATCACATAGTAGTGGATAGTTCCAACAATTTTGCTCTTTTCTTCCACATATAACCTTGCTCATTTGTGAACCTTAATAAAGAACAAAAAGGTTTGCAATATTTCTTAGTAAACTACTGCTTTAGACATATAGGCATGGGTCACATGATCATTACAAACCAATCATTGGCAAAATGGACGAAATTAACCGTGCACCAGTCAGAACCACCTCAGGAACATGGAGTGATTTTAGCTGAGCAAATAGAATGAGTAATGTAGAAACTTAAAGTTGAAAACATTGGTGTTCTGTAGAGAATGGTGTGGGAAGAAGACATACAAACACAAAACCAGTAAAAACCATGACACCATGTTTTAAAATATTTACCTACTTTATTTAGTTTGATTTTTGTTTTAAATGTTTCTTTAAGGGATAATTAGGTCATTTAAAATATATTAATCCAGAACATCTGTTGTATAAAAGGCTATAGGCTACATTTTAACAGGCCACCTCTTGTTGAGCATTTCAGATTTCTGCCGAACAAAACTTTTTAAAAGAGTAATCTATCAACCTCTTTTTCTGTACCAGAAGAATGCTCATCTTTGAAAGTAGTGTCAGAATCATAGTTTTCAATAAAAGGACAGTACAAACATGTACATAACATTGATATTAGACATGTTGCAATTTCTGCAATGACGGTGCCACAGACTTTATAGAACTATTTTCTCTTGTATTTCATAAAAATCACTAGCAACTGTCTAGACCAGTTATATCATTTGCTTATCACACCATATGGATTGTGTCAAGAAAAAATGAGTCAAGATAGTATATTCTGCTTTTTTCTGTACTGGATGTGTTCAGGGTTATTTTCTTTATTTGTAAATGCATCCTACATGCCACATATGTGAACATTATATTGAGATTTGAAAATGATGTGGTAAGTATAGGCATGAAAACATTATAATTCAAATAAAATTAACCCAATAGGCCATATCTAAACAAATTTATTGACTAATATCTCAATATACTTAGTTATAAACCTATAAATTAGATAAGGGTAGAAGACATTACAGATTTCATTTTGCAGGTGTCTAAATACATTCATATATCCCATATTCACAAGTCCCTAATCAAAGCACCCTTTTTTATGTGGAGGTGGGATTGCTATTTTTTTCTATACTTTAATTCATCCTGGGATTTGCAACAAGTCTCATTCATAAAATCTGATACAAAAGAATGTTATGCAGTACTAAAGAGAAATGAGTTTTCAATTTATGAAAAGACACAAAGGAACACTTACGGCATATTAGTAAGTGATGTGAAACAATCTTAAATGATTATACAGTCAATTATTTAATATATATAAACATTTGGTGGTAGAATTCATACAAACTGAAGACAATTTGTCTCATAGTATTTTGACTAATATTTTTACAACTTTCTTCATTTCATGTATGTTTTAAGATGCAAGTAAACAATGGATACAAAATTCAGAAGTATAATATTATGAACATGTACCATGTAAAGTTGTTTGCTAATTAAACAAACACAATATGGACAAGTGGTGTCATATAAGATCACCAGTTCTGAAGACAGAAATAATCAGAATTCACATTCTGACTGTAAATTACTTTTACCATATCCTTGTATAATGGGAACAAGTTTTCTTATCCTGTTTCTTCATTTATTAAAATGGCACTTGTACAGTTACAGAAATTAAATAATACAGAGTTTGAAAGTAGCTCAGCTTTATGTGTTGTCATAAATATTAAATAAGTATAAGCTTCTATGATTTGTATTAATATTTACATCTTTTCAGTTTTGTGTAAATTTTATTTTAAATATCTTATTAATACTTAAATATCATAGTGAGTAGTCATTTTTGGACACACCTGGAAATCTAATAATGCAAAACTTATAACAAAAAGCAAAGGAAATTAACCAGAATTGGTTTGCATAAGTCTTCAACCAACTACAATATGAATTTGAGGTTAGATACATTATATGGTAGATATATAAAGCAGATATTAATATGTTTGTAAAATGCTAAACTTTTTTTTTTCTCCAAAGTTTATATCCATTTTAATACATTTCTATTTATCACAGAATTTCAAGCACTCAAGGAACTACTGTGAAGTGATAAAGATTGAGCAATGCTATGCTTTTATAATTCATATGCATTACTCACAGGTGCAATATTATTCTAATGAATCATAACTTTGAGTGTTAAGAGAAAAATGAGTATTTAAAATCCAGATGTGGGCTTTCACTTGTATGAGAAATATTGACTTTGTAATTTAAAGGCCTACTGAATAGTGACTATTAACTCACTTAAATTTCTACATTTTTAAAGATTATCCAAATACAAATTTGTGCATCTGTTGTATACTGTCTATTTACTAGAAGTTGGGGATGTTTATGGTATTTAATTTCTAGTATTTCTTTGAGTGTCTTTTACTAAAACTCTATATTTACTGATTTTGCAAAAGTCTAGTGTATTCAAAGAAATTCAAACAGGAAAAAGTATTTTCAGAGACTGAAACTCATATTGATAGATAAATTTATGCTAGATCATACATTAGTCTGACATTTTGAGATATTACGCTTTGTCATTATTTTTTAAATAGAGTAACTGAGGACTAGATATAACAGTGAACAACAAATTACAGAGTAAATTGGTGACAGTCCATTTTCCCTTTATAATAATTATAGATGATTAACTATTTTGACAAATGTTATATAATAATTGCACAAATAAATTATAATGGAGAAAATATTTTTTCCTGATACTACTGCCCTTTTTTGCTTACAACTCTTTTTTTTTTAGAGATTTATTTATTTATGCATACATGCTATGGCATAGGCCAGAGGTGTGGGGGTTGAAAGGACTCCCCAAGACAGAGTGGGGAGAACAGGGAGATCTACTGAAATACACTGCTGAGGGGAGCAGCGGGTAAGGCAGGAGAGGTCTGCTGCCCCATGTAGGAAGCTCCCTAGAGGGATATCAAACTCGTGCTGCAGTGGCCCTGGACAGCCTCATAGTGCTGCGACTTAATCCGTTGCGCCACCGGGGAGACCTCTGTTACAACTCTTAAGAAGCTCTCAATAAAAGAAAAATGTATAATTTAGTATTATTTTATCTGAATTCACAAATTTAACACATTTAAATGTTACCATTAGTGGGGCAAAAAAACAAACAAACAAACAAACAAAAAAACACAACAGTTGTTGAACCAATAGGGAAAGTTAATGAAAGGATTATGAAAGAAAATTTCAAACTTCTGACAGATTATCCGTGTGAATTGACTCAGAGAACATAGTCCACTGGAAGGGGTGCTTTCACGAGTTGAAATACTTACATAGACTATGTCAAGGAAAAGATGCACGAAACATCTTCCAATTATGGGCACAATATGTAAAGGGGAAGTTTACTCTAAGCAATATATTCATGTTTTCCTAATCACCTCTATTTTAGTTTTAGGTCACATCACATTTCCTGTTCTATTCCTTCTTTATGGCATGCACACTTTTCTAAATTTTAATGATATTAAAATGTAAATGATTTGTACAATTTTAAAGTTGACTATATGTGTTTACAATTTTTCTTTTTCCTATAAAACTCGTCTTTTATTTTGTTAATTTTTTATTATTCATGAAATATTTTCTGTTTAATTAAAAAGGAATTTTAATATCACAGCAATACAATAAAAAAGTTGTACATAGATTTATTCTTCCTGTGGGCTCTTATTGTCTACATGACTGTTTCCAGAAGTGCAATTTCAAGTATAGAACCTTTGTGCTAATGTAGTTTCTTATCCAATTTTCTTAAATGCATTTTATTCATAACAGATCTTCTGAGTCACACTAGATCCCAGCTACTTGCTGCCTGTCATCTCATTTAAGAAGTCTATTTATGGTGGTATTATGCAAATAATTTACCCCCTCAACACAAGTGTCACTCGCACATCACTTTCAGGATTAATATCTTCCAACCACAAGAGTCACTTTGTGAAGGAAAAGCTCTATCCTTTGGTCATTTCTATTTCTAGTCATAAAGTGCAACTACAATAAGACCAGAAATGGAGACTTGATCAGATAATTTAGTTATGAAACATGGCTATCCATGAGCTGGAATGCTTTCATGCACTGCAATGGTTGTTTTTATCTTTCACTAGTATATTTTTTGCTTGTTTGTTTTTAAAGCTATAAATTAAAGCTGGTTCCTACTTTCTGTGTCTCCTAAATAGTTTCTATAATTTGTTTTATGGGTTTCCCTGAATTATGATTTATTTGTGCAAATGTATTAAGGCATCTAGAAGATAGAATAGTTGAAGTGTTCCTTGACTCTCTTGCTCTGCTTCCAACACTTTTTTAATGATCATGGAGTTGGATGATTCTGATTTTAAAGCTTTCTATCATCACAGATGATAGTCTTTAAGTAGGAAACACTGAACTCTGTTATTAGGACAAAATCTTTCTTAGTTTCAAAAAGGCTTTCATCCACTTATTTGTTATAAAACTAATTTATTAATCACTTATTATATAATATATACTCTTAGATGGGAAGGGTGGAAAAACAACAGGATAGATGCTCTCTATCCGCCATATTCAAATACAGGAAAGGAACATAAGAGAAGTAGATAGAAATATAAAAATAATTTGGTTTTACTATGTGTTTTAAAGACATAAGTAATAAACAAATAAAACATAATGCTAAAAAAGTTCCTTTTTAAAAATAGTTCTTTGAAGATAAGATATTTAAGCAACATACTATGGAAGAGAAGGAGTTAACTGTGCAAAGATTAGAAGTACCATTGGAGAAATTTTCATGATCAAGGGAAGAGAACATACAGGAGATATTAGTATGTAGCAAGTGTATGGAAAGATGTTTAAAAAAATTGAAGGTGATGGTATTTAGTATTGGATTAAATTAAATGGGAAATGCACCCAGTATAGTTTAGACCAGTAAAAAGTTTATTTTCTTAATTAGCAAAGAAAGAAATAGTGGCAGACATTGTAGATCTAGATGACAACCAATAAACTAAGCCCTTTAGTTAGTGACTTTTGTTATCATAGTCATTGTGTGTGTATTTCAGGAAGAAGAAAGGGAAAGATCCAAAAGCAGAGGTGTATGCCTTTTTTTATACGAAAAGGGTATCTTTCATAGACACTCCAAATAATAGTCTTTTCTCACATCTTACTGATCAGAATTATTTATGTGCCCACACAGATCAAAGAATCCAGGACAGTTCAGCTAATGTTTTAAATCTTGGCACATATACACCATAAACAAAATTTATGTTTCAATAGAAATGAAGATGGAGTAATAGATAGGAAATTAGAAATGTGAAAAGGGCCTAAATGTATGAATATTTCTGATAAATATAGAGGAAACAAAACTTGAAGCAACTGTAAGCCAAATTATGGAAGTTGAGATTCCTTTGATATACAGTGAGATGGTATTTTAAGCAGGTTAGAGAAACAATATGTTTACTTTTGTTATGTTAATCAAAACCCTACTTATGACATAGATCATTTCACAAATACAAGGATTTCCTCTATGATTTGTCAAAGCTGATAGACCAAAACAAATGTTTTGTTTTGGGTTTTTATTTTGAGTTATTATTGTTGTAGCTTCCTTTGTGAAATTTTGAAAATACAATTTTGTGAGACTTAGAAGCAGTTATAAAATATTCTACAACTCTACACAGGTAGACTATACTTTACTATTTAGAACTCTGTGTTGGAGAAGAAATTGAGTGTGCTACTATTGTTTTAATTACATGTTAATTTTGCTATTTTATTTTTCATATTGAAAAATCATAAAATTAAAACATTTCAGCAAGACCAAATTTGTTACTGTTATACTGTAGTTTGCTATATATATTTGTATATGTACTCATGCAAAGACATTATTTTTAAAATTGAAATTGAAGGTAATTGCAAAGTCAAAAATAATCTAAAAGAAAAATTTCAAAATTTCAAAAGACCACAAGCATACAACAATCACAAAGTATATAAGAAAATAGTTTTTAAAATAAAAGTGAAAATTATTGATTACAAAGCATTATCAAATAATACTACTATTAAATCTAAAATGTTTTGTATTTATACATTATTTAAACTAAATAGGATTAGCTTTCAGTTGAATATAATGCTTGAAAATGAAAAACTAAATATAATCATAAAATTATTTGCTAAAGATAATGAGAAACAGTACATAGAAAATATAAAATATAGATACAATAAAATAAGACAAAGGATTTTATTTAAATAGAATAGTGAAAAAAGGCATCTTGCCATGTTTGGTTAAGAAACTTAGAATTCCAAATGAATAAAGTGAAGGATAATACAGACAATAGGTTTAAAATTATCAGAAATAATACATATAATATAGTTTTGAATAAATTAAGACTAAAATTAAGCTACGGGGAAAATCAATAGTTAATTGGAATCTACAAAATATTGATGACATAAACAACTCTAGAAAAGATGGATATAGGATTTAAATATCTGCATATTATGTACTTCCACCTACTACCTGTAATCCAAACACACCAACCTCATGCTGTACATTTTATATTATACAAAACCCATATTCTATTAAGAAAACAGAACATATTCATCTAACACAAATCAATACAATATAGAAAAATATGAATATCTACGTTACTAATGTTACAAGTTTTGCATAATGGTGATACTAAACTTTCTGCATTTGGAAAAGTGACACATGAAAGAAAATTATTACGGCAAAGAAATGCATTAGCGTTTTCTCAATAATAATTATTTCTTATATGTTAAGTAGTGATTTATTTATAGCATTCTAAGTGAAATATGACCTATGATAGGTTAATAAAAACACCTAATGCTACGTAAAATAAATCACAGCAATGCTGGAATGGTTTAGTATACAAAAACTATTAATGTAATTCAGTCCTTCGCCAGATTAACATGAAAAGATATATATAAAACATAGTCTCTTTAAGTTAATTAAAAAATTCTACACAATTTTCTGATAAAAATATTCTTAGCAGTGGTAAGAATGATATATTTACTTAACTTGGTAATGGTTTTCTACTAGAAATGTCACAGAAAGTATGAACATTATTTATGATAATTATAGATAATTTATTATTTTGACATATGGTTATGTATTTTGACAACCAAAGAGAATAAAAATGTTAAAGTTTAGAAGCCACCTCACCTCCTTCACACTACTTCCCTTACTGTCACCTTCTCAGTGAAGCCCTCTCTGAACACAATACTGAATATCAGAATAGCTTCTTTCTTTTTTTTTTTTAAAGATTTATTTATTTATGCATACAAACTGGAGTACAGGCCAGAGGCGTGGGTCGGCGAGAGGGTTCACTAGAGACAGAGTGGGGAACAGAACAGGCAGAGCGCTGAAAATACACTGCTGAGGGGAGCAGCGGGCAAGGCAGGAGAGGTCTGCCATGCCATGTGGGAATTTCCCCTGCTGGGCATCGAACTTGTGTCACCACTGCCGACAGCTCCATAGTGCAGCACTTAACCACTGTGCCACTAGGTAGGCCCCAGAATACCTTCTTTCCCACACACTTCCTCCCCTTCTTATTTAACAAAAAATATACCCAACTAATTTATTCCAAAATATATGAATTCCAAAAACTAGGAGTCTTGCACTTATTGGGAGAGCTGCATGAGTAAACTCTTTTTCCCAGAACAACAAAGCAAAATTAGTCTGTCAAGGCACAATAGTTTATTCCAAGATTTCAAAGCTGAGTAATCAGGAAGCCATGCCAAAACTACTGGCTCTAAGACCACACTCCTTTTTTTCTCCAGTCCAACAAGCAAACTCTTTGACCCAACTGTGACATCCATAAAACTATATAAAAACTCTGAGAACTCAGAAAGCTCAGCTTCTACACATCTTACAACACAGCTGCAAGGCATTGGCCCTTACCCCAAAATACCCATATCTGTCTTCCAAGTCTGGTCCACATGCAACTACTTTACGGAAGTTACATTCATGTAAGATCTGAATTATATGAAAGTTTGGGGATTCCAGTCTTTAGCATTCTAATTTCCTTATGCTAGAACATGAGAGTGAATCAGTCTGGGTTATATTCCTTACAGATATTTAAAAATTGTTGCTTCCAGCTTTTTTTTTTTTAAGATTTATTTATTTTTGCATACAAGCTAGGGTACAGGCCAGAGGTATGGGATGGTGAGAGGGTTCACCAGAGACAGAGTGGGGAGCAGAACAGGCAGATCAACCGAAATACACTGCTGAGGGGAACAAGAGGGGTCTGCTACACCATGTGGGAAGCTCCCTGGCCAGGGATCAAACTCACGCTGCAGCTGTGGCCCACAGCTTCACAGTGCTGTGCTTAACCTGTTGTGCCACCAAGGAGGCCCCTGCTGCCAACTTTTTAAAAACAGTGTAATTACCTATTTACTGTGTTGTTTCAGCAATCTAGATAAATACAGAAATTTGGGACGTTTAATGAATGCTGACTGATAAAAATATTACATAGCTGATAATGGAAATTTATTTTAAGGACTGCAAATTAATACTTAAATGTTAAGTTCTACTTATGGCATTTTTTGTGTTTAAAAGAATTCTCAAATATACCTTGTAGTCCAAAATAAGTCAGAAAAATATTTCCTCAGTAATATAGGAGATTTTAGAATTTCAGGGGTCCAGACAAAATGATGACTTCTTAATGAATTGCATAAAACTTTACCTTGTGTAAACAATTCTATACCAAATAAATTATTCTGAAAATGCTATTTTTGATGGTTTAAAATTTTCAGGTGATTAATTTTAAACACTATTAGTAAAAATAAATCTCCATTCTCAAAATATTTAAATAATTACTCTTCTACTCAGATTTTAAAATTACATTATTATCAAAACAAACAATTCTAATTAAGAGTTCCATCTACTTAATTTATATTTTCCATTATTTAGATTTATACCTTCATCCAATAGTCTGCAACAACTCTTGTTTTAAATATAAACAGTCCTGCACTGGTGTAGTCATTACCAGTCACACAACACTTGTATCATACACTTTCATGGAAATTCAAATTCCCGACTCTAAGTTAGTAACCTCAGCATTTTTTCCACCACTCTATAATTTATCCACATTTTTCTAAATAGTATGCTAAAAATCTTAATCTTGTTTATAGATCTTTGAGTATTAATATATGGAGGTGACTAATCAAGGAATATGGCTAACTATATTGTAAGTTTTGTTGCACAGGAGTTTAATTCAAATCTTGCTTAGCTTTAATTAGGCATACCTTATACTTTTTATGTCAGTTTTTTAAACAGTTGAGAAATTGACATTTTGATCCAAGTGATCTGGCGCCATTGAGAATGTTTATGTTTCAGTTGAAAATGGAACAGAAAGGCTGTTTTTTAATTGCAGTAATCCTGTCTAAAGAGACTCCACCTTGAACCCACCTAGCACTTTGTAGTACTATGCTAGCAGTGCTTTGTGAAAGTACTATCATCACTACTACTCTTAGCATTACATTTTGAAGCTTATAGGCTACATAAATAACAACCATCACTTAAGATGCCTAAGTTCTTAAAACAAAAACTTATGAGTTAAATGTTGTTACCATCTGATTTTCTTTGAGGAAACAGATCAGAAAAAAAATTAAATATCTTGGACAATGTCTTCGGTTCTAAAGAGTAGAACTTGATTTTTCATCCAAAAATTTGGGGACTGTTTTTGCTGTCTATTGTTAGATAACAGATTGTAGCAATTGGGTGACTTAAACAACACACCTTTATTATTTTACAGTTCCTGTGGGTCAGGAGTCAAGGCAAGGTTTTCTAGGTGATTTGTTAAGAAGCTCACATGATAGCAATCAAGGTATCTGTGGGAATATATTCTTATCTGAAAACTCAAACAAGGGCAAATACACCCCCTATTCACTCATGTACTGGTAGAATTTGTTTCCTTGCATCTTTATTACCTAAGGCACCCATTTCTTTTTGGCTGTTGTTGAAAAACAGTTCTTAGATTCTTGCCAGATAGGTCACAACATGTTTGTTTTCTTCTTCCAGAGAAGCTAAGAAGAGAATATATAGAATCAATCCACTAGAAAAATTGAAACTTAAATATAATAACAATTACAGTAGTATTATGTCACCACTTTCTTCATGAGAAACAAGCCACAGTTCATACCCACATGAGGGAATTATGTGTGTTTGTAGAGGCATATGATGATCTAATCACCAAGAGGCAGGAATGAGAGAGGGTCAAACTGGAGTTTGTCTGCCACAGTCTACACTCGAACTCCCAATGATTCTTTTCCATCCAAAATAAAAATATATTTACCACCCCATTTCCAGATTTCCTGTTTCATAATAGTTTGATTACAGCATCTGCTCAAAGTATAGGCTATAAAGTGAGTCTGAATTTGGAAGAAGTTCCATAGGTATAGTTCCTCTTAACTGACTGATCTGTGAACTGAAAAACTGTTTATTTCCTTTTTCCCATAAATACAACATACAATGGTCTAGCAGCTACAATGTTTCTTCCATAAATGGGAAGTAAAAAGAAGTCAGTAGTCTACAGCAGGTTTGAAAAACTGCTGGGCAAATATAAATATATTTTTAAGATTTCAAGGCCTGAAACAAATGATCCAGCTACCTCCTAAGTTCTTGGTTCTGCCTTTTTAGTCATATTTATCTATTAGTGGAATGCAGCTGATATTTTATCAGCCTGCTTCCTGCCTGTAGGTTTTTGGTGTTCTCACAGTCTCCTTTCATTCTGAACTTTGCTTTTTTGGTCTAACATGGCAGTGTTTTGAAGACACACTTTTCACCAAAAAACAAAACAAAACCAACTTTTTGCTCATTTAGTGGATTTCACTTCTTCAGCAGCAGCTACAAATCTTTTCAAAATAAATCCTTCAATACCAGGAGATAGAGATGAGAACACAAAGGGACACCACCTTTAAGGTTCCTAAAACTTCTGTGATTTGTTTAGAGAGTGTGTGAGGCACAAGATGAAATGTCCAAAGTCTTTTTGAAGGACCTTTTACGTTATTGAGTGTTCTGACCCTTTGATCTTTTGGATGTTAGCAAAAGTTGGTACAATCTTTGTCTCTGTCTTGAGATGCTCTTTTTAAACAATGCTTGGAAACTATTTCTCAATGTAAGCATCCTTTTTTACCTGGGGATGTTGAGAATTTTCAAAATGATCAAGTCCTCTTTCCTTTTTATTTAGCAGCTATTTCCTCAATTCATCTTTCTTATCTAGTATTTTATAATAACCAACAAGAAGAAACCAGTAGGTCTTTACTACTTTGCTAGGAAATTTTCATAGTGATTTATCCAAGTCATCTCTTTGAAATTCTGCTTTCCATATAATCTCGTAAGATAAAATGCCAAACTTTCTGCCACTACATAACAAAGATCCTCTTTCTTCCAGTTTCCAATAACATATTCCTCATATGCTTTTTGAGCTCTGAGTGTATCAACCATTAAAGTCTGGATTTCTGCTATTAACTAATTTCAAGCAATTTAGAATTTTTCTGTCATGCTCCTCAGGATATTTCCAGTCTCTACCTATTGCCGACTTCCAAAGATATTCCCACATTTTTATTACATTTTTATACATTTTTTACATTTTATACATTACATTTTATACATTATTACATTTTTAACACATTTTTATTACAACAGTACCTCAAGTTCCAAAATCTGTATTATTTATCTGTTGCTGCTTAAGAAATTACCACAAATTTAGCAGTTTAAAGGAATGCACATTTAGTATGTCAAAGTTTTTATATGTTAGAAGACTAAAATCTACTTATTTGGGTCCTTTGATTAAGGTCTCGCAAAGCATAAACCAAGATTAGTTGGGATACATTCTCATCTGGAGAATCTACTGGGGAGGAATATATTTCCAAACTTTATCAGATTGTAGGAAGTACACATTTTCTCAGCTACTTGCTAAGTGTTGGCTAGAGGTCTGTTTTATTTCCTAGAAGCTGTCCTCAAATCCTTGCCTAGGAGACCTCCCAAACTGAATGTTAACATACTCAAAGGTAATTATGGGTCAGAAAAGTTCTAGAGCCTGTCTACTAAGAATTTGGTGTCTTACATAATGTAATAAAATTACAAAACTGATATCCTCTCATCCATTATGTATGTCATTTTTTTTTTTTGGACTAAGAAGCAATTCATAGGTCACACTTATGTGAAGGGCATACTAAATGAGTATGAACATCAGCAGGTAAAATCATGCAAAGCCACACTAGATTGTGTCAACCACAGGTCAAAATCTCAAGTTCTTATATATTCCGAAAGAAGGCTTATTATTTTCTGTAAAACTTCTTTACTTTTCTGACTGCTTCAAAAAATTGCTCCCATTAAACAAAAGGACCTGTGTTATGATAAAGTTGTCAAATTTCTAACAATCTAAGTTCTATTCACTATTCATTATTATATGTTAGTTTTGGTAGTGACATAACTTTCTCACATTGATGAGAAAGTTAATATATTTATAACATGTATAAAGTTATAATGTTTTAATTAATGCATTTTATGTGATTCATAATATAAATATATTCTACAAGTTAACACAACCTAAAATAGCAAGCAGTTAAAACTGTTATCAAATTTGATGGAAACATATAAAAAATATATATCTTTTAAGTTCTGCAAAGTCTATACTAAAACACTCAAATTACATTGTTCAGTATAAAACACAATAATTAAACACTTAATGCTCTATTTAAATTAATTTATCTTTGTTTCTAATTTTGATATTGTTTTCACTTACTTTTCAGTGCATTTTTAAAAGTAATTGGTATAGTAGATATAAAACTTTCGAATTACCAGTGATCTATAACTCAGAACTTTGTTTACCAACGGTAAGATTAAATTCAATGTATACATTCTATTCTCTTTCTCAAGGTATTATTTTTAATCGAATCTTATAGATTGATTTAATTAGCCTAGAATTTTTTTTTATTCTCAGACTGTTATATTTCAATTATTTTAAGGCAAAGGTTTTGCATTAAAAACGTATTCTTCCCTGAAGGAAAATTTTGCAGACAAAATACCACAGCAGCAGCAGCATTCTCTCTACACTATCTTACCTCTAGGAGCAAATAAGGATATAAACATAAATTATAAAATCCCAAGTGGAAAATGAACTTAAAATTAAATAAATAAAAATTCAGAATGTCTCCTTATTTTCATAATGTCTTTTTTTTTTACAATTTAAAAATTTACTAGTTAATTTTCAAGATCAAGTATCACAGTACATTGGCACAAACACATAGTTAAAATTTTAGGGATCATAAACATTCATAATTAGAGAATTATCATTTCCTGCACAAGAATGTAGGAAACATTCCTGAGGTTTTATTTAGTTTCCTGAATTTTGTATCACCATGGAATCAAGAAATGTAATTTCCAATCCTTTTCGTGGTCTACACTGCTCTAGGACTCTAAGAAAGTTTGCAAATGTCACACTATGTTACCACAATATTTTCTTTATTCAGTGAATTGTACCACAACCCAAGTGATACTGACAGTGCACTAATAATGATGTATTAAACCTTAAATATGCATACATATTTTTAATTTACACATTATATACTGAGACAAAACAGGGAAGTACTTAAGATATATCAATTCTGTATGTAAATTTACATATTGTTAAGTGAAATACAATCAAAGTGATGCTATTTAAATTCCATAACATTATGCTCTTTGTGTTTCCTCATTGCTATCTCCAGTGATTGAATGATTGCTTGTCATGGAGTAAACAATAAACTTTGTGAAATAACTAAACTATCTATCTTTCTTGTATATGTGCTTTCCTTTCTCATTTTGTAAGTCTATCCTAGTAGTAAAAACTTACTAAAAACTTATTTTACATGAATCAAGTTAGTATTACTGATACATTAATTGAAAATTTCAAGTTGAACTTCAAGTTTTACATTGCTATTTCTTAGCTATATTTTTCAGAATTTGAGTTGTATCCCTTATCTATATACTGACTTGAGAGGTAGTCCCATTAGTTCATTGAGGATCTGGAATAAGCTCTTCAAGATATTATGTCTTTGACATTTTGTCATCATTTGATTTATGGTTTCAGAGAAAAAAATAAACAAAAAAGAAGTATCCTGCTAGAAAAAAAAATGACATATGTATACAATTTTAAACACAAATATGGAAGTAAATTGTCAAAACTAAGCTGCACATATGAATAGTAATATATAGATACAGCTCTGAAACAGTCATTGCAATCAAAACAGGAAACCTATCTACCATCTCCCTCGTGTCTTCTCTCCACTTACTTATCCCTTATTTACTCCCTTCCCCAGTTCCAAATAGTTATTTATTTTCTTTCTGATGCTATAATTCAACTGTATTTTATAGAGACTATATACTATCTGTTTGTTAATTTACCACTTATGTCTTCCCCTACTGTCTTGTTGAAATTTGCTTCTGCTTAGAATGCATTTTCCTTCTACTAGTAGAGTTTAATCTAAATTTTACCATTTGTCTTTACTCAAAATTGTAGACAGAAATTTAGTTGTAAATAAAAAGTGTAGCTTTTCTGAAATAATGTACAGATTTGAAGTAAAGGCAGATACATGGTTATGACATAAAGAAAAGGTATAACTTGCAGAAATAAACTCAATTATAGAGATAGTTACCAAACATCATTATAATGATAAAATAGCAGAGCTTGTATGAAATGAAGCTTTCTTTATAATAAAATGAATTCACATAGGTTTCTGACTTTCAGTATGCTTGAGGTAAGACATACATATTAATTAGAGAACCCCTGGAAAGTATCTACTGAAATTTCTGGTGTTAAGATTCATTGAGTCTACTTCTTGCTAGTTCCTTCATATCCTAATGACAGGAAAGCCTCAGGAGATACCTGTAATGATGATCAACATAACACTTAAGACTTTACAATTTTAAATTCCCAATGTGTGTCTTTTTTAAAAACAAGTTTATAAACTTTCCAAATGAAGATTAGATCAAACAGCTCATTATCACATGTGCGTGCACACACACACACACACACAATTCATATCTATTACTCATTTGGTTTGGGAACAAGTACAAAGTATGCAAAAGATATGAACACATTTTGATCAATATCACCTGGTATACAACTAAATCCTGATCAAGACAGAACATTTAACTGTGAGAAATGAATTAACCATGAAGTCAGAATGCCCTTCAAAATACTAGTGACACAGACCAACAACTCATCAGGTTAGTTGGGCCCAACATCAATCTAATTTATGATAGAAGTAGTACATCCAGGATTTAATGAAAGAGGGAGAGAGGGCATACATTGGCTGTGTGAGCAAGTGCCAGGGGTTAGGATTTTACACTACCATCAGCCTACACCACTGTCATATTTACATTTAAGTGGAACTTGTGTTGACTTTCGTATTAAGCATTCGAGTCAAATATACATAAACATTGATATAAATATATAACACTGATATAAATTATAAAACTCCTTATACAGAGGCAAAGCCCTTTTTCATTCATCACACTATAGGCAGCATGAGATTCTCAATAACATTGATTTCTCTTATCCCTTCAAGACCTGGAAGGACAATTCACAGGAGTAGAGGTGATTGTGTGTGTCATGTAGCATCACAGCTGAGGAAAACACTGACTTTAGGGAATGTTCTTCTTTTAAAATGATACTTGTCCTGTTTCCACAAGAAACATTATCTCAACCTTCAAGATTTCTCACAGAAAACAGAGCCCTGAGAAATGGCCCAAGGTAAATGAGGTCATAACCTTCTATTTTTGACATACCTAGGAACTCATATAGGAATGTGAGAAATCAGTGGAATCCCCCCACAGCACATTGTCCAGTGCATGATGTTATACACCATAATTTTGCCAATGGTTATTCCTCAGCTTACCCTTATGGCCACATGAGGTAATTATTTTTGTTCAATTATAAGAGGAAGGAAAAACATGATTTTGAAACTTACATGAATTAGTTCATTATATGGATACAAATAAATAAAACTGAAAGATATCATACAACAACTTAATATATTTGTGTGTCTGAGAGACCAGTAAAGAAAAAAAAATTCAAATGGGCATAGTTCCATGTAGTAAATGTAGTCATCTATTGTATGTGAATAGAAAAATGACCTGATATATGACTATATACTGATTTATGATCATTGGTGAATAATTTTTCAAGTTGATCAATAATATGAAGAGATAAAGATTAAAAGCTTGGTCACTATGATAGGAGGCTTGGGAAGGAAGATGACACATGAAAAAGTGCATAAAGTATGATCATTATATCTTACATTAATATCCATCATAGACTATATCACACATTACATCCAAGTAAATGTAAAGTTTTGGCCAGTAGATAGTAGGCAGCACCTGTCATCATCCCCCTAATAGAATGACATGGTTTTCTCATAAACCAAGTGGCCATGGTGGCAAGGATGGATAATATATTTGAACCCAAGAGCATGGGTTCTTGTGCAGTGGTAATCAAGTTACTGAGATTGCACGGAGTCCTACTTGCCAGCATTTGTCAACAGCAACAAACTGGGACAAAGGCTATGCTCTGAACACATCACCATCTTAAAAGGTTCCAACTTGTCACCAGGTGACAAGTTGCATTAGTGGATTCTTTTTACCTGAAAGGTTAGTGCAGGAGACAAAGTCAGTATATAGGTTTACTTATATGGCTACCAAGACCTCCAATAGCATCCATCTCTGAGATTTTGCATAATATTTTTTTTATAATATATATTTTTATTGTTATTTATGTCTTTTACATTTTGCATAATATTTTATCTGGAATGCCAAGAACCATCAGAATATGAAAAAATAAGGATTCTCCTCTCAAGCCCTTGTAGGGAACATGATACTTGATCAAAATCTTGATTTCAGGCATCTAATCTCTGCAACGTGGGGGAATAAAGTACTGTAGTTTAAACTCACCAAGTTTGGGCCTCCCTGTTGGTGCATCAGGTTAAGGGTTAAGCACAGCACTGTGGAGCTGTCAGCAGTTGCAGCTCTAGTCCGATGCCTGGTGGGAGAGCTCCCCACATGGTGCAGCAGACCTCTCCTGCCTCACCCGCTGCTCCCCTCAGCAGTGTATTTCGGTCAATCTGCCTGTTCTGCTCCCCACTCTCTCTCTGGTGAACCATCTCACTTCCCCACACCTCTGCTCTGCACCCCAGCTTTATGCATAAATAAATGTTTAAAAAAATAAAGTCACCAAGTTTGTAGTAATTTGTTATTATTATAGTCATGTATAATAAATACATATATAGGTGAAACTCACATATTCAAGGGCTAGGGGAAACTTTAATGGGCGAAGCAGAGAAGTGATAGGTATTAATTGCCATTTTTAGAACGGTTGAGGGACAAAGATTATGATTTCTCTTACTTATCTCACATTTTGAAGTAAGAGTGCAGAAGAGTCTAACCAATATTCTGGGGAAACAGTTCACAGAAAAGAAATTAAATAGAATAAACTTATGTAACACAAAGGGAAGGCAGTTAGTGAATACAGTATTATCCAAATCTGGCCCCCTTCAGTACTGAGATGCTCATTCTCCACTGCGGAGAATGTTATTGGTTTGTGCTATAAACTGAGGCATCCACTGAGTATTTTATTTTGTTTATAACTGTGAAAAGTCTTTTGAAGTTGAGAACTCCCTATGAAACTGGATGTCTTCATCACAGTAGAACCTTTCACTATGCCCAATTCTACTTTTTTATAATTTTAAGTTTTTACCCTGAGACTATAGTCAGGATACTTATACATGTTTATCTTCATCTTGCCAGGAAATCCAATTTATCAGAAGTGTTTTAAAATAAATCATTGAGCTAACATTAGTTTTTTTAATTTTTAATATTTTTTTCTTATTATTCATATCTTTTCCAAAAATATACATGCACCCATATTTTATTGCAGCATTTTTTACAATAGGTAAGATATGGAAACAACCCAGATACCCGGAAATGGATGATTGGTTCAAGAAGACGTGGTACATATACACAACGGAATACTATTCAGCATTCAAAAAAGATAAACACATGCAATTCGCAGCAACATGGATGGAGCTAGAAGGGATCAAGCTCAGCGAAACAGGCCAGAAAGAAAGAGAAAAATATCTAATGGTTTCACTTATAACAGGAATATAGGGAAATCAAATAAGAAAGAGACACTCAGCGAGGGAGGGGGAAGGTAAGAACTCAAAACGGGGGAGAAAAGAGCACAAGGGACTATGGTGATGGTTCATGGGTGAATTGGTGGTGGGAAACCTATGGAGATAACATTAGTTTTAAAGCATTATAATCTGATATCTGTGTACACAATGTCATGATCACCACCAAAAGTCTAATTTTGATCTGTCACCATACAATGGATCTTCTTTGCCTGTTTCACCCAATTCCTAACCTCCTTCCCCACGTGTAACTACCAGTTCCATCTTTAATTAATTTTTATAATCAGCATTATTTATCTAACGTAATCCTTGTAGACACTAATGGGTCAGGTCATCTACAACTTAAATACAAATCTCATAATTTGAAGGTTTTTTTTAGTAAGAAGTAAATAATGTATAGACATTATGCACAGTATAATAAATCATTTTTCTCACATTTCTAATTCTCAGTCCTTTGTTTTTTTACTTCATTTATAGGTAGCTGGATATGTATGAATATTTTGGCTTTGGACCATACATTGTGCATTCTGTTTCTAAGATATATTTTCCAATATGTAGGCTTTATAAACCTATGAAGATATTTTGAAATTATGGTTTATTCTCAGTTGTGTTATTAAAATTTGGAAATATTCATAGAGATAGATTCTCTAGCTTTGTGTTTAGAAAAAAGGAAAAATAAAATCAGATGTTATCTATACCTCTGTTCTGTGGCATATTTTTCTACGAAAGTAATCACTGTGCCTGTATGTCTCTAGAATCTTTCATTTTCATGAAGTCATTGGGTAGCCTTTTCTGAGTACTTTTAAAAGAAAGTGGTACATGATTTCCTATACCACTGTCATATTTACATTTAAGTGGAACATACATTGATTTTTGTATTAAACATACAAATCAAAGATTTATAAACATATTTGGATCACGGACAGTAAATTTCTGAAATCACTAGTATGTAATCTTAAAATATCACATATTTATCATTGATTATGGTGTTTCTCTATTTAAAATATTTTTCTTATAAAAATATTTCTCCTTAAGGGAGATAATCTATTGTGTCCAGAGCACTAAACTGTAGATAAATCCCCCAAAGAGATTATCTGGATCACTGGAGCTTTAAAATGTAGGCTAATCTCCTGCAAGGATTATTGGATCTCTAGAGTATTTAAAATAACATGGAAAAAAGGATTCAGTGTGAGAGGTCTCTGAATATATTTTGATAATAGGACTTAAAATTTTATATAAAAATTAAATTTAGGTCAAATTTCTACATTATAACATCCAAATCATACAATGTGTTTTTAGATGATTATGAAGTTCATATGTCTATACAATTTAGTGTTAGAGTAGAGGACTGTGGGTGCCTTGGTAGTGAGTGGGGTGCGGTAACATACAACAAACAAAATCTGATCCTCCACCTCTGAATCACATACTGTATTGTAAACCAATTTTACCTGACTTTAAAAAGTATAAAACAATATAAATAAAAAAAGAATAATTGTATCTATTTGTAGCAAAATGCAATTCATGTTGTTCTGGATATAAGAAGACCATGGCATATCCCATAGTCCAATCACAAATGAAAATGATCAGTTGACTACTGTCCAGTCACTAACGCTTAGGAATTAAGCACACAGCTGTTGTTGAATAGATGGACTTGTACTACGAGTTGTTGAATATGCAACTGGATCAATTTATTTTTTTTCTTTTAAAATTTATTTATTTATGCATGCAAGCTGGGGTGTAGGTCAGAGGTGTTGGACGGTGAGCAGGTTCACCAGAGACACAGTGGGGAGCAGAACAGACAGATCACCTCAAATACACTGCTGAGGGGAGCAGCGGGCGAGGCAGGAGAGGTCTGCTGCGCCAATCTCCCTGGCTGGGCATCCAACTCACTCCGCAGCTGCAACAGTTCTATAGCACTGCGCTTAACCCATTGCACCACCAGAGAAGCCCTGGATCAATTTAATATCTCATTATCTGTATTTTAGTGTGCATGTTAAAGTCAATAAGAATCTATTGTAACTATATAAGGTGACAACCTATGTAAAATGATAAGATAATATCTGGCATACAGGTAGATATTGAAATCATTGTACATTTTGTTTCTCAGGTTGTTATATAGTATAACACAAGAAAGACAACTAAATTATTGAAAAATTTGAAATGTTATGCTTACAAAAGTTATGTAAATATTTAAATAAGAAAAAATTCAGACTAAATTTTAAGCATTAAAGTCCATATTTTATGTTTTTTCCAAAGCATAAATTAAACTTGCTATTCAAAAGTATTCATTTGTTAAAAATACATCATGAATCACCTTTACATGAGAGCTAACTTTGTAGCAGTAGAGAACTGTGACTCCATATACTGTGGAAAGTGTAAAATGATGAAAAATCTGGATTACATATTTATTCAACATGAAGTCAGAAATAAGAAACATTCAAAGTAATTTTTCATTGTGAGTGTGACAAACTGCTTACCCTCTGAACTAATTTTGATATATGTTGGTTAGAATATCAAATAGACAGTACACCCTGCTGATCCCCACCTTCTTTGTGAGCTTTAATATCTTATATAGTTATATTTAAATCAGAACAATTTGACATTTATAGATATTCCACTTTATAATTTAACAGTATACAATGATAGTTCATATGTATGTTTTAATTATTGATTTATGAATAAAGCTATCACTGTATCTAATTTCAACTGAAGATAGCAAATACAACAAAATATTCTTTTCTGCCACCAATTCTAACTGAATTGGGCAAAGGAAACAAAAACATATTCAGACTATGAAAACATCATCTTAGCAATTTCTCTGAAGTCAGGTGGAATGAATCTGCCAAATGAAAGAATGTGAGCCACAGCTGCTGCCCAAAATTGATCTATTTAGTAGAACATATCTGTTTAATCTTTCATGATGGATCATGACACAAAAAGCATCTTGACATGAACTGAACTTGACATTTGCCAAATTAATATCTCATTTTCTCTCCAGAAACAAGAAATGTTGTTAATTTGCAGCATATTCACATCATATACCAACATTTATGTAATTACATAACATATGGCAAATGATAAAATGGTCTATGGGATATTGTTTTCAAAATGAATGCTCATTCAAAGAGGACTTAACTACTTAATTCTACCTAAGTGTCTCTACGTAATCCTAGCAAAATAATTGTTTTTGAATATATTTGTTGTTTTCATTCTTTATTTTTTAACTCTTACTCATCAAGGCTCATTTTTTCTAGTTTTTAATTTACAGTCACAAAAAATTCAGGTATTTTCATATTAAATAAAAGTAGAAAGATAAACAATAGGAATTATAGTAATAATCCAAAATATTTTTGGCAGTTTTTATTTTTTGCAAAGTAATATATGTATCTTTGCATTGTGTGATTTAAAAAAAGAAAATAATATATTAATGTTATATAGTTTAATAAGATAGCACTGAGAATTAGGTTCACTGAAAACTAGAAAGAAGTAAATCTACAATCACAGGAAATAGAGAGTTACTGAAGAAGTTCGATAAAAGATGATGTATTAACCAAGAATTGCAGTATATGCAAAATAATATGCATTTTAGAGAAGCAAAGCTTTAGGTAAATATGAGTTAAATTTGTCAAATAAGAAAAAAAGACATAAATTAGAGAGAAACAAGGCATGAAAGAAGATAATTAAGAGAATTGGGATTTGTATATAAGATAATTTTTATTTGAAAATACTGCCTAAGCTATAAGTATTAGAAAAGGAACTAGAGTCTTCAGGAGCTAGAATATCCAAAAGAATGTCACAGGTTTTTGTTTTTTTTTTTTTTTTTCAATGTTTACGAGATACTTCAGTTTGGAGTTGTAAGAACAGTTGAAAGATGAAGGTGAAAATTGTATAAAAGAAGGGCAGCAGATGGAGAACCCCAAATATTTATATTAACTCCTTAACTCTTGGCTGAACTCATAATAAAATGTGAACTTAAAGGGAAGAATCCAAGAAGCTACTCAAAAGCAACATTTTGAACTACTCTCAGTTCTGGAGAAACTGAGTTTACAGTTTAAACCCAGCCAAGATGACTTCTTCAAGGACAAAATCAACACATCTTCAGGAAAACATAACAAATATATTACTATTCGCAATGTTGTGGCTAAATATTTTTTTCAAAATAAAGTTTTTATCATCAGGGAAATGCAAATCAAACCACAATGAGATACCATCTTCACTTTTTAGAATGGCTCACACCAGAATGAGAGAGAGAGAGAGAGAGATAGAGAGAGAGAGAGAGAGAGAGAGAGAAAACACACAAAATCAGTGTTAAGGATATGGAGAAAAAGAAACCCTGGCACACTATTGGTGGGAATATAGACTGGTCCAACCCCTATGAAAAACAGTAATGGATCTCAAAATATTAGAAAGAGATTGACAGTAAGATTCAACAATTCCACTGGTAGGTATCCATCCAAAAAATACCAAGAAGAAACAAACAAAAAACACCCTCACTAATTTGAAGGGATATATGAATTCCTATGTTCATTTCAGTACTTCCTACAGAGACAAGTTTTGGAAACAAGCCAAATGCATAAAAACAGATAAAGGAATTAAGTATATGTGGTTTCTATGTAAAATGGAATACACTTAGCTACCAAGGTGAAAAAAAAAGAGAGAAAAACTGTGACTTTTGTAAGGAGGACAGAGTGGAGGGAGATTATAGTAAACAAAATAATTCAGAAGGACAAAGAAAAATACCATAGTATCACCTGTATGTGGCATACAGAGAAACAAAACAAGGGCGTAGAAAAACAAAAACAAACCAGTAACAAATTCTAGAAATCTAACTGTATAATTGAGGCTACCAGACATGGACAGAGAACAAAGAGGGGCTGGAGCACAATGGATTATGGTGGAAGGCTTTCAGAGCCTTAGTGGTGTGGTATGATGTGTGGTAGCATACACTTGAGGTGTTATGGGTGTGGTGTGGTAACACACACTTGAAGGGTGTGACCCTATACCTTTAAGTCATATACAGCCTTGGAAACCATTTTTATCTTGGTAAAAAAAAAATCTAAACTTGTAAACATTAAGAAAGAACATCACAACTTAATAGAAAACAAGAGATGTCTCAGGTGATAAAGTTACAAGGTGAGAATGTTAGTTATTATTAAATATATATTCAACTACTAAGAGGAAATATGGTCATAATTAATAAACTGATATAAAATATTGCCAGAAAAAAAACAACTAGAATATATAAAGAGATGATAGCTAGTCAACTAGGTAGATTTCAAAATCTCAAAGCACAATAAATCAAATTAGGGGCCTCCCTGGTGGCACAGCGGTTGAGCGCTGCGCTGTGGAGCTGTCAGCAGCGAGTTCGATACCCAGCCGGGGAGAATCCCACATGGTGCGGCAGACCTCTCCTGTCTCGCCCGCTGCTCCCCTCAGCAGTGTATTTCTGATCTGCCTGTTCTGCTCCCCACTCTGTTTCTGGTGAGCCCTCTCACCGCCCCACGTCTCTGGCCTGTACCCCAGCTTGTATGTATAAATAAATAAATCTTAAAAAAAAATAAAACACAATAAATCAAATTATACATTTATTGGATGTATTAACAAGCAGTTGAAAACAGCAGATCATAGGACTGGTGATGTTGGAGATAAGGATTTTCTACAGAAAAAAATTGAAAAAATATGAAAACAATTACAAGCATTATGTAAGACAATATCAAGCCATTGATAGACAACAGATAGATTAAGGTAGACAGAAAGATGACAGACATAAATAAATAGGTACATAGATTGGTAGGTGGTAGATAGGTAAGTGGATAGATAAAGTCTATCAGCTATCATCTATTATCTGTCTATCTACCTATTTACATGTCAGATATCAAGAGATTTAGAAGTATAGGATAAAAACCATTTTAAGAAATGTTGGCTGAATAGTTCCCATCTATTTTAAAAAAATTAGCTAATAGATCTAAAATTTTCAACCCATTTAAAGCAGGAGTAAACAAAGGAAAAACACATCTAAGCTTATCATAGTCAAACTGTTGAAGAGAAAATAAAATCAATCAATCAAACAAAAGCAGAGCAAAGCAATCATTATTACCTATTGAAGAACGACTAGCAATAAAGCTGATTACTAATCAGAATAATGGGCATTATAAGTCAAAGAAATGACATATTCATATATGACATATTCAAATGAAATATTCAAAGTACTGAATTAGAAGATAAAAATAAACCAATATTTTATATACAGAATATCATCTTTCATATAAAAAGGTAAAATAAATACATTTTTATATTATTTTCAATTGTAACAATACATCACAGGCAAAGATAGAGAGATGAGTATGCTCTAAGATACACCACAGGAATATTTTTACACTGAAAGAAAATAAAATCAGATCTGGAAGAAATGAGCAATGGAAACAGGAACTTAAAATTATAATGTGCGTTATTTTTTATGTATATGTGAGTATAACTTATGTGACAATAACTATACAAAGGACAGAGCAGTGACTTGAACTGTACCATTAAAATTTTCTTACACTTTATGTAAGATTTGTAAAATATTAACTCTAGGCATATTTGATAGGTTAACGATGCATATTATAATACCTAAATAAAGCACAGAATAAAAAAACAAATAAACGTTGCTTAAAGTTCAAGATTAATTAAAATGTAATACTAATTTTTTGTTAACTTAGAAGAAAGTAGAAAAGAATAACTTAGAGATAAACCAATGAGAAAAATAGGAAACAAAAACAAAATTACAAATCTAAAGCCATACAATAATTACAGTAACTTGAAATATACCACAAATCCCGGATAACTAGCATTGCTATTTACTAGTAATGTGGGTAAGTTGTTTCATTATGGGCACCAATTTTTTTCATTGGTAAATATTGAGGCAATAGCAGTACCTATTTATAGAATAAATTTGAGAATCGGGTTATCATATGTAAAGTTCTTTGAGAAACTCTGTGGCAAATATCAAGTAATCAATGATTGATATTATTATTAACATATCAACATATTAAGTTCTTCAGAGCAATCAAAATCATAGAATGTATGTATATGTGTGTGTGTATGTCTAGAGATTGTATGTGAATATATGTGTATATGTGTATTTAGTATTAATAGATAAATATGTTGAGTTTCAAAATAAGCACATTTAAATAAAATCATTGTGTAAATATTAGAATTTATATTTTGATTTATCATGTTTGTATGTTTTCTTGGTGAAAAAATTCATAAGCATTATCCATCAACTGTAATATCTATTGGTACTATAAAATTTCTCCAATGAAATTCATAAACCCATTGAAAATCATCAATAGAAGTAAGTGCAGTTTTTCTTTTTTTGAGGTTTGGTATATGTATTTTCACATTATTATGAGGAAAATGTGTGAACAAATTGCTACTACACTGAAAAATAAGTGTGAGATTAATACAGTTAAGAATTTAGGTAAAAATAACTTACACCATAATTTAATGTGATGTTAACTTTCCCAAACTATGATAATGTGAATCTATTTCATATTAATTGCCACAGACCGTAGAATTTTGTTTCCAGCATGATTTGCTGAATTATTTTCTGTCCTTGCTTAACAGACTTTGTTTTGAATCTTATTTAACAATTATTGCCTGAAGCTATGTGATTTTAAAGCTTTATTGCAACAAGAAGCATTTAGTTTGTAGGATAAGATGGATGAAGGAAAACAAGTTGTTTGCTTAGAGGCAAACATTTTCAAAGAGCCTAATTAGTAGAACTGAAAACAATATTTTGGATTCAAAATTAACAGGTCACTATATTATTAGCTTTGGGATTGGAAAACTTCAAATGACCTCCTAAACTTTTCCATATTCAAACATGTTGAAGAATTACTTTTTCACTTTTATATCCATTGTAACTTATGCACAGCACATGTCTATTAAGTATTTGCTTCACATTTTTTATAATACTCATGATATATACTTTAGACATTGGCACTATTCATATTCAATAAAATATTTTGGTTGACTCATTGGAAAAGGCACTAAACAAAGAAAATACGATTTTATATTTTGTGTATTCTTATCCTAAATATTCTTCATTTTAGATCATATTCAAGAATGTTTATGATGATCATTTAACTATCAGTAGTATCTTAAAATTAAGTGTTCTCTCCCCACAGCCTTTCATTGAAGTGGAATTAGTGCCTGTTTTTTTGTTTTTGTTTTTGTTTTTTCCTACAATTTTCCTCCCTCTCCTTCTATGAGGAGGTACATATATGTTGGTTTAGCTAGGGAGTGGCTTTGCTTTTCAAGCAAAGCTTTAGTTGGTTGCTGTCTAACTCAGTATAATGAATATTCCTTTATTTGGCATCTGTCCAATTCATATTGTTTCTTCTTTAAAGAGGGCTTTTTTTGTAAGAAAGCTAAGCAATGTAGGCAGTCAAGGAAGAAATCCCACTCAGGCAGGCATATACCCAGCAGGTATGAGTACAGGGATTATCCAAGATCACATTTGATTGTTGTGGAAGAATAATGTAATATGGAGGACACTTTAATAGATCACCCAATGTAGAAGCCTAATTTTATCTGAGGGATTTTTAAACAGTGAACTATACAGTTTAGAAGAAGCTGTCAATGTCTGACTATCTCCTTCAGTCTTTATAATTTCTATGCATGCTCACCTCACCTCCAACAGCCAGAACTTGAGTCTCATCTCCAGGGCATTTTTCTCAGACTGCCAACACTCTTATTGCTCATTTATGCTACCACTCCAAAATGGATAAGCTTATAATGCCTTTCCTCTGGGTAGCCCTCAAATAATGGTAAACAGGAATTAGTATATTGAATTTCCAAGGTCCCTCAGAGTGCAGATGGGGTAACTCTGAATGATCTAAACTGTCATTAATTTATACTAAATTATCACCAGTGCCCCTGTAGAACTAAGGTCATGTCATCTACAGTAACCAATTCCTTGATAATGTCCTTTATTTATATCCATTCTCCATCTCTGTTACCAAGCCCTGCACCCATCATTTCCTTGTATCACTTTTCAATGAACTACTTGTTTCTAATTATTTTTTTCAGAATCTGTTTTTTGGGAACCAACCTTATTTCTGTCATTTGCCCAAATGAGAATTTTGATGTTCCTCTTGGGAAAGTGAAATTCCTGAATTTAAATACTCTTTTACTTGGAATCTCCTTGTGAGTTTTATTAGCTCTTCTTCCAGAACTATAGAGTTTCATTACTTTTCCTGCTGGAGCCCCAACCTGCTTTCTGCTGAAGTCCAAGTTCACAGCAACTGGAAGGTGGATTTCCATTATCTTTGGGCAATTTTTCCTCCCAGAAGCTGAGAGGTGTCTAGAATTCAACCTTGGACACCATTGCTTTCTTTTCTTGGAGCCTTGGATCTTTCCCCTAAGAGCCTTAGGGGCAATGCTCACTGTCTTCTGTTTCTCTCCTCTCTCCCTCTCCCTCTCTCTCTCTCTCTTTATCTCCCCAGATATGCCTGAGACAGGACAGGAGTAATGGTACTAAGTAGGGAAAGAGAGATGAGAAAATTTAACAGTGAGTTCTGCTACCTGCTACAAGATGCTACAACACATGATGATGATGATAATAATAATAATAATAATAATAATAATAAAATAAAAATAATAATAACACAAAAGATATCCAGCACACACAGAGCTCTAACTTCATGCTGAGGGCATCTTTTTTTGTGATAGTAAGTTACCCTTTTCATAAGTATCCAAAGTATACAAAGTTCTTTTACCTTCACTTCACTGAATAACCCCTTCTATTGGCAGTTATTGAATATATTTGCAGAGAAAGCTGGCCAAAATGTGTAAGACAAATTGTCTTAAGTCACACAGCTATAAACTGAAGATGAAAAGTCCAGGATGTACACAGATTTTTAACAATTATATCTGATATAATTATGATATATAGTATAATAAATTATCAATTTATTAGGAAAATTGATAAAGCTATTTCAAATATATCTTTTCTGCTTTCCGTATAGTAATGGTGTAGCAAAATCAGCAATAATTATGATTCCAACTCTGAAAACTAATGGAATTGTAATACAATTTCCGGTTCTATCTTTCCACCTTGGGATAAAGCTAATTTCATTTAACCATCACTCTTGTAGATGTCATGAGTCACATAATGATGAAGAGAAGTCCAACTACACAAACACAATTCTTTTCTCATTTGGGTTCTTGAGTTTCAACAAATCTACACATATGCATAATTTCATAATTTATAATTGGAAATTAAATTTCTGAGAACAGTTTCTGGATTGCCTGTTATTTTAAATAGCAGAATTAATACCTTGTAGCTCAAATGCAAGAATATGATCTGGTAACCATATTCATTAACAATAGGATTTTGATTCAATTGTTATCAAATGCCATTTAGTATCTATAAACATGTTTTGAAATTAACAGTCTGATAATAAATCTTCCACATTAATACTTAATTCTACAATGAATATATTAGCTCATATTATAAAGAGATTAAATAAAATATCTAATTCTTTTTATTAATATAAATTTTAATAAGGATAATGTAAGGTATAATGAAGACAAACAATTATCAATAACTTTCAGACTAATGTGAAAAAACCTTATTAGTGAGATATTGTTGTATTTTGAGACAGGTAAAAATGAAAATTTTGAAGATTTCTAAAAATACTTATTTTTCTGTATGAGAAAATGAATTAAGAGGTAAATAAATGAACTGTAATGGTTAAATGTAGTTTGAGAATGGATATGAAAAACTAATGTACTTTCTAAATCCTAGGATATTTCTCATGACATTGAAAAAGCATTAAAGCTTTCTTCCTAGTATCTTTGCAAACAAATTCTTATACAAAAATGCCCACAAATATTGACAAAGAAATTCTATAATCCATTACATATGATTATTTGGCAGTAGGAACCATGAATAAGCAGAGGAAGCAGAGACCTTACTAATATGCAGCCACCTTGTATTACAAATCCCAGTATGACTTGCAGGAGCATTACAAGGGTACAGGGGTAGAACTGAGCAGCTTCTATATAACATGGAAGGCAGATTCTCTCGCTTCTGTGGTCAGACGTGTACCTTGATACTGCTGGGAAGTAGAAATGGAAGGACACACATAGAGGGGAGACGTGGGGAGGCTATTGTACTGGGCCTTTGCAGAGACAATAGTAGCTATCGTCCTTATTTCACAGTGGATTATTTGGCACAAGGTGAATTCTGACTTTCTCCTTTTGTCCCAGCTTTTAGATCCTGCCTAACCCTTTCCTTGTGGTTCCCTGTCAAAAGGTGCCTTAAAATTATGGCAAGTTTTCATGCCTCAGTGGCACTACTTTGGGGATGACACTCTTTGGCTGGGCATTTGCCCACAGGGGAATGAGTAATTTAGGGGGTTTTACTGAAAAACTTTTTAGGAATATCCTTTCTTCTCTTCTCTATGGATGGAGAAGATCCATCACATTAAAGATCTTTCATATTAAGAGTTTGCTTCCTATCCCTTTATACATTCGATGACAGGAACCCATTGAGTGTGCATTCCTTAAGTTTACGGTTCCTAGGTGCTCCTCTGTCACATGCCAACAAAGTAGAATACACATTCATTAGATGACTAAAGAGTTTGTCATGTCTTTCTCCCAGTCTTTTTTTTTTAATATATATTTTTATTGTTATTTATGTCTTTTACATTTTGTATTCCCCTTGGGTAGCCCACCACCGATTCACCCGTGATCCATCTCCATGGTTCCTTATGTTCTTTTCTATTCCATTTTGTGCCCTTTTCCTTCCCTCCCTCCGCCTCCCTCCTCCCCCCCCCCCTCCACTGATTGTCTCTCTCCCACCCGGTCTCCCTATAGTCCTATTATAAGTGAAACCATTCGATATTTTTCTCTTTCTTTCTGGCTTATTTCACTGAGTATGATCCCCTCTAATTCCATCCATGTCACTGCAAATTGCATGTGTTTATCTTCTTTCCATGTTGAATAGTATTCCATTGTGTATATGTACCATATCTTCTTGATCCAATCATCTATTTTTGGACATCTGGGTTGCTTCCATACCTTTGCTATTGTGAACAGTGCCGCAATGAACATACGGGTGCATGTATCCTTTCGGATTAGTGTTTTTGTATCCTTTGGGTAAATTCCCAAAAGTGGGATTGCTGGGTCGTATGGAAGGTCCC